>JBBPCY010000032.1:7696361-7718352 GCA_037974405.1 Brachyalestes nurse | reverse complement strand
GACTCTCTCTCCACAGACCCTCACCCCACTGACCCTCTCTACATAGACCCTTTCTCCACAGACCCTATCTCCACAGAGCCTCACTCCACAGACCCTCTCTCCACAGCCACCTCAGCCCACAGACCCTCACCCCACTGACCCTCTCTCCGCAGACCCTCTTTCCATAGACCATCTCTCCACAGACCCTCACCCCACTGACCCTCTCTACATAGACCCTCTCTCCACAGACACTCTTTCCATAGACCCTCTATCCACAGACCCTCTCTCCACAGACGCTCACTCCACAGACGCTCACTCCACAGACCCTCTCTCCACAGCCACCTCTCTTCACAGCCCCTCAGCCCACAGACCTTCTCTCCACAGCCACCTCAGCCCACAGACCCTCTCTCCACAGACCCTCTCTCCATAGACCCTCTCTCCACAGACCCTCTCTCCACAGACCCTCACTCCACAGACCCTCACTCCACAGACCCTCTCTCCACAGCCACCCCACTCCACAGCCCCTCACTCTACAGCCCCTCAGCCCACAGACCTTCTCTCTACAGCCCCTCACTCCACAGCCCCTCACCCCACAGACCCTCACCCCACAGACCCTCACTCCACAGACCCTCACTCCACAGACCCTTTCTCCACAGACCCTCTCTCCACAGACCCTCACTCCACAGCCCCTCAGCCCACAGACCCTCACTCCACAGACCCTCACTCGTGTTATGTCCTTAAGTTTGTATTTGTCTCCTTTTGGCAATCAAGGGTCCTCACAATGACAGTAATACTGGAGAATATGTAAAAGGACACACAATCTATCCTTCACCCGCGTTACATGCTGGTGCGTATATTTATCTCCTTCTGGGGACCAGAGGTCCTCACAATGACCAGATGTCACTTGTGTTCTCAACTTATTTGGAGGGAAGCAAGCTAAATGAGCAGAAATATAACCTTCTGGTTAAAGATAGGGTTAGGTTTAGGTTTAGATGTAGTATTACTGAGCTACTGTATTACACACAGCCATGCAGTGTCCTCACAAATGTCTCAACATGTGTACGTGTGTGTGTGTGTGTGTGTTTGCGTGTGCGTACGTGTTCCAGTGCCACCAAGGCTGCCCTTGGACATCCCCAGAGAGACGATTTTGACTGGGAATTCCGTCACTGTCTTCGTTATTTCGGTGTAATTCAGTTATATAAAATGTCATTTGAAAAAAAAAATGAGTCAGAAATGTTCCCAGCGGTGGTGACAGGAACCAGACGTCCAAAGCAATTCAAGAGGAATTCCACCGATTTTTCCAATGTCTACCAAATTGAATTATTTAGATGTAAACAAGATCAGCCTAAGTGAGTTCATCTGTTACGCGTTGTTCTAGATAAATGTAGTGAGTCAGTATTGATCACAATTGCGGTGAAAGGAACCAGACGTCTGAGAAGCTTAATGCTCCTAAAAGCTTTTTCACAGAAAGTTATTCAACAAAATGGCTAGGAATATGCTGACTAATTCCTGAAACGTTCTTCTATGAGTTTTGAGAAGGTTTTTTTTTTTCATTTCTGGCGGAGAGGTACATGTGGTGAGACAAAATAGGATAGAAGACAAAATACGTGTAAGACAAAATAGGATTCAAATGTATTTCTTCAGATGTATCTTTATTTTACTACTATCAACACTACATACAAAGAGTCAGACAACATGTCTAGGTTCACTGGTGGTTCAGGAATGTAAATAAAATTTGCGTTGCATATTTGCATTGTAAACACTGCAACCTCTGGTTCCATTCACCACCACTGTCTCAGTCAGTTTCTCCACATTGATTGGTGGAATTCCCCTTTAATGCCTCTAGAAGCTTCTTCGCAGAAAATGATGGACTGATTCTGAATACACTGCCTAATTCCTGGGACACTGATTTCCTTTGGTTTTGAGATTAAAGGGTTTTAGATTAAAACCTTTTTAAACGTTCATTCATGGTGGATACACATGTACAAGATAAGGTAAGGTAAAAAAATCCCTACAAATTAAAGACTGTCACATTGTGTAACATTTATTCTCCCAGATTTACCATTTTATTTCATCATGGTCTACATTTCACAAAACTCAGAAGCCATGTAGGTGCATGGGTGGTTTCAGTTTTGCAAAGAAAATGTCTATATTTGCATGACAGACATCTGGTTCTGTTCACCCGCCCTGTAAGGAACTCAGAAAGTTTCTCTACAGTGCACCATTTCACTGTAAAACACTCTAAATGACCTTCCCAACGACATCCCAATCACTGAATTATGCGGAAATCTAGGAAATACAGTGGAACTGCCCTTTAATGCTGGTTTCCATTGAGTGACTCAAAAAAGCAATGAGGGAATATATTTGTTTTAATAGAGGCTTCATTATATTCAAGCTCAATAGCTCAAACTGCAATAGAGCCGTAACCTTTAGCGGAAGACTAAAATGTCATCTGCTTCCCTGTACTGTGCTTCTGGAGTCTGATCTCTTTAGATGTTATGATGTGCCTCCACTTTGAGAATAATGCCCTAGTGTGGCTTATTAAACGCACAAGACAATGTCTTTTCCTTTCGTGACATGAAGTCTGGCGCTGCGGGTCTGTAATGCATGGTCTGGAGTCTTCCCCATAACCATTAGTGCAGGTACTCTCATGTCTGACGAGCTCCCTCCTCCACAGGAGTGAGAAAATGATTCCCAGGGCACTTACTAAAGCAAAGTATTACCTGAGAGTAAATTACTGAGGTTGATCTCTTGAGTAAATGAGGTTTCCCTGCCTTCAGCTGGAACACGGTCCATATATGCAGCAGTGACGATTCTTACATTCATCATCCTTAATGGATTGTCCTAATTTTACAACAGCGTGAATTGATTTGCACTTCCGGAGAGATCCAGGGTCATTTTTTTTTTGAAACGACACTCTGCCCTGTGTAGCTGTTACTGTAGTGATGAACTTTTGATTTAAAGTTTAACCACATTGGAATGAGTCAGGTTATGCCGAAGCTGTAAAGGTGACCTTTGCACAAATTTCAGAAGGAAATTACACATATATTGCTCTCGGAGTGGACATGAAAATGCATTTAAAGTTGACTGAGCAGCTTTGATAATACCGTGTGCCATGATCCAAAAGAGTTACTCCTTAACACTCTTCCTCATGATCCCCATCCCATTATATGGGTCACCAGGCCTGGCAGCATGTACTGAAAAAAAAATGCTCTTTCCACTTCAGCATTGGGATTCCTTTCTTTTTTCTGTCTCCTTTTTTCTTTTTATGTACTGGTAGCTCTACTTTCTAGCTAATTTTGGCTACGTGCTTTATAAAAGACACTTAAATTGCCTGAAATAGATAAAAAAGTGGTGACAGTTAGCTTAGAAATCCATATATTCTCATAAATCAGTAAACAACTGCTGCTGTAGATACAGCGGCCTGCACAAGTCATCATTCAAAAAAAAAGGAGCTATAAAATGAGGCTATAAAATCCAGGCCCACATACATGAGACATCATGACTGCAATAGTTAGTCAGAGACAGGTGACAGGAGGGCACTCCCAACTGCAGAGCTATTCTTGTGTTATATTTATAGCAGGAAGGACATAGACACGTCAGTGACCATTTCACCAACAGGCCAATTACTTCTTTAAAAATCATATCTGTTTTTAGGGGTAATGATCCCGTCAGGATATTATTCTTAGTTTAAGTCTTGATAGATTCAGCCGTGCTCCTCCATTGGTTAAGACTTTTGAGGCGGGACCTGAAAGTGAAAATCTTCTGCAGAGAACACATCAATTCCCATGCAGTAAGTGCTGTGATGAGTCTAACATATAGGGGGAGGAAAACATATAGTGTGGCCTGTTTTATTATATATTATATCTTTACAATATGCCAACCCCAACAAATACACAATGACATTGCGTTTACAGAAAAATTCTGTATTCAAATTTATTGCCTGTAGAGGACGTAAAATCTTACTGTCATACTCAGAAAATCAACAAAACATGCTATTTGATCGGGAGGGTGACTTTTACAAACTTCAAATACTGTTTAAGCTAGAACTGCGAAAGGTTTCAAACAGACAATAAATAGCTCAGTGCTAACATATAATCAAATCATTTAATTAAGCCAAAAAACAAACAATCCAATAATACCACAATACAGAAACATCTGAAAAGTTTGCAGTACCATAGCAGCATTTTGTTTTTCATGTTTTTAATTAGGTTTTGACATTTACAGCCCAAACTGAAGCCTCTTACAGTCACTGTTAAAAACAAGGGTGCCCAAATAGTTCTTCAGAGCAATGCCATAGAAGAATCATTTTCAGTGGGCTGCTAATTGGCTTTTACTCCAAGCATCTTTCGAATGAGTTGGATTTGAGATAAATTTGTCTACAAACCTTTGACTGCACACCACAGATGTGGCTTTAGGGAACCATAGGTGCTTCTTCTATGGCATTATGACGAAATCTTTAGGCACCTTTAGGCACCTTTATAAGAGCGAGTGAATAATTGTGTATTGTTTCTGTCCTAGAAGCATAAAGCTAGAACCCCTGAGAGACATGTGATAACTATTCTAGTGGTGAAATTTATGTACTAACAGCCAGGCGTTCAGAAAGAGCTTTCTGAAATCGATGTACTGCTCAGGAAATTTCACACCAGGCAAAAACAAATAGATGTTTGTCGTGCCTCTGCTGTGACGGCACATTAAGGAAACAGTTTTCCACGCTGTTGCGGTTCTCTTCTCTGTGAAATGACGTGCCAGAAATGAACAGGCCTGAAAAGTTTTTCTCTTGCATGATAACGTTTGCCTGTGCCTTAATATGAATCGGCTAGCAGATGAAAGTTCTGATTGGGAAAGTGAGAAGTACGACTGAACCAATAATCAGAGCCTGCTTGGCCTCGGATATCTGTTGCTGAAAAGATAAAAAAATGTGGGGGCTCTGTTTTCGGTTGATCTTCTTGTGGGTTATGCTAGCAGGCTGTCAGAGCTTTTGCCAGTCCTTTTGCAGGCCTTAACCTTCAGCGCACCATGTGAATTGGCTGGCACTGGCCATTATGTCTCAAATGAAAAGTCAGCAGAGTGCTAATTAACAGCCTTCTCCAACCAAACTCATTACGGCAGCTCAGCGGAGGCTTCGGGGTGAAGAGACTTTCCAGTAGAGCTATCTCGCATCTCTTCTCCTCCTACTCTTCTCCGCCTCTCAACAGGGAGCAAGTAAACCAACTGTTCTGTGACTCCAAACATCATGACTACACCACACGCCTTTACGAGCCCCTTATTTGGTGAAATGCAGCTTTCACGCCTGACCCTCAGCCTAATCCCCAGAATGAATCCAAAACGACAATGTTGCAATGGGAAAGGCATGTTTGGCAGCATCATATTCCTTGGGTACACATGAAACTGTGTTATGCTATGAGTGATGGAAGAAATTGCAGGAAATATGCGGGTGTAATCCTCCCACTACACCACGGTGTCAGTCATTGTGGCTAGCTAGCTTGTAACAGGTATGGGTCCTGTCGCACTGGCATGTAACTTATAAGGGTGTGCGGGAATACAGCTCCTCACTATTGGATTTCTCTGATTTTTCTACGTTACTCAGCAGCTGAGCTGTAATTCGAATTGGTCTGATGGGAAATGATTGATGATTGTGGAGAAATACAATGTAGGGAAACTTTTCCAGCAAACTTACAGACGCAGACCTACAGCAACCGGTGGAAAAATACGTTTTCTAGGTGTTAAAATCTTCACTTGTTTGATTCCTTACAGTAAAATGTTTTTTTCTTCTCCTGTTAAATGACCAATTTGGAAAACAAAGTTTTGTTCTGGCAACAAGGGAACAATAAATGTCATATTTGTATCAGGAATAGAAAAAATAATGTGTTTGTTAGTGTGTGATCCCAACACAAATTTCAGAGCAAGCATATGATTCTAAAGGCACTTACAGACTTTTTTTGCTTTGTCATAATGTGCCACATGTTGATGTTGTTTTGAAAACACAAATACAAATCGCACTCACCAGGCCTTCTCACCTGCACAGTTTTTTAAAGAAACTAACAGGCACCCGCACTGGCTTTCAGCTAGAAATGTGGTAGTAGTAGAAAAACCACACAGGAAATCACCAGTCTTGTGTCATTCTTTATCTTTCAAAGTACCTCATGGTCGGCACTCTAAGGTTTTATGTGTAGCGGTGTGCGTTTTACGAGTGCCTCTCTTCTCGCTGTTGTGAGCTAGCACATTAATGTGTCACTTTGTTGTTGGTGCAGAAGAATTGGCTTTGCGTCATGCCATTTCGGCCAGTTACAGCTTGGCCTCGTTTCCGTGACAACCAGGGCTTGAGACTAAGGGCGACGAGAGAAAAGGCATCGGCAGGGAGAGAAGTGGTGGTCAGAGGCAGATAAAATCATGTCAGGTATTAAGCAGTCCTGAACAGGCATTCTCTTCTGTGTTGGCTTTTAATGGGGTGGGGGGAATTTGAAGCAACAGGGCTGCCAAAAACTTCCCTGTCAGGGGAGAGAGAGCGAGAGAGAGAAAGAGAGAGAGAGAGAGAGAAAAGAGAGAGAGACCACCACTCTATCAAACGTCTTCCACCAAGCCCGGCTGAAGGTATTATCCTGATGTGAATAGGGCACCTATGGACTTGGGCTATGGCAATTTGCGCTGGCATTTGGTGGGGTGAAGTAATTTGCCTGTGATTCATAGTCGTGTCCAGTCACTGTTGATATCTGGCTCTTCCAGAATCGTGAGCGTTCCATTGCTGTGTGTGGCACGCAAAGCGCCCAGGCCACTGCGTATATCAGTTCTGGCCTTTTCCCACGCGACCCCCCTGGATCTGCGGATTGACTTCCGCCGAAGCTGGCTGGCTCGGACCCGCCACCGCCCACGCACATCCAGACGTGGAGGAGCGGCACCATCATTCGTCTATTCTCCACTCCCCAAGGTAATCAATCCTTCCTGCTCAGAATGTCAGGAGGCTTTAGTGTTCGCAGCACAAAGGAAGTGGTTAATTAAATCTTGCCTGTCATTTCCTACCAGGAATATGCAAGATTACACAGAATTAGCTTAAATCTGGGATGTAAGACTGTTCAGCTGCTCAGATTTTTCAGATTTCAGACTTTTTTTTCCAATATTATTCTGTTAATCCGGTGCGAATCTGCAATGTCTGTAGTTTTTACCAGTCTGACATTAATAACTGGGGAGTCAGTGACCTTCTGTAATATCCCTCAATAGCACTAGTCCCATGTGATGTAATATCAAATCTGCTTAATAGATATGGCCATATGTTTTAGTGATAGTGAGTGTGGCATCTGTCAAGTAACACTGATGCAAGCATTCTGCTTTTCAGACTAGGCTATCTGAGTGAATGTGTGAAAAATATAAAAAATACACTTGATTAAAAAATGTACCAGTCCTTCTTAAGCAGTAATATTTTTGCTTTTTACAGCACAGGAGCTGTTTGGCTGATGTTACTAGATACTACAAGTCAAAGCGTTTCCATAAATATATCATCAAAATGTCTCTCGGCCTCCTCAAACAGAATCCAGCTCTTCATTAAGGTGAATCAGATTTGTTAATGTGGTTTAGGGCACAGTAGGACTTACTATGAGTCATACACATCCCACCCCGCCCCCCACACACACACACACACACACAAACATACCCACACACACATATACACACTGTAAATGACAGAGTTTATGCTCACAAACTCCCTCTAGAGCAGGTTTTTGAGGAGCATCAGTTTTTATGACCAAGACCATCATAAATATGGAGAAACCGCTGTTGTGTGAAATGGCTGTCTGAAGCAGAGCCTAAACCACACTGTCAAGTCTTCACAATGTTAAGAAAGATGTGGTTTCATCAGGTTGAGATACATTTTGATGTTGTATTTTTAGGAAACACTTTTGTTAGCAACAGTAGCTTATAGCTGCGGCAGTAAAGATTCAAACACTGGATGCTAAACATGTAATGGAAGTGAAAAATAAATGAAAATAATTTTTCACTAAACTGTTCCTCTAATCCAACTCAGTGAAACACTTTAGTAGCTGTGACAGCTCTTTCACATTTCTGACTGTCCGTTGTACGTATGCAGCATGCAGGAATATTGCGCAGTGATCTTGCAGTGGTGTGTGAAAGCGGATGATAATGAGGATGGCAGCTCTGTGGCTCGTGGCGACAAGGAGCATATGTGAGAAGGCACCTTCACTTCCTCTCCTCGATGCAGCCGGGGGTCTGCTTAAACCCGGAGGCCGAATTCTCTCTCACAGACAGTTCTGGCTGGTAACGGAACGGGTCCTGCAGAAAACTCCAAACATGCGGCAGACCCTCTTCCACTCTTCCACATACAAAACCTACAGTGTTCACTTTAGGAGTTACTACTTCAATTTTTCTGGTTAATTTATTTCTGTTCTTTTGTTGATGACACTTGTGACTGCTTTGTCTTTGCTCACACCACTTCTGACTCACCCAGGGCAGGGCACCAGCCCACCTGAGGTCACCCACACCATTCACTCACACACTCACACCTACGGTTTAGAATCCCTAATTCACCTGACGTGCATGTCTTTGGGCGGTGGGGGAAACCGGAGACCCTGGAGGAAACCAAAAACTTTTATTCCTACACCATCCTACATCAGATTTTTGTTTCCTGTTGAGAATGTGATATGCCAAGAGTGCCCAAAATGTTTGCATCGGACTGTACATTTGACTGTATGCATTTGAAACAGAGACTCAAATTGTCTGTTCCTTTCTGCTAGATTCAGTATTTCAACTATTCCATGTATCACTAGTACTCTATTAATCTTAGAAAGATACAGCTTTCATGGCAAGGCAAGGCAAGTTTATTTATAACTGATTGATGTGTCCACTCTTTTACAATTGGTATGGACTCTGTAAATCTTATCTGCCACGAGTAAATGAGAAGCATTTTATGGCCAGAAGGTTGTAAGGATCCTTTGTTTGTTGGCTCATAATTCTCTGCCCCCTGTCAGCACATCATGTGTTTTCTTGTTATTAAAGCTTGACGGGACACCGGCTTTTCCCTTCTTCATACATACATCAGTGCCACGGTTGGAGCAGCAGTCTGTATTACTGCCCATTCGAAGTGTTTCTCAGATCAATCACTCAGTTTCATCAGACTGAAAGGCAGAGCGTGATCAATTTAACAGTGAGACTACAAACTCTTACATCAGCAGTGCGAGTGGCGTCACTGTTAAATCAGAACTTGGCACTTCAAAATGTTCACTCCATTGAGAATTTCCTTTTGCCCTTTACACTGTGTGAACTTCTTGTGACAGATGGATCAATAGAAATGGTCCAAAACCACTTGGAGTAAAATCGTCCAATGATTTCAGAAATGCCAGGTTTTGTTATATCAGTCACAGTATCTACTTACAAATATTTCTTTCATTCAATGTACATACAAGATTGTGCCTCTGTTTTCAGCATGACAGTGATTGGTGCTATAGTGGAAAAGGTAGGTTCTAGCATAGCGTCTTATACAGAATGGAGTTAGATTCCCACCACATACTACCAGTGTTGGGAGTAATGCGTTACAAAAGTAATGTATAACAGTAACGTATTGCTTTTTGCTGTAACTTAGTAGTGTAAGGCATTACTAATCCATTTTCAGTAATATTTTACTCGGTACATATTCAGTAACGCTTGCGTTACAACAAACTTTTTGCCCGCGAGACATTAACAAATCAAAAATCCTGCAAGTAAGCTTTATTTCCAGTCCGTGGTCAGTGAATAGACGCGTGTGGTGTCATTCATCATCTCCCTCTCGTTGGTGGAACTTTGTATTTTGTAATGCCGCATGATTTCAGCCTATGAGCTTGAGGTCCGAGGCCATAAGCCCCGCCCGGTTCGCTTTAAGCCCTAGCGTGCACTGGCCAGTGGATATTGCCAGATAATCACTTTACCATACTTTTAACAGACTCATTTGTGTGATTCTGGCTGTCATCCTTTCTTGCATTGTCTTAAGCCTTCACTTCGCCAATTATAAACTATATTGTTAGTACCCTGGATTGGCCACAGTCATTATGCTACATCATATCGTCCTCTATTGGATGTTATATTTCTGTAGTTATGTTGGTGAAAGTAACTCAAAAGTAATACAGGAGTCATGTAACGTATTACATTTCTGAGACAGTAATATTGAAAGGTAAGGGATTACTTTTAAATGACAGTAACAAGTAATCTGTAATGTATTACAGTTTGGAAGTAACTTGCACAACACTACATACTACACCAGAAAGAGTCCTTGGGGAAGGTTCTTCAATCACCTTCAACTTTCAGTTGCTTTGGATAAGAGTGTCCACCAGATGCTTAAATATAAATGTAAAATGTGAATTTTAAGGTTAGTTTTATTTGACTGAAGTCTCTCATAGGACTGAGCCTCCAAGGTGACACAACCCTCTATCAAAGGCTGTGTGTTCTGATCAATATTCAATGTTATTTGCAGCATTTTGGTGCAGCCGTGACCTTATGGACTTTTGATCCTGTGACCTACATGGTGTGGTACATTGACATTAAGATCACAAGCTATAGATCTGACCTGGCATCTGGTGTCTGATCCTGATTGTCCAACACAGGACAATAAGGACAAGAAGCAAGGGGCTATAAAAGGAGAAATACTCTGCAAAACCTCCCTACGTAGTGCAATGGCCATCATATCATTCCACTTAGATGCTAATTGGTTGCTTTTGCTTCCAGTAAGGGCTGTAACTGATTGTATACTTGGGAACCATTTAAATGCTAATTTTCTTCTTAAATTCAGTAGAGATTACCATATATCAATTTGTTTTAATTAACTACCACTTGTATGCCATAATCCACTCACCAGAGGGCACATAACCTCAGACCTACATTGCTAATTACCAATATTAGTAATGGGGTAAAGTATTGATTTCCAAGGAGGCACATTTTGGACTAGCATCATTGGTAAAATGCCCTGGAGTCAACCGAGCCAGAAATAGAATGATATCGCATCGATCTGGTAGCCGAGCCCCTCGAGTAGAATGCATCCATCTGAGTTAAGGGAAGAACTGTCTGTAGCCCTGCTAACAGCTGTTTGAAAAGCTAGCAAAACAGAGTCAGTACCAGACCTGAGATGGCACGCTTATAGAGCACCCAGATCACGAAAAACATAACCACTTGAAATGCATTTAGCTTGTTACCCACTTTACCCTCACAGAAGTCAATATATAATGCTTTAATTTTGCTGCACTTCTCAAATGCATTACATTTACATTCGATTTACATTCTGTATCGACTCAAGTATACATGTTTATGTTTGGAATGGAGAGTTTCGCAATCTTTGCTCCTTGAATACATATCCTAAGGAAAATGGAAAAACTTTTTGGACTAGTTTCTTTGAAACTTTTACACTTTTTTAAAGAAAAATTAAACAAATTCACCCAAAGTCAACTTGGATCAAAATGTATCTTCTTTTTTATCTTGTAAGTTCTTGTCCATAGTTACATCGAAGTGGTTGTAACTCTTGTGTTATATCATTAAAAAGGCAAGACTGTTGTTTCTCTGGTTGATTGATGTGTTATGATTTTTGCCCGTCTTCACCTCCATTCCCGGTGATATATATTTGCATGAATATCGGCTCCACTGGTCCAGCAGGGCACTGCTCTGCCACTCTCACTTTAGTTTATGGGTTGACTGTAAAATAATGACTGTGGGGTCATTTGAAAGTTGGCACTCTCTGTTTTCAAAAGTTTTCAACTATGCTGTGAGGAGTGTCAGGTGAAGGGAGATGTGGACATATACAAGAATTTATCTGAAACATTTTGAGGACTGCCAACTGGTCTATGTTTAAAAAAAAAGTTTTTAAAAAGTTGCAGAAAATACACATCGTTCAGAAAGTTCAGAAAATGCATAACCCTCTTTCCATTGTGGAACACCTGTTTTTCACAATCCTGTCAGATTCTGCTGAATAAAATCATGACCCTGCCACTATTATTTCCCGTTCAAATATCTCATAAAGAAGAAAATGCAATGATTTCTGACTCAAGTTGACTTTAAGCCTCATGTTTTAGCAGCATGCCCAGAACAGCATTTTTTTTCCCCTCTTCTGGCCTGTATTGCATTTCCTGTTGCCTTAATACTTCAGATTCAATCAATTTCATATCATACACTGTTCGGAATGTTTCACGATCATTCACTCTTCCACTAAAGCCTTTGCCATTGCATGAACTGCCTGGAGAATGTTGGTAATATGGATGAAAAAGGAATTTACAAGAAAAAAAGCATGACAACATGGCTGACTTAATATCTAGTGCACTTTTCCAAACACAGTTTAAATTACAGTTGGTTCCAGTGTCTCGATCTGATATGCTCTCATCTGTGACAACAGCATGTTTTTGTCATGAGAACAGAATCATTTTGCTGAGCACAGGTTGCTAGGTAATAACTCTTTTTACCCTGCAACTGACCATTAGTAACTCTCTGCTTACATACAAAACATACAAAAGCAGGCAATTAATATCTTGAAGAACGTTTTAAGATTACACTTCACCTGCAGCCATGGTGGTCAGATTCTCTAGAAGATATCTGACCACGAATATTTAAAAAGCTGAACTGAACTAGATATTCTGACAGTTATGTGATTATGATGATGTCTGTAATGTAAAGAGTTGCCACTTTCGAAATGAGATACATTAGGACTTTATTCCTTATTATACATAAACTGTTTAATACAAAACTTGCTCAAAAGACACTCAAGGTCTTGCGCTATTACTAATAACATCAAAGGTACTATCATTCACTTTCGAAATTTGATACATCAGGACTTTATGCCTTATTATATATAACTGTTAAATACAAAACTTGCTCAAAAGACACTCAAGGTCTTGCGCTATTACTAATAACATCAAATGTACTATCATTCAAAAGGTTCGAAAATCAGTTTGATGATCTAATAACGATCCATGCTTTAGCTGTGATAACTGCGACTTCCAAGATGTTTCCGACAGTAATTCTCAATTAGTAATTCACCAGTTAGTATGGATATCATTCCAGAGAGACTGATTAATGGTACGCAGCTCTGAATTTAGGACATTTCTGGGAATGTGAGAGATGGCTCTTCCCGTCGTTAAAAAAGGTCTCAAAAGAGACTTATACATGGATGAATTCACTTGATGAATGTACATTTGCAAGGGGAGCCTGTTGTTGAGTGTTGACATCTGTCGACACTTGGTGTAAGAGCCAGGTTCGTCAAACTGAGGAACAATTGGGGACTTTTCCTCTAGATGATATATCCAGCAGTAAGGAATGCCTAAAATATATACTCAGTCATGTGCCTGAGACTGATGAGGCCCGCTCGAGGAGACCCAAAATAGCAAACGCAGAATTCTAATAAGCCATTTCTGAGAACTACTGTTAGCATCCCCTCGAGCAAGTACTGTATGTTTATCTCAAATGTGATCTCCCCCCACAACAATCTTATACTAGGACAGCATGCTTCTAAAGAGGGCCCTGCGTTCTCATTTCACTGCACTCTGCAGCTGTGTGTCTTGTGCCGCGATGGACAATGGAGTGTGAAAGATGAGTCACGCTGGACGATGCAATGTGCAGTTTGGACTAAGCATTCATGCTGAAGAATTCCCCACAGAGGCTGCCCTGGGGGAGATCAGGACCTCTGGAGCTACTGAGATCAGAGCCACTGGCCGTGTGTAATTGGGGGTCAGACGCTTCAGAACAGCTTGTTCCTGGAGAGGCAACCAGGAGTGTAATCTCTGTCATGATGTGAGGCTGTTCGTGCTGAATAAGATAGAGGCTGGACACGATGACCTTTTAGCCCCCGTGGAGCTATGATACCTTTGTGGGATGCTCCCTGTTGTCATGGCAACAGCGCATGTGTTTCAAACAGTGTTTTTCTGGACTCATTGTGGACATTGTGGAACAATCACCAAGGCTTCCTGTCCACTGAACCCAACTTCCAAATCGACCCCATGCACTGTATCTCAGTGTCTATTCAAGGATCTAGCTCTTCTGTCTTTGTGCCATTATTTAGCACTTGCATTTGAATATTACTGGTGTCATAATTAAAAAGTTACATTAAATCTTTACTACCTTTCTTCTTTAAAGTCAATCTGAAATCAAAACTGAGTTTTGATTGTGCACCAGCAGGAAGGTAAAAATAATAGTACCCAATAATATTGTATTTCACTTCCAATTCCCACCAGCCCCGCCCATCATTGACTGAAACTACTCATCTAGCTCAAAGACCCTCCTTGATTTTTCACTTGGGGTATGGAAAGAAAATGTGCTATAATTTCAGATTCTTGTTAATTTAATCTGATGATTTCTCAGTGCTAGTGTCTCATATTTATAAACTTGCAAACATGTGTATAAATATACACACAAACTTATATGTTTATATCATTTTTGGTATAGTCTAAAGTTCTTTTATACTATATTGTTATATTGTATCGTTTTATTTCTATTGATTGTACTGCTTCAACTTTTCTCTTGTACTGTCCACTTTGCTGTTATGACAAGGCAGATTTCCCATGTGTGTGACTAATAAGGGTTGTCTTATCTCTGTCACCTTAAAATTATCCTTCAGTTGCCTTTTATTATTACTTATTGTGTTTCTGATAAAAGACAAAAAATAAAAACAAGGCACTAGTTTCAAATCCATCCTCACACTGAATATCACAACAAACATGGAACTCTTTAATAATACGGTGATAGAAAACACAGAGGCACACATAAAGCTCCAATCCCACATGCTGTTTCATTATACTATGTGGACATCCTTGCACCGCAACTACAAAGTTAAGGGCCAAGAAGACAAAACCCCTGAATAATTGCCATTTATACATTAGTAGGTATGGGTCAGCATATGTTAATAGCATTTTTCTCTTATTATACACTTGTTTTGGAGGTTTTCTTATTACTGCGATACCTTCTTGCTTATTGCATTTTCCACTCTGACCTGCCTGCACATCTACACCGCCTCGATCCGAGTGAGCCTCATTCATCATACCATAGAAACTCTCTCTCTCTCTCTTTCTGTACTAAACATCTGCTATTTGCATCTCATTACCATTCCCAGTCTTTGTGCTTCCATTACTAATGTCTCATCTCTTATTCCTTCCCAGTTCAAGCCGGGTGTCTGCCCCTGAGGTCCAAACACACAGCCATGACAAATGATCTGCTGTTTTCTGCCTTCGCTTTTCGATGACCTTAGGACCTCTGTGTTGAGCTCGTATGCTGTCTGCCTGCCACCTAGCCATGTCTGACAGGGGTGACCGCTGACCCATGGTCTTTATTTATTCAAACTTACTCTGCCCTCCTTTAATAGGATGTTACCTGTGGTGTCAAGTGCACTTAACTCTCACTTTACTGTCTCATCTGTTCAATTTCAGTTTACTCTCATTATTATCAACAATATCACTAGTTGTCAACAGCATCTAATAAATCAAAAGGCTTTGGACCACAGGGAGACAGTTGTTCTTTCAGATTCCTGCTTTTGTTGATTTTTCTTTCCTACCTTTGATTCTTATACTTCAGGCTTAATCTGCTTTTTTATATCTGCTGCAAAAAAAAAATGCTGTAAAAATAAAATGAAATGCTTTTCTGCCTCAGTGACCAGCATCCATGTGTATTTCTTAGGCTGTGAAATTGAAAATTCCCCCTGAAACCCAGCTGCCACAACGTCCTCCCCAAATATTGTTTTATCTTAAGTTACAGAAGCATGTCAGCACTACAAAGTGACCCGCCACCACTTCGCCCAAACGATTACACAAGAGTGCACAAAGTTTTCCTGGAAAATATACAGGATCACAAAGAAGCATTATTTATCACATTTCCATCATGGGAAAATTTTTGTCTGAATAGAAATAAAAAACACTTTTGAGTCTGATAACTTATAGAACGTCTGTAGCCCTCATTTATCAAACCAGGCCTTATCACACTGGACCAGTGACATGTGAGAAATAGGGGTGCTGACTTATGAATGGAGATCCAAAATACACTTTTTTCTGTGGTATCCAAAAATATCTTTTTACCTAATTTATATTCAAGGCACAACAATGGAGCTTTGAAAAGTTTCACGCTTCATTCACTTGGAAATTCATGTATTAATAAGAGATACGACTGATACCTGCTGTCATAACAGTCTGTCACCCAAAGACTTCATTAGGAGCAGAATAGGACTTTCTTTCAATCATTCAGATCATCACTGAGCACTGTACATTGACTAGAGTGGAATTAATGAACTACCAGTCCATTTTTTGCTCATTCAATCCCTATGAGCTCATCCCCACTTTCTGAACTGCGTCTTGGGGTCATGTGGAGCCTGCAGGGATTCTCTGAGCCCAGTAGGCCTTGCTCAATTGACAGCTGGGCCTGTGTGAGGTGTATTTGCTTTCTTTTCCTATCTTGGACCTTAAATCACCCCAAGGATGTTGTGACACTTGCAAGAGCCCAGGTTACATAACACGAAGGTTGTACGCGCTGCCTCGGAAATGCGCCGGAGTGGCTGGGGAGTTTTCCTGCTGAAAAGAAGCTCTTGCGTGCTGACGGAGCGGCGTGCTTGCTGCAAGCCGCCTTTTATTCCTGTCGCAGGTAATCTCCTGGCATGGCCCACGTCATCTCCTAATGGAGCTACTCAACGCTGATCCATGGAGTTCTGGTTCATCTTGAGGCCGGCTCCCAGGGCACCACCGGAGCACAGGGAGTTTCTAGCAGCTGGACAGCAGACTCCTGTCAGACACAGCAGAGCTGGGAGTCAACCTTCTTCCTCCTCCCTCGCTCTTCTTCCTTCCTAGCAAGGACAGCCGTCATTGTGGCCCGACCTGTCTGGCAGGAGGCGGTGATTGAATGGGATGGCGAAGGGCCAGGCTGCGGGCTGATGCTAACCAGGCCTGATGGTGCTGGTGGAAGAGAGACCTCACACACGTCAGTGCCGGCTGATGGAGCTCTTTCTCTCTCTCACTGCGGAAGACTCCCAGCACACACACTCGACACACGCCGCGCTAAACCGTGCGTGACTCACGCCATCAGTGGCCCAGCAGTAATAATGCATTATTTGCATAGCGACAGTTGAGTGTGCGACTTGATTATCTGTTATTGCTAGCTACCACTGCCTGTTAGATGTGAAGTTCAATCAAAAGCATAATAAGACCTAACACTTTGCTAGACACATACATTCTTGGGTATTCCCACCACACTGTGTCGATCTGGCTCGCCAGAATCTGTGTTTATTCTCTGTGCTTGAAAGATACAGGGTGAACCTTCTCGCATGAGGTGCATGAAGAGTCAAGATTCAAGATGAAGCTGAGGTCTGTGAGACTCAATGAATTTATTGTGTTAATCATTGTATGGCATTGTAAGCAGCAATGCGCTGCAGTCCCTGACCAGCCGTTTTACAGAGCAGTGGACGTTTCCATCACCACGCAGAGGCAGAAAGTTGTAAACAGTGTTTATGAAAGCCCATGAGATTCTGTGTATAGCCAAGTGGTAAAAGGTAGAGGGTGTAAAGGGTTCCTGAGGGCTACAATCAATCCACCAGCTTATACACTTGTGTAAATTACCATCAAATGCAAATGGTAAGAGCTATAAAACAGTGTAGGAAAGTGTGATTACAAGGAATGATCATTTATACCGTTCATGCAAAAACTGCAGCAGTCCATCGTAACCTCCCACAACTCAGTTCCGGGTTTTCTTGTGATCTCCAGTAGATTCATATGTAGTCGTCATTCAGAGACCAGCCAGAGAGCAGAGCTGCATCACACATTACGAAAAATCCTCCACAGCAGTACATGGGGAACATATTCAGGCTTAATGACCTGTAAAGCACGGCCGCAACACGTCCCCATGCTCCATCTTACATTGTCCATCAGTGTTTCTCACTGTTTACGTGATCCCATGTGACGCCGGCATACAACCTTTCCCACTCAGCGGACTATTTTAGTCCTGATGGCTTTTTGTTCGGCTCGTCACTTATCCTTGCTCGCCTGCGCCTGGATTGATAAAAAAAATAGAAAAACGCTACAAGGTTAGTTAAATATCAAGTGTAGTGCGAAAGAGCTTTGTAATCTACGGTTCAGTAAGATGCTCGAACAAATAGCAGCATTCGCAACAAATAAATAGAAGGTCAGCTTTGGGGGCGAGGGGGTGGGAGTACAGTGGTCTTACTGGAAGAACACGACCCCGCGCATGAACTTGTTTGCTTCCTGACTTCATCTGATTTGACTCATTTACTTTCAAATACGCGATGGACCATCACCAGGGCTTCTGAGCGCACTCGTAAAAGCCTAGTGCTGCTACAGCAGAAGTGGATAGCTTTTGCATTACATTGAGCCACATTTTATTCCATATATGCATATGTAACTGCCTCTTGCATATTATGCGTATGTAATTGCCTACCAGAATACCAGACTCATATAGAAAAATTAAGAAAATCATAAAAATACCCTTTTCTTTTTCCAAAATGTCAGATGTTTCAGAGCAAGGCCGTTACTTTAATCTTTAAAATGTCATAAAGACTCCTCTGTAGAAGACTCACCTTTAATGAAAGGTTGTTTAAAGTTCATTTTTGTAAAATATGTTTCTTTTAAAGCTTAAAGGGTGTTTAAGAATATTTGGTACCTTTTTTTTTAAGCCAGCGGATTCCTCGAAAGTAACAGCCTGCTTTAATCATGTAATTACTATTCATATCATACATGCCATATCAATATTTATTAATGTAATTGAGATATTAGAGTCGTACAAGCAATAACAGTAATTAGGCCAATTATGGACCGTTTGCTTCAGTTGGCGGTGATGTTGCTGCTTTGACAGAGAGTATGTGCTCCTTTCTTGCCCCAGGCTGCAGAGCTGCGGTTCATCCTTGAATGGCTTCAATCTGTAAAGCTGGGGCCCGAATAAGTGAGTCAAATGACCCGCTTCCGAGGATGAGTAAACCAGCGCACACACACACACGTAGGATGTGATAACACAAAATTCATGCAGCAGTGGATATGTTATTTACTCGGGATTTGTTCGATGTCATGAGTATCTATATCATATTATGGAAATTCAGAGCGGGAGCAGCTTATTTACATAAACGTCTTAGCTGCAGATTTCACTTTCAACTTCATTACACTCGCCTCGCTTCTGCTGGGTGCTACAATGCTGGCCAGCACTCAGCCTGGCTCTGAAAAACCGGCCTGCTTGGGGTTTCCATTTCAGTGCCCACCCCTGTTTTGCTGCCTGACAAAGAAAAAGCTTTGAGGCTACGTGACTCAAACGTGCACACAAAGTGCATAAAAGACAAAACTGTTATGAATGAAACATTAATTCAAAGCAGTTAAGAAGTTCACTTGACTTACTTTTGGCAATCATTTTGTGGAAATATATATATAATATTTCATTCATATGCAATAAAAAAGTAATGACGTGCAGATGGTCCATCAGCCTTCCACGGTTTGAGTGATGTGTGTGAAATGATGGACGTGTTTCATTACATTTTATTCGTATAGAAAAATAAACTTCAGATTGATTTAAATGCACATTTTTTTGTTGGTATAGGATGCATTCACACTGACAGACAAAGCCATAGACAGGATAGAAAATACAGCCAAAACACATTAAAACAGCTGGGCAGTGCATATCACTGGCATCGTGCCAGTCCAACTTGAGATAAACTGCGCAAGACCAATTGGATCCCATCGCTACCAGCCTGTTCAAAAACACAGCCAGTGCAGCGTTTAGGAAATACTACTGATTATATGAAACCGCATTGCTATAGTTTATGCAAAAGTGCCCTAATTTAACACCCCTGATCAAGATTTATGATTTAAAATAAGAAGTATATCCTCTACAGGGAATGAACTTAAATGTGATTTTTATTACGGATTTTAAGTGATCATTTCTGTTCATTTCTATTAACACACTGATCAAATATGAAGCAAACTTCTTTTGCACAGGCCACATTTACGTTAAACAGCACTACATTGGACATGATTCTCTGTAGATGATTCACATGATTCACTTAATTTCACTTAGAAAGTCAACAGCTCATATGAACAACTTACAGCTGTAAATAGGCTGCAAGGTTTTCTTTGGGTCAGACACATGCATCATTTTGTATAACGGACAGAAAGCTATTAAGGATGCTTTAGTAGCATCTACAAAAGGTCACTATCACAATACAATAGACTAGCATCTTTTATCTGCCAATATTGTTCTGCACCACTGATTGGCTGGTTTGAAAAGTACTTTGAACATGACTGAGAGGTGGGAATCCCACCCTCCACAGGGAGCTGAGAGACCGTAGTGACAGCTTGTAGCTGTTGTTATTATGATTTTTTAAACTGCCATTCATTTTTTCTCTCAGTCACACATGCAAAATATGTTTGCCAGATTTTTTAATAATTTCAAATATTTTTCACATTTTCAATAGCTTTTGCAATAATATTTCGCTTCTTCTTTTATTGCTTGAGATGACAGGTAGGACGGCGTCCCACTGGATAAAGTTTATTATTTCCAGGGTGTCCTAGAGAACTGTTGAGCCACTCTAATACACAGGCTTTGTTCTGCTGGGTTTCATGGTCATGCAAAGGTATAACATATTTATATGCTACAATAGACCACAATGAGTGCAGGGAACATTTTTCTGAGCTTACATGGGATTAGCGAAATAACCGGATGGCCTTGTAATGCAATTCAGCTTAAGATGATGGACTGTAGGCCTAACAATCACTATAAAAACACATTTCCCTGTAATGCATAGGCTGATTGTATGTTGATTGCATGCTGGTGTTATTATCGTTTCCCTTTTAAATGTGCAAAGATGCTTATGTTGCTGGATAAGGCTATAGGTATGTGAAGCACAGAATGCTGTAAAATGTGTGGACTGTTTTCCGGAGCTAGGTTCATTTACCACACTGCCTCGAGCCTGTTCTAATGCAAAGCCAATTGCTAATTTCTCTGTATAAGAACAGCACTTTGTATTAGTATTGACTGAGTCTAGCTGACAGTTGATTAATTTTTCCTGCCTTGTTTGAGAATGAGCCCTATCAGGCCTTGACCAGTGTTTTGACCACCCTAGCTCCACTCAGCAGTTTCTGGCCTTACATCTGTCATTCTTAAATAATTGGTTTGGCACCAAAAAAAAGAACTTCTGCTTTCATAGAGTTTTACTTTCTGCATATTGTCAGGGAATGTTTCCAAACGTTAATCATTTGTCATAAAGCCATTAATTAAGTGAGAAAAAAATGTTTGCATCAGAATGAATTTGGGCCTTGTACATTTGTGCTGCCTGGGAAAGTAGATGTGCAAAATATGCAAGTCAAACACAAAACAAGATGCAATAAAAATTCACAATCAACTGTAAACACCTTTCTAATCTGAATAAATCACTAATGCACCCCCACATGCCTTTGCCGCTCACCAGAGAGAACACAGCCATGCGTTGTTAGTTATATGAACAATGGCATTGCTTAATGTTGTTAATGAATAATAGCTTATTTAATAATAGCAAGAATTAGGTCACATTTTTTTGATCCCTGCTACATAACACTGACACAGCCATGCCATAAACATATCAAGGACATATCACAGTGGTTAACTAAAATACACTTGTAAAAATGAACTTGTGCCACAAGCTTTCATGACATTAATCCATCATGACAGTTATCAGTAATGAAAACTATATACTAAATCTGTTGTCAGTGAACAAACTAAACATGTTGTGACATGTTTAGGGTTCAAGAAATTATTATTATTATTATTATTATTATTATTATTATTATTATTAATTTATTTATTTATTTTTAGTTGTAGCAGTAGCAGTAGTTGTTTCTGCATAACTATTTATTTTTAACATTTCTCTTTAATAATAACAGCCTTTACTACTATAACAACAACAACATCAATAATAATAATAATAATAATAATAACTATTATCATTTGTAGTAGTAGTAGTTCTAGTAGTTGAAGTACAGTGGCGGTTTCTATAAGACTACAGGTGAAACAGTGTTTCACCAAGAAAAATAATACAAGAAAACTTCATAACTAT
>JBBPCY010000032.1:7671626-7696261 GCA_037974405.1 Brachyalestes nurse | reverse complement strand
CGGTGAAACAGAGAATTTCAGTGAAACATTTTTCAGTGGCGCCCCATTCAACTCAATGTAAATCTTCTCAGACCCCCATGGCCTGTGGTTTTTTCAGGTTTCAATGGACTCTAATGGAAACATCTGACTGCCTACTGTGATAGGGTAGTTCTCCGCTTTAAAATGACTGACGTAAGATTGGAGCCAATCGGCGCTTTTGTTTACACTTGTTTACACACACGCTTTTTCTATTTTCTGTACTGAGCACGGACTTTGAGTGTGAGACTGAAGCTTCAGATATAACCAAACACGTAACATATTATTTACTAGTATTTATTAATAATATTTCTTTTTATTTTATATGTCATTATTCGTCTACAAGTGCACAGAAGGAAGGGCATTAGCTTATTAGCTTGACCGCTTGCTAGCGAGCCCCACCACCACCCAGCCAAAGCTGGGCACTGGTGAAATACTACAACAAACCTGAAGGTGGTGTGTTTCACCAAAAATATTGACCAGGAGCCGCCACTGTAGTAGCGGCAGTAATAATATTAAGAGTATTCATTACATAAACATTGGTTTTAATAAAAGCCTCCACTGTTATTACTATTATTATTATTAGTAGAGGTAGTAGCAGTAGTAGTAGTAGTGCTCAACATCAAAACTGATGATAAATATCACACGTGCATGTTCAACCCTTGATACAGAATAAAATCTTATTTATAATGTAACTAACTATGGAATCACATTTCTAATTGCCTCAAATTTGAATAGTATAGAAAAGAGCTTAAAGGTGGTTTGTATCGGAAGGCCGACTTTGAAACAGATTTCCTCGAGGGGGTGCTTTAAAAATTATCTGAAGCAATTATTGTGATGAGAGCTCCATGATCAATCTTATGAGGAAGTCACCCATGGTCTTGAGTCAACTGTGTTACTGAAGGCTTGGACCTGCATCAGTGCACATCAATGTGATCACTACAAACACCCTTCTGGGACTCCCTAAGCCCCTCGCTGGCCTTGTTGTCTGTTTGAAGTCAGGTATAAAGTCAGGATTTGGTGCAAAGCAGTCTTGTCATGCACATGATAGAACAGTGGAATTAAACTCATTACGACCCACCATGTGCAAGCACACTAACACATATTGGCCACAGGGTCATTGAGAAGTAACTCATCCCATGTCCTCATAAAGCAGGCCATAATAAGGTTTCACTGCTCCATGTACTTTTATGAAGTGGTTTGCTTATAGACTTTGCTACTGTAACCTTATAGGGCAGGAAAGCAAGTGACTGCTGACAACCAGAAGGCATAAAGCCCCTAGGGCAGCTAAACAGCATCTACTGATTTCATTTGGCAGCTCAGGCATTGGCTTTTAAGTTTTCACAGAGTTTGCAGGCTCCCCAAGGAAGCGTTCGGCAACGGTGAGTAGAGGCCATGTTTTAGCAGAGAAAGGGCAAGCAGAATGCATCTGCGTGAGAAGCCTACGCTCTCTCTCAAATTCAGCGAGAGCAAGACAGAATCATGGCACTAAAAAGGAATATGTGGAATCAAATACAATGGAAAAATCCATTCAAGTCACAAATCAGATGCATTATACTGCAGTTCAAACATGCTTTACCCAAACTATGCGCTTAAAGCTTTGAATTTTATGCAACACTAAGACATCTGTGATGTCTCATGCTGCAAATGATGCTGTTCTGATGATTTGAGCCTATTGCAATTTTGTAGTTTTGTGCCATGCACAAATTCTGACATATCCTGTCTTCCTTCATTGATGCAGTTCAAGGCCATAACAAAATGAACATAGTTAAATCAAACTATTTGGTCCACCTCTGCAACAAAAGTGCGTATATATAAACCTTGTAATGCTGTGTTCATGGCGTTTAGGTCAATTGGACACTCTTTAATTTATTCCAAAACATTAGACAGCTTAATCTGTCAGCTACACCACCTGTTATCTCATATCGAATAATCAAACTTCACCCCAGTTGACTTTGCCATGCCACTTAGAATATATGCCAACAGCCTTCATGATTCCGTGCCAGGTAAATGATTAATGTGGTGAACCGTCCCTAACACAATGTGCCACAGATTTAAATTTAGCTGCTGCCATTCTATTCCAGCTACAATCCACTAGCCGCTCCTTGACAGGCAGCCAAGAACCTAGTAATGACAACAGTCTAATGATTGTAGGCTTGTTTTTAAAACACTTAGTATTTTGCTGTGAAGCCTTCCTCAAGCCTGCCCCTAAGATGACAGCGGAGGGCCCTCTCGCTGCAGACAACGCTAACATGGGAAGGAGATTAAGAATAGGAAAGCAGGAGGGCTCTTTAGACACATGACGGGCTTTAAGTGCAATCTTGTGGTTGACCATAGATGCGTTGTTTATTTGACGGAGCTTGGCTCGCCCGAGCCACATGTGTGTTCAGCAGTGGAGGATGTTAAACACAACATTTAAAAGCCACTGAAACATGTTTGCTTAGCGCCTGGCATATTAACTGCCTCCTCCGATCTATTTAGCACTGCTGCTATTTCAGGCTGAGTAAAAGGTCTGAGACATGAGTGGGCCGCCCATGCCAAGTCCCTCCCCTCCCTGCTATATTGTTCTCCTGGCAGTCAAATTATGTTCCCTTCGCTGTTGCGCTGCTGGACACCATGTACATTCATGAATGCTCCTTTCAGACTCACCGCTTGTCACAGCCCCCATTGTTTTCTCTGCATTCCCTCCTTTTTTTCCCCTAAAAACAAACAAAAGGGGTTGGAACTTGGTTATGAGTGATCTGGTCTGGTCTGTCAGGCTAGATGCTGATAGGCTGATGTGCAGAGCTCCTCCTTAACCAGACTAATGCAGATTGGGGCAAAATGGGGCTTATCGTTTTGGGCTGCCGGAGAGTCTCTGAAGTGAGACCCTTGACATCTAGGCCTGCATCCTCACTCAGAAGACTCAGCATAGAGTGTGTGATGAACAGTGTAGGGCTTACGGAAGGCCTTTCTTGGAAATGTCAATGTGCTGTGTCACATCTGCAGGTAATTGTACACAAGCATAGAAAGTAGCATAGGGGGATCTTGGTGATTAGGACCCCCAATGTCTTTACTGGATCCTATAAAATACTAGTCGTTGGCTGGGAATTAAAAAATATATTTTCTGGTCTATGTTAGAGCACCAACATGTTTGAGACATGGCAAATGACCAAACAGATTAGTCTCTTTTTTTTTTTACACATAAAGGCAGTAGACCTATCTACACTCTACACACAAATGTGTTCTGCTGGAAGGTTTGACAAGCTTTACAAAACACTGACAAAATCTTTTTCAATCCATTGAAATTAGGCTGATGAGTAGATTCACTAAATACTGTTGAGTATCCGCCTGGAAACACCAACAAATTTGCCACTAGGCTAACATTAGCTTAATTATATGCTAAAACACAATCTGTCCGGTTTAAGTTAAGTGGAATTTTGGCAACATTCTTCTGTGTAAAGCTTGTCCAGCAATTGCTACAATGCAACCATAGAAAAAATCACAGGTCAGTTCTCACACGGGACTCTGGGGCTCAGTAAACGAGCCAGAAGACCGGCAGCCTTCATATACTACCCTGCAGGCCTCTCAAATCATCATTTCAATGTGCCACAAGTATGGAGTATTTTACAGAGTGTAAAGCTCTCAAGATCCCTCTAGCTGCACGTAACAGTCTTTTTGAGAGCCTGCCTTTGACAAACGTTTTCCACTCTGCTCTTTTCACATTGACTACAATAAGGGAGCTCAGTGATTCGCGAATGACTGGCGTGTACATAACCCTGCATCAGTGACATTTGGCTGAATGGACTATGAATAGCAATGCCTCCAGGGCTTGTAATACATTAGAGGTGCTCTTTGTTTCTTTGCCTGGCAGCAGTCGAGGCTTGCTATGAGTGTGGAGGATACGGCACTAGTTAGGGAGGGGCTGCATTTTATCTCTCACCCGTTACCCCCTACCCCGCCCACTTCCACTACCTGGTCCACTGAATGCCTTCCAGCAAGGATTTTTTTTACCATTTGTCTTCCTCACCTCTTCCAAATAAAGACACGCAGAAGTTTGATCGATGGGATGGTTTGTGAGAAATCTAAAGGTTATGGCATATATTATCTTGGGAGGATATAGAGTCATACCTGCCCTTGCACTTCTTATCTCTGGAGAATTTCATGGCCAGCATGTGGCCAATTGCATCTTCAGTCACCTTGGAAGCAAGCAAATGGCCAGCAGGAGAGGCTGATGATGATGAGAAGTACTGAGAGGTGTGAAGAATGAATATGTGGTCACCCCTGTGGAGCTGGAGTATGTGTCTTCATCAGACTGTACTTTCTTTTGTTTTGCGACAATCTCTCCAGCAGACGACAACGACCAGTTATGACATTTCATATGTCCGTATCCACCTACACCACACAGATGGTATTTTAATGAGAAACGTCTATGAGTGCCTAAAACTGTGCTGCAAGCATGCTGTGGGGAATTCGTTTCAGGGAAATCACGGCTCTCTGAGTACCAACAACAGCCTAGTTAATCACATACAAAATGAGGATCAGGTGTTTTGTTAACTTCTGCTCCCTGTCAACCTCCAGAAAGGAAATCCTGCAATTCCAAGAAAATGATTGCTACTAAGTCTGAAAATATTTGTCCAACTGGTAAAAAAGGAAACAAAGTAAGAGATGTAATAGAAGAAGCTTTGTAATGGCAGAGTGAGTGGTTGAAATCGCAAAAGAACTATCCGCACAAAAAAAAAAAATCATCCATGGGGAATGAAAAGGAGGCATTGTATGTTTGCACTGATGGAACGTTTGCTTGACCCATTACTGAGCATCATCCACATTCCTGTCAGGGTTAACTGGTGGCTGCTTCTTCCATCATGGCCTGGTGCGTTAGGGGCCAAGTGTGGGCGAGCAGAATGGATTATATGAATATCAGGGATAATACGCCCTTGGGGTTTACACTGGCAATCCAGTCCATCATGTGGAACGAATGCCAGTATCTGTTACCAGCTGAGACACTGTGCAGTCTGCAGACCACTGAGTGACGTACACAGACTCAGATCAATTATTCGATAGTGTTTACATTCCGCCCAGCCATGATTTGATTCCTTTCCCGCCATCTGCACTTGGCCAGTTCAAACAAACAGGCCCCCGCGTGTCCTTAGCGGCCGCTGCGGTGCGCTCCCATTTTCCACATGGTTGCAGTTGGTCGACAGGCAGGCAGTCAGGGTTTGGGTTGCCCTCTGTATCCCCTGCAGTTTGAGGCCAGGAGGTCTGATCAGTCCTGTCAGTGAGTTTACTCTGAGATAGACAAGCTCCATTTGTCACCAGTGCGCAGGAACTACAGGGTCAACCTTCATAAGAAAGCTCAACATTCACAGCCACTTTATTGAATGCACCCCTTCCAAATCTTGTATACAGTGACTTTAAAACAAGACCTTTTAGCTACGTTGCCGTGAACATTAGCTCATGAAGCAATATACATGAATGACGGACGTTAACTCTATACTCTCATTGCCTGATTGCAGTTCACCTTTAAAGAGCAGGCTTCAGGGGCTCGCTGCACCTTCTACCACTAAAGGCAAGCCTGAAATTAAACAATATTATGCAGCAGGCCAGTCAAGATGTGAGGTCTAAAGTCACTTTACTGTTTGTCTCAAAAAATGTTGGATTGTAAGAAATGCTAGGAGGTTCATCCAAGAAATAAAAATTGTATATTCAAAGACAATAGGTGATTGACTGCTAGACTCATTGACTAGAGTTTATTTAAGGAGTATAGTATTTTAAATACAAAGAGTGCAAAATGTTCTTTGATGATATCGGTTGCAAAGTGGATAAATGGATCTTTTGCTCCATTCTTGTTTTCTATAAGACCCATAATAACGAATAAGTTGAATTTCCCCCTGTTTTTCTTACATTTTGATATTCTGCATGCCTCGCTGTTTGACCGTGCTCCAAGGTCGTCGCATATTTGGCAAACCTCGACTGGCGAACAGTCTGGTGACTCTTTCTGCTTTAATGATGTCGAGTGGGGCATAATTTAGGGGGGCATATATTGTCCTTTGGCTCCATTTCAGGTCACTTGGTGTTGTTAGTTTGGGATCTCAGCCAAGCGCCTGTCATTTTGCTTTAGTTCCTGGGTGTATGTAGCAAAGCATTAAGGATCCCTTTAAAAGTTTTCACTCATGCTAACGGCCGTTCTTTTGTTGTGAACCAGGTTCAACATTATTTCCTATGCTGAGCATGGGTTGAGTTATGGCACCCAGAGTCTTCCTGTAATCCTAGACCCCATGCATAACCTCAATTGACATGCTGTTCTGTAGCAGCCATGATTTCTCGGACAAGCCTCGATGCTTTAGCCGACTCATTCTTTCCCAATCTCACCAAGCCCATTTTCCGCAACGCTTAAGAACATTTGCGTACTGATAAACCAGCACTTTTTATGGTCCACTGCTGCACTTTAAACTTCTGCACTGTGATATCGTGCCACATGCCTCCTCGAATATAAGTAGGACTGCTTAAAAGGTTATGATGCCAAGACAGGGTTTTCTTCAAGGCAGAGACACTTTGGCTAGCATGTACAAAACACACAGGCCCTTTCTAAATATGCATTCTTCTCCCTACTTGTGTTCTCACAGACTTGTGGCCTAAGTGTGGTTCCAGTTCAAAATTTGCATATAGCCAAATACGGAACTAGAAATCGCAAGGTTTCCTCTATTTCTAGGTGAAATCGAGGATGCATCAGGATCTGACTCGTGTGGACTTGGAGAGTCAAGGTTCAAAGAATTTCACACAAAGTGAAAGTGGCCATGGCTGCAGAGGAGCGACCACAGTAAGTTTTAAGCGACCTTCGCCCAACCCATTCTATACGTTTTCTTACTTTTTTATTCGACCCTTTTATCCTCCTCACTCAGCAACCACAATCTGCTCCCACTATAAACACAAACTCCCACAGTTATTTCCAACTACTGTCCCTTTTATAGGCACACATTGTGAAAATAGAATTTGTATTCACATTTTAATTAACAACTTAATACAATGAAAAAAAACAATGCAGTCACTTTAGTGTAGTATTCCTTATATTACTATTTGGTGGAAATGTGGGTTCTCGAGCTTCAACTCCAATCAAGCCGAGCTGTGATGTCAGCAGGATCACTGCTGTTCCAAACTGAGTGTACCGTGTCCTCCCGTCCTCGGGGGTTTCCTGAATCTGGACACCCGAGCTGAAATTACTAGGTCTGAACTCCCAGGAACAAGTGTACATGGCTTAAAAAAGCTCCTACTCGAACGTGTCATTTATTTCTTTCTTTCTTTATTTTGGTCTTTTGAACTGTCGTGGTCTTTTATTGTTTGGCCATGGCACTTGAATGTGGATGTAATGTGCTTTCCCGTAAATCTCCTGGCGCGGCCTGGCTCTTGTTATATCAGCATTGTTGTTTATCACTCCCCACCGCTGATGAATGACAGCCAATTAACTCAGCAGAGCAAAACACTTTGTCTCCCAGACCATTTCACAGATAACCATTTGTGCCTTTGCTAACCAAATCTCCTCCATTGTTGTGACCACATTTTGCTGTTTTTGTTCCTCTGAGGAATGGGGTTGTGCACAATACTATTAGTTCTGTTTTGGAGACCGGGTCAGGTATTAAGCTGATTTTGTCTTTGGCTCTATCCTAAATCAAATGGAAGGATGACATGCTTTTTGTAAGACAAGAGCCAGATACTGGATGAAGTCTACACCACTGTCTTACAATCACTCCTTCTATTGAGGAAAACCAATATGGTTATAAATGGGTATTTGCCATTTTAACCAAGTGAAAATCAAGTACAGTGCAAAAGACTCTGACATAAGATTCAAATTGAAGGAAAGTCCATCTAACGTAACTGTAAGCGCCTCCAAATTCTCTTGGCTAAGAGTGAAATCACACTGAGGAGCTCACAGCCCTCATAAACAGTAGGTATTTTTACAGTTCTTAGTCATTCTTGCAAGGCTAGATTACCGAGCTAATTGTGCTTCTGTATTGTTGCCCACAAAGCATTTCTGCCAATGAAAATGTACTGTGGGAACATGCCGTCTTTTTTCTCTCTCTTTCAGTGCATCAAAAACATAAAAACTGTCATGACAGGCATTTATAATTGCTCAAGAATGTGGTTACTGTTAGATTGTTCATTAACAACAATCTTCATTAACAACAATACTCTATCAACATCAATTATATGTAATGTCACTAATGAAGAGCTTGCACTCTGCAGTGTATAAATATAGTGATTCTTGTACAGTCCAAGCAACATTAATATCATATTTCACTTTTGGTGAGGACGAAGCAATGAGATGAGCACGGGGGTTCTTTTCTAGTATATTTTGTCTGGATAAAACGGTTTACTTGCTTTTTCTGTACTGCCTGATGCATCTGATCAGCTGGATATCAGTAAAATGCTGGCAGAGAGCGAGCTGCTCTGTATGGGTCCGCTAAAATGACATGTCTAATAGCCTCTGATCAGTACCTCACTTTCTACCACATTGATTGGAGTTGAAATATTTACTGCCCAACCCTGCAGCTTGTTTTCACATGTGGGATGTGGGGGGATTGCAGAGGGTGGGTGCGGAGTAGTGTGTAATATTTCTGCTTGTGTTTTTGTCACGTCTGTGTCTCTGTCACCTGTTGTAAGTGAATAGGTAATTTTGCCTTTTGCCAGACGGACCCTATAGACTCGCTGTCAATCTTTCTGCTTGCCTGACAGAAATCAAATGCTACAAAAGCGTCAGAAATAGCTGGCAGTGGAGCAGACTGGATCCTCCTGGCAATTGATAGCATTTTCTGAGATTTAAGTTGTATATAGACATGCGCAAGCAACATGAACTAAAGCAATCAGAACAAAACCTTATCTGTCAATTTTTGTTACTTTTTACATAAATGAACATGCATTTACAAACTTCTTTACATAAATTTAAAGCACCATCTACCATCTGCATTGCGTCAGCGTTTCACAATGAATGGGCCAGTAGGAATGGTCCAGTTAACTTCCATTTTAAGTTTTTAGTTTTTTTTATTTTTATTTGTATACATATTTATGTGTATATCTCTTGCTCTATGTGTATTTTTGAATTTTAGTATTTTTGATATTCCATAAAATGCACCATGGAGGCCCTGGGTGGAACAGCATTTCAAAAGTGTATTGTTGTAGTAACAATAAACAAAATCTTGAATCTTGACTCTTGAATGAATGTTTTTCCCTTCTCCTGAAAAGTCCATCCTGGATCCATCGACCCATCGATAAGATCGGACAAGAAGACCAGCAACTACAGCGGTTACAGAATTATTTGTTTAGTTCTACTTTGTTGGAATTCTAAATCATTTTGATACAAATTTGAGTTCACACTGGCCACCCCTTAACATGATCCATGTACAAATGTAAATGTAACATTATGTAAAATTATAGCTGCTAAGGAAATATGGGTAAAGGGTGAGAATGGATGAAATGATGAAGATCCACCATTTATTTTAATGTCATTCTTTCTTGTTATTATTGCAATGTTCTTTATGAGCAATAATAATTTGAGAGAACTCTTTGAAAAGATACTTTTAAAGGATGTTTGGTCCATAAATGGTCTGAATTACTTTCTGTCCGCACGTGCTTGTTCAGGCATAACCTTATATGATGTTAAATGTGATATTTCTTCCTTGCCTGATTCCCTTTTAAAGTAGGCCCTTCCTGTTTCCATGGTGTTGCAGGGTAGCTAAATGAAGAATGTGTGGCGACAACCTGTTGCACTTTTGCTATTCCTGTAGCATTTATGTAAATCATTACGTCTTCGGAGCTAATTATCGCTGAACTCCTCTCTGTATGTCAACAGTGTGACAGCTTTGATGTTTCTATTTCACTGGGCGTTTCATTTGTATATGACCGTGTGAAAAAGGGAGGCTAGCGCGCCACATTCAGAGCCCACTAGATTTGTCAAATACCTCTACTTATTAGTCAGGCTGGCTAAAGAGTCTGCTGCTGTATCAGCCACATGCGGTACATGCAGAAAAATCAATTTGGATCAAACGGCTGAACAAAACTGCTGTGCGTGGGTGGGCTTGGGGAAGCGTGCGCATTTGTTTTGTGGACAGACATCAGTTTTTTTGCGCCTTCCTTTTGATGTCGATCAGCTCGCTCGAGAAAGGCAGGATTCAGCTGGGCCTGACATCAGGAGGGTACGGCTGAAAGGCCAAAGCGCCAGACTAAGGCACGGCTGTGAACTTCAGCAAAAAAAACCATGATCAAAGCCCAAACAGCAAACGTCTATAAACACTCTTGATATCACAGAGTCTGTGTCTGGCATCTGTGTCCGTTGCCATGAATTGATGTTTTGCACCTGTTTTTTTTATTTATGAGAGGCAATGCATGCAATTAAAATACATAAATGTGTTTCATGAAATGAGTGAAATGAAGAATTGATATGTTTGTGTACATATAAAATCCGCTCTTTGTCCCTAGTATTTTGTCAAAAATTATATTAAAGGAGAACTCTGATGCTTTTTTTGTTTCATTTTTTACATTTTGGCATATTTGACATATAATGCAATGGCTGAGGTGTAAACAAAGTAATTCAGAGAGATCTGGTATGAAATGTGTTGTGGAGAAACTAAATGACTTCTCTACGGTGATGGGTTTTTTTTTATTAGTATAGTTATTAGCAAAAACTAACAATATCTCAGACATCAGGTAACACACTAGAACATCAGATGTAAAAAATGTTAGCTTTGTTAATTTCCTTAGAACAGAGCATTTCACATCAGGCCACTCTAAATGAATTTTATATCTTAACCATTAAAGTAAGTAAAAAAATGAAAATCAGTTAAGAACCCAACTATTAAATCTCGACTGAAAATAAACTTGAATAAGACTTGTATACTATAAATGGTTATTCAGGTTTTTTGTTAGAAACATTAAGCCTGCAAATTCTCTCACAAACACCAGAGTTTGACTTCTGTTCGAGTCAAGAAGACGATTCCCAACCGCTGTGCACTAGTCTAAGCATTTCAAGGATTTACCCTTTCAGTGTGTATATTAGAACGTGATGAAAACGGTGTATTCCAAGGAAATGCTGCATAGTTTTTAGCTGAGTGTTCAACTCTTACCATGCAGCATAACTGTATATACTGTACTACCTTGATCTGCAGTTCCGCTTCTAGTGCAGGGGGTCTCGGATTGACAGCCTTTGCAAAAAGCGATTTTGAAGCTGGTATTGCTCCAGACTACAGGGTACAACCTTTGGAAGCAGACCTAATTCCTCTGGGCCCACTAAATTTCCGAGGTTCAGTAGTCCAAGAGCTGGCAGACGCATACTCTGAGATGTTTGCCAGGTGTGGATAATAAAGCTGCTGGGCAGAGAGGCCAGCAAGGAGCAAAGCAGCATCCCAGACTAGCACCCCCCTTCCAGTCTGCTTTCCTTACCCCACTTCCCCCCGACCTCTCCCTCTATCCCTGGAGGATCACTAACTCTGCTCAGACCTGATAAATCACAGGCCTCTCTGATTGTATTCAGCTGGGGAATCGAGTTCCCTGACCTCCTAGCTTGCAGACCAATGCTGGCTGAGCTGACCCAAAGTGAACCGAAGGGAGGACAATGACAGATCCAGTCAGTATTGACGACTTTAACTCAACAAGAGCCTCGGCAGAAGGTGTGAGTCAAGTAACTAATGGTATATGGATGCTGCAGGCCTTTGCAATATGGCAGTCAGTCATTACAAAGCCAATTAGGACAAATCTGCTGGAGAAGGTTTCTGTCTACAATAGACATTAACTAGGAGGCCACAGACACAGGTTCTGAACCTAAACTAATTAAGACTACCTCTCAAAGCAACATGATATGCCCAGACGGAAAAGAATTGAACAGGCAAATGCATTAGGTCCACCTGGCTGAATGTCCAGCTGGCTACACGTTTGCTTCAGCCGTGGTGCTTCATTATATGAGCGGTATGTCGCGTTTCAGTCACATTTCAAAAGAGATCTGAGGGGCTCATTAAAGGTATTAATTAAACATACATTTCATGGCTCCCCCCAAAAATAGGAGCACGCTAAATCATAAAAGATGCATGGATAACATTTGCTGATGCTCACCTCGCGAACTAGGCCCTACCTGCAGTCGCAAAGGACGCGGCGGCCTATTTAACAGCAAAGTGGCAAAAAGGCAGGGCTGTGCCTGTTTCTCCACTGTAAGGGTGTGGAATGTCAAGGAGAGTGTCTCGAGCGGGATCCTCGTTTTCAGCGGTGCTGTCGTGACAGTGGGTGGAACGGGAGTGAGATTTCACAGGGACTGCGAAGGTGGCTGTGCGGTCTGGTTCTGTGGCTGGAGCGGCAGACGGGGACGTGCTCATCTGAATGTTCGGCAGGGTGAACGGGTTCAGTGTGCGCGCAAGGCGCCCCGTACTGTCGCGCGAATGACAGGTAGAGAGAGGCTGACACAATGTAACAGTGAGGAAACAGGTAAAAGGCTTCTTCAGCCATGACACTTAATCAAAAGCATCCATCACCCTGAGCCATAGGGTGACCGTCGGGCAGCTGGAGTAAGCCCCTGTCCGTGCAGCTGCTCTAGGCCTACTCCTTTGTAGTTTTTTTCCAGTTTCCACATGGCCAGTGGAAAGACAGAGACACACAGTCATGTCACGTTTTTTGGCGTGAAAAGTGAAAAGTGACGGCTGATGGCTTGACTGGACAGGGCTCCCTGACAGCAGCGCAGCAGCACTGTCAGTGGGGATCAGACAAAATCAGCACATGGAACCACATGCAGAAAAAGAGAACATTACCCAGTGGGATAATGTTCCCAAAACCATACCTTTGTCCTCGGGAAAGAAAATATTTATGCCAAAGCACCAGTGGTTCAGGGGCCTAAAAGGCCATTTAGACTGTAATTGCTACTGCTATATCAGCTCGAGAGCACACTTATGGCCCCCTTAATCAAGAATGCCTTTCACTCAGATAGATCTAAACAGTCTGGGTGAACAGGAGCTACAGCAGTGGCCTGGAATCTTTGTCCTCTGAGATTGTTGTGCACTAAAGCTGAGTGCCATAAAGTTGGGCACAGCAGATTTAGATTTCACAATTAAGTGCATGATTCATTTATGGGCACAAAAAAAGAAGTCTTGTCTTCCTGTTTCATTTCTCGCAGGCAACGTTGCCTATATCCTCAATAAAGATAACACGAAACAACTTTGCAGCATGCTCTATTATGACGACTGATTCTCCGTCCATCCACTCTCGAATGTAAACCAGGGCCCCGCAGAGACAGGAAATGAAACTCCATCTCCACTCAGACAGTTTGACCACTTCACTTCTTCCTTCTCCCGGCCTCATCCAGTCCGCCCCTAAATGCCGAAAGTGCTCAAGAGACACGAGATGAAATATTTATGTTTGAACAGAAAGTGTTTCGCAGACAAAGGTAACTCTCAGGGCTTCCTCTGCGGTACATCGATCACTCTGTTGAGAGGGGAGGTGGAAATAGGAACAGACCACACATTATTTAAGAAGAAGCTTAAAGAGCCCGCTCATAAATCCCCACATCCCTTACTATAATGGCTAATACAGTGTCAGTCAGTGCATTAATACCAAACCAGCAAGCTTTGGAGAAATGCAGAAAAAAACAGCAAAAAATGAAAATGGGTCAAGTGCTTCGGCAATGTTATTACATGCTATATTAAGATTATCAACCAACATTTGAGCCATACGAGTACATTTGTTTCAGTTTAATCACACCCTCCGTACCTGTGCTCAGACCTAACTGTATTATTATAATTCTTTTTTTAATTGTCCATCAAATTTTGGTCAGATTAAAGATTGTATGTGATTTTAATGCAAAAAAAGAAGAAGAAATGCAGAAAAAAGAGAGAATACAGAGTCAAGTGCTTCGGTAATGTTATTACATGCTATGTCAAAATGCAATAAACAAACATTTGAGCCATAAAAGTGAATTTGTTCCAGTTTAATCAGATTCTCTGTGCCTGTATTGTGGGGGGGGGGGGGGTGGTGGTCAGACCTGAGTGTATTTTTTTTAAACTTGTGCCTCAAATCGTGGTCGGATGAAAGATGAAATGTGATATATGTTCATACAGAGAATAATAAATGCAGAAAAACAAATGAAAGTGAATACATGTTCAGTTGCGTCTCAGATGTAGAGGAATGCGTGTGCTTCAAATCTTGGTGCCTCAAAACTGTGCCTCAAATCTTTGTCGGATTAAAAAAGATGATATGTGTGTTCATTCAGAGAATAATAAATGCTGAAAAAAAAACAAATGAAAGTGAATAAATGTTGCGTCTCGGATGTGGAGGAATGCGTGTCTCGCGGAGGCAGCGCTCGAGCCCCGGTGGGCAGCTCGCGGCGGGGGGCGGGGCTTTATCTACAGTTTGGCGCTTGGCTGTGGAGACGCCGCGCGCTCAGGTGTGGTCGGTCCGGAGAGCCGCGCGCTGCTCGCGCCCCTGATCCGCGCTCGCCTGGAGGCTGGAGGTGTCGCGGGGGAACGCCTTCTGCCCTCAGCCGCCCTCAGCTTCACATTCTCGGGTTAAAAAGTTGTTTTTTCCCCTCGCGCCCGGCGCCCCTCTCTCTCTCATGCGAGGATGTGATTCCCCGCACGAGGGTCCGGACCCGCGCCATGGTGCTGACCCACGGACTCCGCGTGGAAACGGTAAGTGATGCGTTTCCTCATTACTTACCACGCGCTTAGATTTCATTTCTTGTACCTGTTTTTTTTAATCATTATTCTTATTTATTTGCTTCTTTTCCTCCTTTTTAATTGTTACATTGTAAGTATGCCCTTTTTGACACGCTGTTTGTGTCAGAATCCGAAATCCTCGTTGCTAAAGAGGCTACAATTTAGGGAAAGATTTTTTTTCATACGTCTGGATGAAATGTTTTTATCAGACGTTTCAGCCTAATGTGTTCATTTGTCTGTGTGAAGTGCTATGAATTGATTAGGCTCAGTAATGCCACTGTACAGAGCTCAGTAACTTAAAAAAACATAAGGATAAAAAGGTACAGAGCAGTTGGCGGTGTCGTCGTTTCGTGTCCTGGCTGTCCGGATTATTATCGGATAGTGTTCTGTTGGGCTGTTGGGAGTTAGAATCCTAATAGAGCGACTCAAATGCAAAGATCAAGGGTCTTTATTTAAAAGAACCGCTCTAGACAAGGTGAAAGCTAGTTTCTTTTTGAAATATACAGTCCTGAGATCTTATCCAGGGTCTAACAGGTGGTTAAGGGAGCTTCTCTTAATCTTGTCTAGGTGGAAGATCTAGTTTCTGTGGTTTTCAGTGTCATAATTTTCATGTTTGACACATTGACACAGTATTGTGTAACATACAATAGAACGTCCAGTGCGTCTCTTAGGACTGCTTAAGGTAACGAACCATGTTCAAAGGTTCAACAGCCACGTAAACTCAGATAAATTGCGCAGTGCCTGATGGCTTTCTCTAAAAAGATCAGCCGTGGTGGAATGAAGACATTCCATATGCTGTTATGTGCAAAACGACATGTATTTTTAGTCTTATGTTCCTTTTGTTCATAATTTGATGATGAATAGGGGAACACACAGATATTTGTGACACCACACATTTTCCTGACATGCTGCTTTGAACGATTACACAGTAAAGTTGGCGGAGTTCTGGTCACAATTTTTTCAGAACGTCTACATTCATCTCCATAATTTCCAATTATAGCCGTGTATCCCAACAGGCAGGACCACACAACACAGCACTTTACCTTAATAGGAAAACGGGTCAGTTTCCGATTGAGTCTGGATTACAGAGCAGGCATGGGTAACAATGCAGCACCTTCTCCTCTCCTGGTCAGCACTCGAGAGGGAGGGCACGGGCCGCTCGGCTGGGCTGATCTAGCACAGCTCACGACCGGAGAAGTTCATTACAGCCACCGTGGACCGCTGGGTCAATTTGTGCTTATGCAAGAGTGAGTGCAGTGGTCAATACCGTTATGCCAGGCATGGAAAGGATGTGTTTTGATGGATAGCACAGTGTGGGGCTTGTGCCAGTGGGTCGATACTCACACTCTCACATCACATTAGGGCTGTTTAGGCCGGCCCAAAAGCCAAAGGTGAAACCTGAGAGCCACCAGGATGCAAGTGTGCAGTTCTGCTACAGTTACTTCAACACTTTTTTTACGGATCCACGCTATTCGCCGCCGGCCACTGCCTTGAGGCGAGTCTTCATTAAAGGTGCGATAAGGAGCTCTCCTAAGTTTTGCTTGTCAGTCGCGCATGGCCGGTTCGCTGCTGGTCATACGTCTGGTCACATGATCCCTCACTTGTTGACCTATCCACCCAAATCTAACGAAACAACAACAACAAAAAAACATTCTTTCCATCTCACATATTTAAAACATACCATACCTCTAATGCTTGGTAGCATCCTTTAATTTATCACGTTTTATAGATTCATAGCTGATATTTGTGCTCATTGTCATTTATGCTGGAGTTCTTCCACTGTGAGCTTGTTTAAACAATGCTCAAGTCATAGGATTAGGGGCTAATGCGCTTTGCTCTCTGCAATAAGATTAATTTTCTTGTCCCTTGTGTCTCTTGTCAATCAGCTGAGTCAGTTTGTGAAAAGAAGCCCATCCTCCACTTTACTTTTTCCCAGCTGAGGTCAACCGCAGCGTTAATGTATTTTATACCGTGCAGTTAATGGTCATCTGATTCTGTTTATTTGTTTTTCTCTGAAAAGTTTACTCTGATTTGATGTGTGTAACCATTAAAAAAAAGCACTGCCTCAGGCTTTGATGCATGTTATGACTTAAAGTTTTACAGCGCGCTGCATCGAACGCACGGCTCCCAGTTTGTAGAGGCGGGGGAACTGGGCTCTTGTTCTGCTTCACTTGTCTAAAAATGGGCACTGAACCCAGACACAAACAGCATGATGAATGCCGTTTGTACCATCCCCTCCTCCCCGTGTTTCCACCTCATTTGACCCAAGAAATTACATTTTTGGGTGCAAATCTAGTTGTCTCTTGTTTGTGGTTATTTACTGATATCATGCGGTGGATTGATCTGGCGAATGCTACTTTAATTACAAGAGATTGCAAATAAAGTCAGGAAAAACGTGCTGTTAAACTGTGATGTCTTTTTAGGAAATATTTGTCAAAATACAAATGTAGTATATGAGAAAATGAGACCAGGCCCTTACTTACTGGAGTATTTACACACATTCCCTTGTGGCTGCAGAAACACACCACCCATTTCTTTTCAGTGGTCTGCATTTTCTGATTTAGGGAAAAATAACTGTTCACTTTCAAAACAGTACGTTTTTGTGACAGTGTAGATCACGAATAACCTATTTTGGTTGTCTGAGCTCATAGGAAATTCAGTTTAGTTAGATAAGGAAGCCACTTTTATAACAAGCACGCTTTTCCAGACTGGCTGAATCTGGCGCCCAGTTACACTCGTGTTAGCAAAGCTAGACTGCCCTTCATGCTTTACAACATTCTTTTAGCTCTGAGAAGTGAACCTTTATACGAAACACACATTCTAAACATGCTAAACATTAGAAATGTTTAGAATAAGAGTTTCTCAGTGGGATACACTGGAGGTGTGAATCCTGGAGTATCTCACCCAGTTCTCCCTCATTAGCTTTGTCGTGCACCAGCAGCACTACATTACATCTGGGAGAAGATCACAGCAGGCAGGGGACAGCAGTGCTGTGTCTGGAGTGGAGAAAGTGCTGCTATTAGGGGTATGGTACTGTTCATTTAGGGAGGCAAAATGACTCTGTGTAGTCTTTCTAGGGAAAAACACATAGACTACATTTTGCAGAGATACATATAGAGGATCTGTCTATGCAGTTTTGTGCCCTCGGCATACAAGGATGTTTCCTCACAGTTTCTTGTTTTTCCAGTTCATTTTCTAAATGAACCGGATGCTTTCTGAATCTTCATTTTCTGATTTTTACTTGCTCCATAAGCTCATTTTATAAAATCTTGGTGACTTGTTTTGCAAAAGCTCAGCATTTCTGTCCAAGGTGTAGAAATAAGTGAAACAAACACATGAAACCTGTTGAGACTGCAGTAGCAGTATCCCTTGAGAGGTGTTCTGGAAGTTTGGCAGTTTCAGAAACAAGATAGAATGCATTTCTGAATTTGCCCAGTAAAACACTTCAGGAATTTCCCCCTAGAAATAAGTGCTTGAATTAAAATCCCGTTCTTAACCGTTCAGCTTAGTTTGTTGAAGAAAAAAAATGAAAGCGACATAAACGGAGGCCTGCTGGCCCTGTCTGATATAGCAGTGGGACAGCAGAAGCTTGCTGCACTGCCTCGCGCCATCCGTGACATAAGACTACCTAAGAGATTAAAAAAAAACACAAGCAAGACGCTGTCAGCTCCCAGCTCCCTGTGGATAGAAAACAAACCCAGGAACAGAGTGCTTATGCTTCCGCATGCTTTCCAGGGCCTGCGTAAAAGCAGGGGACCACACTGCTGATTTATTCCCCTGCTGCCTCAAAAGGCTGCTTTGAGGAAGTCCACAGTGTATAAGTACATCCAGTGAGGTTAAAACGTTCCTTATTTCACATGACAATTTGTCTGCTCCTAGTTAGTGGAAAAGTACATCTTTCTTATATTTGGTGGGAGAAAACAGAGGCTTGTAAGGTGATCATTCTTTCAGAACTGGGAGCTCACTCCAACACGGACGCGGTATAGTGACGGATATTCCAGTTATACTCATCATGTCCCCATTTCTTTTCACTTTGTTTTTTGCTCTTTTTGTTTGTACGCTGACGTAAACCCTGGCAATACGAAGCCTAGGTTTCCATCAGGCTTCGCCTGTTTTTACCAGATTCTTTTGTTTACTGGATGTCTTAAATAGGTTTAATCAGTTTGTTTGCTCGGAAACAGGCATATTTCACTTTAGCACACGTGCTAAGTAATCAGCAGAAAATAAGATGATTGTGGACACGTATTTGCCATCGCTATTTCCGTTGCCCGACCTCCTAGGTGAGAGATAGCAACGCCAGTGCCTTATAATTTCTTTTTCTCTATGCATCTGCAGCTGAAAAAATATTTACCATGTTGTAGAGTAATGCATTTTCAGATTATCTCCTCTTCCGCTGCAGATTTTTGGAAAACGCAGTATAATTTGGGTGTGAAATGTTAATCCGCGCCGCTGGGTGTTTGAGATGAGAGTGCAGTGGCAGCCTGCCACCTGGCTGATAGATACACTACACTGGTTCCCTCTCTGCCTTCTCTCTATCCCAGCCCCCCCACACCTATTTATGTTGCCTCTGACGGACTACAGGTCCATATAGAATGCAATACCCATGTGTGCCTCTGCAACCCTACTTTGTCTGCCTGGCTTTAACTCTAACAGGATAAAAGGATAAAAGGTGCTCCAGTAGCCTCCCGTCCAGGCCGCCATGGTCTTTTTTGCTTGTGTGTGCACTGTACAACTTTGCTCACAGTCTGCATTCCTCTGCCAGGAAATATCCGAAAGCTCCTCATCTGACACTCAGTCTAAGAGTACATGAAATCCAGACAGCAAACTGTGAACTATTTACTTTGAGGAAAGGCGAGAATCGGTGTACTTTATCCTGGTGGGGTTTCAGCAGCAGTTTATTACCCCAGTATGAGATGCCACCTCATCCTCCATAGTACCTTCACAGCAGCTCAAAAAAACATTTAGCCCTAGCTGCTTTCTGAACACGGATTCCCCAAAACTTTCATTTTCACAGCTATATACTGTTAGGCCGTCTTTGGGTACTCATATAAAGAGAGCAATGTTGTTAAAAGAGGTTTCTTCTTCCTCAAAATAAGGTCATATTTTCAAATGTCTAAAGTTGGATTACCTCTAGCACACATGGAATCATTTTCTGGCACTTTTTTGACATCTCCGCTGTTTGAAGTTTCCTATGCGCTGCTGACATTTTGTGTTTCCTCATTGGCATTAGACTAGCCACTCCTATGCCTAATGAGGGCCCTGAAATGCTATATATTAATATGTGGCTGACCTCAGATCAGGGAGAAATGGAAATTTATCATCCTCTATGCTGAGGCAGGCTTTTTAAAATTAAAAATCTTGCATAATTAAATGAACCAAGGTTAACCTGTTGGTCTCTGGGTTTTTAAATGGGGTTTGTTTAAGGACATACTGCAGTAGGTATGGAAGAGTGGAGATATATGCTGGATCAGTGTGTGTGGGATTTTGTTTACTTTTTTACCCACTTCCTGAAGAATAAAATGGTCACGTGTCCTGGATAGTTCTGGCAACACTCAGTGTTAAATTAATGATGGTTTCTGTCTGAGAGAACTGTGTGCTTTAAGTAATGTAGAAATGTCATTCCTGTTGTCTCAGGTAATGCTAATTCGCTAATTAATGACATACACTGAGTACACTGAGTAGCGGGATCGTAACCTGTCTACAGGGCATTGTAATGATCGCATTGTTCTTTTAATAGTCTTTCCCTCATGTGTTATCCAATTAAAACACACGTATCTTCAGCTGAGCTTTGGTTTTCTGCGCTTGCCTTAGGCACATATACAGTGCCTTGAATGGAACATCTTAATTTCTTTGCTTAAGTGATTTTATTAATGAGCCTCTTACACCGGGGCTTACCTTTCTCTTCCATACAAAAAAAAAAATAACTGTATGATCAGTCAACCGTGCCGTATTAGTTGCAAAGGGGTGATTTAAATGATCAACAAAGTAAATGGAAAATAAAGTTTTAGGAGTTGGCACAACCAAGGGCACTTTGTGTTGCCTTCTGTCAGACGAGTGACCTAATAAGCTGTCGAGTTTAATGGGAAGAAACAAGGTAATATCTTTTTCTATTTCACGATGCCTTTGGGTGGGCTTCTGAGGGCAGGGACACAGTCTCTTTCATTTGAAACGCGGTGAAGAGCCGTGCTTTCAAGATGACTCTCCGTCGCCAGAGATTAATAATTCATCAGCCCGAGTGGACTCAGGAGAACTCCCTGTTGTGTTGTTGATTTCTCTCAACGTTGTTATTATGTGCATATGATTGAGGCCCTGTGCGGTCAGGGAGCTAGTGTTTGATTAGCCTGTTGGCTAAAGTGGAGTGAGCGAGTGTGCCCTGTGGGCCACTGCGCAGGAGTAAACTCGGCTGAGCCTGTGAGGCCTTGGACTCTACTCCAGGCTGTACATACAGAGAGGAACCCATGCTGGCAGCGATGGGCTATAAAACTGCAGGGGGTGTTAAGGTTGTAAAAATATGCCATCCTCTATTGCGCTAGGTACAGAGACAGGAGGCAGCATTGTTCTCAGGGAAGCGAGCAGTAAACTTTGGCACATGGAAAGGCTATTTACAAGCCGTGTTACCTCACTAGAATTGCACTGTGTGCGTTAAGTCACCAATGTGTTAGCTGTTAATTCGTCGAGACCACCTCATGTTCCACATCTGATGGTCGTTTTCTGGAGTCGAGGATTTGTACTCCATTAGTGTTTACTGTGAGCGCAATCCAGCACAACACATTCGAACAATGACTGACGGGAGAAATGATCCGAGACAGTGAAAACACAGTGTCAGAGGGAATGCTGCATACGTGTATGGTCTCCTGTAGGCAAGTGCTTACTTTTCACAGGGCTGCCAACTTCTGCTCGTAGGAGTTATTCCTCAAGTCAGACCCAGGCCCAGTCTTTACACTCATCCTTTAATGCACAAACATTTGGCAGAAAGCTGTCTTTGTTCCATTCGACATTTCTGCAGTCGTTTTCTCGACTGCTGCAGTTTATTTCGATTACACAGCACTGCTGTTTTTTCCCCTGCCTTTATTGTTCTTTTTTTATTCCAGAAAGTTAGAGGTGGAGGGTGAAGCACCACCACAGGGCCAGTTCTAATTACAGTAACATTTTATGACATCACAAAGGTTTCTATCAGTCCAGATCATTCTTTGTTGATGTCCAAGAGGCTGTCAAATTTATATTGTGCTGTTCAAACAAACTGAAAGAGGCTTTACCACACACTGAACCTCTTACTTTTATTCCATTCTGGGCACTAGAAAATCAAGACTTTTTTATTGGCCTTTTCAGGTACTCTATAAACAGATGAATCATCTGAGGCCAGCAATAAAAGCTCATTGGTATGGCTGGCAGCAGTGTCTGTTTAACATGTGTAGAGTATGAAATATGAAAATTCACTCTATAGAGCAGACCGGTCTTCTTCTTCCGAGAGGCTGGCAGCTGCTGGAATTTATTTTGGGTGCACTGGGTTTGTACTTGATACTACTCAAGAGGAAATGCTCTCAGGCTCTTTTCATTGCTCCATTAAGTATAGCTTTTGATAAATATCCATATTATATAATATCATATAACCCCTCTTGATGTAACAGATGGCAACGTACGAGAGGAAAGCGTTATGACAAAGATGAATCTCTACAATACATTTAGTTTCACTGTAGTAAACAAATTTGAGGTTAATCTGTTTTGGGGAACACGTTTTATTGCTAGATGCTTTTTTTCATACAGTAGGTATACATGGCATTAATCTATGAGCAAAATGTTTGGTTAATTACATATATTTATCACTCGTTGTGAAGCGTGCCTTACGAAGCTCAGGAACTGGCCCGTAGCTGTGTAATACTAGAGAAAAATATGGTTGCTTGGCTGAAAAGTGTTTCATGATGTGCATTATTAATGGAGTGGTAAATTAGTGTGGAGTGCTCAGCTGCCCTCGTCTTCAGAGAGGAGTGGAGTGGAGCAAAGCAGAGAGCGCCACTGACGAACGCGGACCCTCTCTAAATACCATGCAGTGAGCCAGCAGACACACGTTCAAGCAGTAGGTTCCCCGAGATCATCATTAAAGACAACATTTGCATTTAAATGAAATATGAAGTCCACAGGGGTGCTGTGAGTTTTTTGCATAGTACACAGCGTAATGAAGAGGCTTGTTTCAAATGAACAACTTTCTGGCTGCGTTGCTTACTCCATTACTCTCCGAACGCAGCAGGTCTGTACCCGGCGAGTTCTGATGGAGCTCATCCTGCCTGAAGAACCTCAGGTGTCTGCACTATGACAGAAACTGACTAGAGATTGAGAAGCAGCCCCCACTGTTAATGCAACCTGCCTCCTAGAAACGACTGACTCAGCAAGCCCCGTTTTATTGAGAGGGAGGAACGTTTTTAAAGGCGCTCTTAGGTTTCAGTGGGTGGCTGAGCTGGCGCCTGAACTCATGGATCCCCCCACCTTTCGACTCCAGAAGATTGACTTTACCGTGAAGAATGATGTATAGTAATGGGGTGTTCGTGACTTTGTTTGTGACTCATTCTTTTCAGGTAAAAAAAGAATGTTCATGCGCATTTTTCTCACCAACTGATTCACTTATCAAGTAAAGTCTCTTTCCTTGTCTGTCTTATTTTTAAAGCAGACAAGCCTTTTATCTGGATGTAATGAATAAAACATTAAAGCATAAGCACCTGCAGCTGACACTTTTTTATAAAGAATATATCAGAGCCTCAGGACCAGTGGATGAAATGGAGATGGAAAGCGGTCACCATCGCACTGGTCCTCATCCACATTTAAATATAGACCATCGATCGCAAAATGGACATCATGAGCAATGATAGCTTTTTCTGTATCAACTAACAGTGGCCACAGTCCTTTTCCATAACTTCTGTCAGCACTGTGTATGTTTCCTTCGTAACCTCATGATAACCTCCCTTCAAATGGAGAAGAAATTTTTTGATAGATGTGATAGAATTGTGTTGCCTAGAGTCTCTACGATGTTTGTGAGAATTGTATGAGATTTATTTATTGCTTGTTGAGATACAAAGGCAGAAAGTCTCTCATGAGCCAAAGACATTAAGCAAGGCTTCAGATCTCATAAACGTCAAGTTTATTCAATTCCCTCTGATTTGTAAGCAGGCGTTTGCAGTTTCTTATAAACAAGCCAATCAAGAACGAGGGATAATTGGTTTGAGACAAAACTGTAACTGTGTTCCATGGTGGTGCGTTGAGAATAAGGTCCTTGTTCACACCTTGCATTAACTTGCGTCTTGGGCGATCTGATCACAAGTGGGCAGCTCTGAGTATTTCAGTTTAGACCCAGTCTCCACGGGCATCTTGAGGGACTTGTGATCAGATCTCAGTCTCATGCTCTGTATGCAAATAAGCACAGACATTATTTCTGTTTGAGGGTGAATGAGTATGTACTTCCGCATACGCAAAGGATGCCAGATGAGTAGGCAGTTCGTCAGTGTAGGCCAGGACACATTCACATACACACTGCTAAAAGAATGTGGTGACCTCAGAATGCAGTTTGAGCGATCAGATCTCAGTGCATCAGAGCATTTTTTGGTTCACACCTGTACTTATGACTGTCCACTTGTGATCTGCTCACCCAAGACATGCCAGGTGTGAACAGGACCTAACAGAGGTGGGCAGGCTCCTTTGAATGTGGTCTTTTTTAAATTTCTCAGGCCAATTTCTCACATTATTTTTTATTTTTATTATTATTTGTTTTTCCCTGTTGTGTCTGGCTTAGCAAGCAGAATGTGAAGCTGGATTCCATGATGCGTCAGACATCTTTGCTTTGCCAAGTGGGGCTTTAATGGTATAAGCCCCTCATGTTATCTGAGATTTTTTATTTATTTATTTATTTGATTTTTTTATAATTAAGCCAGATCAGACAGGGGTAGAGCAAAGAGAGAAAGAAAGAGATACACG
>JBBPCY010000032.1:7586050-7650694 GCA_037974405.1 Brachyalestes nurse | reverse complement strand
GAGAGAGACAGAGAGAGAGAGAGGTACATACATACATACATACATACATACAAAATAGTCATTCTTTTCAGAAAAATATCCTAATTATCAAAAGAATAATCTTTACTCTTTGTTTCTTTAGGAAAATAAAGACCAATTACTTCATAGTATCACTGGCCTTTGCTGACCTGCTGGTGTCAGTGCTAGTGATGCCGTTTGGGGCCATCGAGTTGATCCACCAGAACTGGATCTATGGCGAGACCTTCTGCCTGGTCCGCACCTCGCTGGACGTGCTGCTGACCACTGCCTCCATCCTGCACCTGTGCTGTATATCTTTGGACAGGTGAGACATGACTGTACACACATACTTGCATGCCTTTTCTTCAGGCGAATGGACGCTGAGGGGCGGATTCAAGGTCCCCCAGCTGTGCATAAAAATGCTGTGAATGCAGTTTCCTCATTTTCCTAGAACTTGTGCTCAGATGACATAAGGAGAATGCAGTAATAAGCCACCATCATGTGAGTCACACAGCATTTAGTCATGAAAGCGCTAGCAAAGCGGAGTTTCATTTTGTTAGTGCACTGAGTGCGTACTGTGTGATGTTGCTGTTTCCATGGTAACTTTAGTGTCACCTCTCGGCATATTCAGCTGCTAAATCATACCCAACACTGTGATTACGAAGCTAATTAGGTTCCTCATGATACTTTTAGTACAATCAACAGGCGAGCAGTCATTACACCTCCAAACTCGTGCACAGTCAAGTCTGCAAGTGGTGGTGACAGAATGTTTGTTATTTTGGCTTGGTTCTCCAGCAAATGGGCTTTGAAAAGGGACGTGTTTAAAGTGTTGTGAAAAGGGATGTGTTTAAAATGCAGAAAATCAACTTTAAATCCAAGGTAGTAAATAATGTAGATGCCCTTTTCTACAGGGGTTCTCAGCCAAAGTCTAATGGGAAGAAGGATACACTATATGTATGACACTATACTAGAGGGACGGAACGATAAAATTAGATGAAAGAATTGCCCATTATCTAGAGCAGAGGTCCATCCACCGGGGGACCTCATTTGGTACCGGGCCACACAGAAAGAAATATTTTATTGATTATTACAGTTTGAAAGATCTTTTATTTAAAAAAAACACTTGTCTCAGTCACATGATACTTTAGCCCCCATGATAATTTAGCCCACATGATAATTTAGCTCACAAGCAAGCAAAAATTAGTATAAAACAAACACACTTTGGCGAGCTTCTTCGTATTTTTACTCACTTTGCTTTCAGTTGTATCTGTACCGGTCTGTGAAAATATTGTTTTACATGAAATTAGTCCGTGGCGGAAAAAAGGTTGGGAGCCGCTGATCTAGAGCACACCACCTCGTGCCTGGGTATATAAAACTGTTTACAGACAGTCTTTACTGCAGAAAGGAGAATTAATCCAGAAAACCTGGAGTGTTTTCGACTGGCAAAGTCAGTCACCTAACCTGAACCCCACTGAATGTGCATTTCACTTACTGAAGACCAGACTGAAGGCGAACATCTTCTGAAAAGAGTATGAACTGAATATGACTGCATCACAAGCCTGGCTGAGCATCACCAGGGAAGGAATCCTAACACGTTGTGATGTCTGTGGGCTGAAGATGTAAGGCAAACGATTAATAAACTTGAACATTTTATTTAAGGTTATGTTAATTTCTCCAAATACTGATGTGAGTTTATATTGACTGATATTCTCATGTAGTTTTCGCAACATGGATAAGGCCACATGCATTTTGAACACCCTCAGAGTATACAGTCTACACCCTAATGTAATAGTCGTGGTTTCAAATCCAGTGTGCACACACACACACACACACACACACACACACACACACACACGTACACATACAGCTTACACAGCACTCTGTTCAACAACAAAAACCTTGTTTTAGTTACTAAGGAGTTAAAAAAAAATGGAGCATAAGAATTACATTTCTTACCGCCCACCCTTAATGGCTGCACCTTGAAAGCATTGCTCAGCCTATAAATGATTAAAGTTGTATTTCCTTGCTGTTTGAGGGCGTAATGGTTTTTTTCCTCATATGTTCCAAGTAGATAGACTTTATTGTGGACTAGCAAGTAATTAAATAGATGAAAATTTAATATTCCAGACTATACATTCCATCAACATGAACAAAGCGTGATGCTTTTAAAGAATTACTGTAATGGCTCTAAGGACTTTTAAAAAATCAAAGTCAACCAGATAGCTGCTGTCTTTGTCCAAATGCACGCGGCTCTTTAATGCTTCCTTTGGCGGAAAAGTGTCTTTTTGTGTGCGCAGGTCTATTGGAACAATTTGTCTAAACTCACTGAGTGCGCATTCAGCTGTCATCCATTACAGTCTTTGACATTTAATCTAGCAGCCTTTTTTCATTAGAAATAAACAGGCTAACATGAACGATAAAGGCGGGGGAGAACTATTCAGATAGTCTTCTGCAAGCTGCTTAAACGACACTGACACATTGTAAAGTCTCTCTGTAGTCTAACAAAGCCATAAACATCAGTTTGTCCTTCATTACAGCTTTGCCAATAGAGCGGTGGATTTTTTTCACTAGTGTGCAAGACAGGGTGTGGGAAGCCTCCAGAGCGGATATCTGAGATGAGGTCTGAGTGCAAGGCTGCTCTCCTGGCTTGCATCATTCAGTGCCTGCAGTTACAGAGACGACCTTTCAAAAGCTGGCTTGTAACTGGGGTCGCAAGGGCAGGAAAGAGAAAGGGGAAGTGAGCGCTAATGTTGGCCTGTCACAAAGTGCCTGTCCCTTTTTCGAATTCTTTCTTTTTGGCTCCGTTTTGTTCCCTTCTCTCCCCTGATCTCTTTTCCCTCTTCCACAGTCAGAGAGCACGCTTTTTAAGATTAGCCTACTGGTGCCTCGTGAATGAAGATGACAGTACAACAAATGGTCTTTTATAAACCTCCACTCTGAGTGGTTTGCGTCCTGCCCACTGTGGCCTCTGAAAGAAAGAAAAGCCTCTGAAAGCTTCTGGTGGCAAAACAGCTCCACGGCCCCAGATTCTGGATCAGTGACAGTTCCTCGCCATTTCCTCCGCGCTCATCACTTTACTCCACTCTGTTCATTTACGACAATAGAGTTCTTAAACATTCTGTGTCCTTGCACAATTTTTGCAAGAGGAGTTATGTTTGCCTGCGTCAGGAGGAACAGGAGCAGTTCCTGGAAGCTCAGCTGCTGGCAGCCAGTTATTACAATCATGAATCTTGAAGGAGGGAAACAGACTCTGTTTTGGCTATTTTACAATTCATTTGCCAAAGGGAGTCTGAACAATGAGGGAGGCGAACAGGCCGCAATATGTCTCCAGGCTGAATGTCCTTCAGGCGGTCATTTAGCACACATGTTGCATTAACCTTGTGTCATCTCTTGTCAGTGCAGGTGTGAAACATGCTCTACCTCCTTAGAATCAGCTTACTTTCCATTTCACCCTTGACCCTCTGTCTGTTGTCTGGGTCTCACACAGGGCTCCGAGTGCTTTAAAGCACTAATGGCCAGTCGCATAGCCAGGTTTTCTCTTTCGAGGATTGCTCTTGTTAACATACTGGTTTCTTCAAATGGTTCCCCAAGGCCTCTATTACATCGCCACACACTTTAATGGACTTAGACTTGGAGAGCTTGCTTACTATTGTATTCAGCAAACTGCATCAGTTGCAGATCACGACAGTTGTAATAAATAAATAAAAAGAGCAGAGGAATGACCTGTGCATAGTTATAGAATTCTCTGTGAAAAAAAAACACATATAACCTGTACTTTGTGTACATTTACTGAAGAGTTATCATTATGGATGGAGGCCTGATTGTTATGCTTGAATCAATAGTGGTGGCTATGAGAATACACAGTCAGGGATTCGTGTTCAAAAGTCATGGTTTATAATAATCTCTCCAAGAAAAAACTGTAATCACTGAAAACGTGTATATTCCCAGAAAAAAGCCCAAAGAGTCACAAAAGTAAACAGAATGGATAACTAACCATGTTTAGGAATTTGATTTACTTCTTAAAAAAAGCACGTCTGCCGAACCGGAAAATTGTCAGCTCTGCACCAAAATGTAAATAATTTGATTAAAGTTTGTTTCAATTTCAAAATATGTTACTTGATATTTAAAAGCGGCCAGACTTCCCTGGACACCTTTACATCACGTCAATCTTTTTCGACTCTTCGTATTAAATTGTGATTGTTTTGATGGACAGTAATAGGAGAGAACTCTCTTGAACCATGAACCATGAGGATCATGTTATTGTAAAAATGGACTTTGACTAATGCCACATGAAGTCCATTAGGTTAATGGTGAGCTTGATTAGGCCTATCTGGTAGTATAAACCACTTAAGACCCTGCTATTGATTTTCTGCGTCCTTATTTGTGCGCTGTAATATGTCCTGGGTGAGCCTTGTTTTCTAGTGGAATGCCTCTCCGTTTAGAAGGGGTTCATTTTGTTCAGCAGTGATTATAGTGTTTTGGTGCAAATGAGTTTGGGGAGATGCCAGTAATTATAAGAGACTGTTGTGTTTAGGAAGGTTAAGTGTGTTAAGCATGTGCTTGTCTGGGTAGGTGAGAGACAAATGTGTTGATAGTTTGTAGAAGCTTCATGCTGTGCCACTGGAAATGCTCTCAGTTCTGCAGATTGGAGTGCTACGTGCTACAGCAAAGGGAATAAAGTCCCAATGTCATGCATTTATATGACCTTCATATGACCTATTATATTCCTACAGGCAAGTGCCCTACAGACCGTAACTGACTGCCTGAGACATATGCTGCTTCTCCCAAGGACTCCCCGCATGGATTCCATAGGGAAGGAACATGAAATTTATGTCCAAGCTGCTATCTCCACTTTTGCCTGACAGCTGAACAAGTCAAGGAGAATTAGCACTTTGAAAGCTGAGGCATGTTGCTCAGGCTTTAATGAATGAAAACTGGCTCAAAATAGCTGCACTTATGAGTGAAAAAAGCCTGCAATCAGTGCCAGCTTGTATCAATGAATCTGCTTCTTTAGAAAGCCATAAAGGCCAGGGGACAGGTGAACAGAACCATTCTTAAGAGCTTTATTTTTAGAAGCACCTGAAAGGAGCCTGACATACATTATGCCTCTCTACGCGTATATGCTCTCCTCAGCACACGGGCGGTCATTAGGGCTTACGGTTTGCCTCCACAGCCACACACATCCACAGACATCTGCTTTTCATTTCACCGGAGCTCCGTTTCTCCACAGTGAGCACTTGTCCGGTGCCAGCCGAGGTTGGCGCTGGCTGTTTTGCACGACTTCTCCTGATGGCATTTCCCCCTCACCCCTTTCGCCGCGGCCTCACAGGAAAATTTAAATGGATAGCAGATCACTCCAACATGAAAAATGACTGGACTGGTGGCGTGTAGAAAATGAAACATGTTTCAGCTTATTATGCAGACTAGCTACAGATCTAATGTTGCTGGTAACTGTCGTTGGCTGCGGAGCCCCGCTCAGGTAATGTTTCATCCGTTCCGAAATCCATCTCTCTTTGCTGAGCCGGCCCTGAGAACTAACAGCATTAGCCAACCTCATCAGTCACTGGCACTGTAATTATCATTTAAGCGCCGCTGCCCTGTCTGTTTTCTATTGCGCTGGTGTTTAGCGCTGTCAGGTACTGGTCTGCATGTGCCACAGTGACAGTAAAATAAGCCAGGAGAGCAGGTGTAGAGAGCTGGCCCTCTGACAGCTCGGACGCCTGCCCTTACTATGAGAGCTTTGTCAGGCTCCAAATAGCATAACACTGCCCAGACTACTTTAGCACACGTAGAGTGACTAATGCACGAGTCGTGTTTCTGCTGGCCTCCTGTCAAACACTTGCCCCCGCTGCTTCCCCTCAGGCTGCCAACCTCTCCTCATTTGTTACAGCAGGATGATGTGTGATGCTCGCTCAAACTTTTGTCATACGAGAATCAATAGTGTTTTCTGGACGTAGCTTAGAGCCCCCGAACACAAACATAACTGCGGGGTATTTTTTTTTGGTCAGCCGTCAGCTGTGCGCGTCCATTAGCCTAGCGGATGGACTCGGAACATCCGTCATGACTGTTTAATGGAAGTCACTGTTGACCGGAATTTAAAAATTGAATCTCCTGGCCTTTGCTTCTTGGAGAGGACATTCAAGGCCTGGGTCACCTGGAGGTTCAACAGCCCTGGTGAAGAGATGTGAATAACCATGGTTTACAGTAGAGCACAGGCCTCTCTGCCAGTGCTAAATGTGCTGTAATGAATACATGCCAGAAATGTCACACCGAGTGGTGAGCAGATAAACAGGAACCGAGCACACGCAGGCCACAGCGCTGACAGAACTGGGTCAGAGACAGCGGTCGAGACGAAGAGATCCTCCACATTTCTTACTGAAACAATGCGGAGACCTCCGTCCCCCACACTGCTGAGTCTTATATCCTGGTTCTGAACTAACCAGCCACGCTCTTAACAGCTCCAGGCTCCACAGCATTCAAGAGCCTCAGAGCAGCTGACGCAGCAGTTGATACCTGAAGGCCTTTTGGAAGGTCGTCGGGTTTAAAAATAGTGTTATTTTCTTGCTAGCATTGTTAGAGGTGTGTTTATACCACAATATCAGACGACTCTTTTAGAATATTACATTTTTTACAAACAAGTCGAAATGGACAACATGAAAAACAATGAAAAACAGGAGGAGAATATTTAGTGTAAGAACACAAAAAATCAAAATAAGATCATTAATGAAGTCATACACTTAAAAATATGTATAAAATGATAAATGATCATAAATACAGATAATTAATTAAATGAAGTGAATATGATATAATAGGCATAATATTGGTTGTTTGGTTGATTAAAGTCATTCAGAGTATTTTGATGTAAAATGGTTAACTATAGAGAAACCTACAGAAGAAACTCAAGAATTAGGAGTTGCAATGAGTAGCATAGACTTTTTATTTACTCTCCAAATCGATGAGTTAATCTTTATATATAAATATACAATCCCTGTGACAATACCTGTGATAAAATGTTTTATAACAATATATCATGATTACAACTAAATATCTTCATATCGCCCACCAAAAGTCGGAAAGATGGTGCATGAATTACATGAAAATAACAATCAAATATTTGGTTTCCATATTCAGAAATGCCAGCTGGAGAACCCCTGTGGAATGTTAAACAATAACATATGGTTAAGTTTTATTTACATTTTTTTTTGTCAAAAAAAAATCTGCAGGCAGTGTGTTTGTACTCAGCCTTTTAACAGCGAAAGAAACGCATCCCTGATACCAGTGAAGCAGCCGCGCTGTTGCACTGCGCTGCATCTGGTGCAGATCCAGGGTTATTTTTACTGCCGGTCTGGATGGTGCGGCCCTTTTGCACCAAGACATCTGTGCTATTATATTAAGAGTTCCTCCACTCTTGCACTGTCATATCTCTTTGTTCTTCAAAATGGATTCATTCATCAGCAACTTCCTACGCATCAGCGTGCAGAGTTGTTCTCATCCCAGTAACGTGTATTTATTTTCTGTTTCAGTTGTACAAAAGATTACATCCAAACTGTGTTAATACATGTCATCTTTTACGTCAAAACTTAAATAGAACTTATATTCCAAACATATTGATTACGGCAGCCTTACATAGCGCAGCTGTATGGATAAAGAACACGCGCTTGTGTTACGATGCTCTTGTTTTCATAGGAAGCCGAATTCCTTCTAAGCCTTTTGGGGTTGAAAGCAGGGGTCATTTAAATTGGCTATTGGAAATCTATCCTGGCAGATCACAAAGGTTATAAGTCATAGCAGGTCAAAGATACCTCTGCTATTTATCTGAAAGGGTTTTCCTTTTTTTAGCCAGGCACTTTCTTCTTTATTTCAAACCATGTTCCATATATATGATATCCAGAGAACAATTATGTAGTTTGTGTAGTTTGTATGCTTAATAAATCCAGACAACTCTTACATGAATATTACATGTTTATGTGAAGTCAAATGTCTATCATCAGTAATTGCATTTATTAAAGCATTTTTTAAAATGAATTTCCTACCTTTTTTGTTGCAGGTACTATGCCATCTGTTGTCAGCCTCTGGTCTATAGGAATAAGATGACCCCACTGAGAGTGGCTCTTATGATAGGAGGATGCTGGATTATCCCAACCGTTATTTCCTTCTTGCCAATAATGCAAGGCTGGAACAGTATTGGAATAAATCATTTGGTGAGTCGTATTAATGTTTAATCGGTGTGGTAATGGCGTTTAAAAATGCGCTCGACTTCTGATTTTTTCATGATCATCTTTCTTTCTCTCTCATCTGCACTGGAATCAGGACAAGTATGTAAACAAGCTTGGATTATTCAGACGGCTTATTAAAAGACTGCGGAAATGATTAGGCATTCACTGGAATAATCATCTCTGTAAACATGTAAATCAGGTGATGTTTTGTTGCATTAGAGCATTTTCCGATTTTTCCCTTCATGTGCTGCTCTTTGATTTGGTGCCCCACTTTGTATTCAGTTTAAACAATAGATGTGAATAAGAGTTTTGAGTAACTCCCAGTCAGTGCTATGATGAGAAAGAGAAATGAGACATCAGTGTTCCCAGGTAGGGTGCCTAAACCGTCGCCTTTAAATAAACCAACACAAACGGTTCTGGCTAAAGATTTATACACTGTAATGAAAGTCATCCAAAGAGAGGAAATGGTATTTGAATGACATCCTGAGAGTGTTTTTCCTCCCAGAATCAGTCTGCACTTATCAATTCAGCGGAGAGGTGTTTCATTACACAGTGGTTTCATAAACGTTATTTGCATAAATAAATTAGTAATGTCATCTTATCTTTTTGTACATCATCATTTGTATTTCACAGCCGACACCAAGAAGAATTATGGGCATAAATCCCCGGTGCGAGGAACGATGCAAGTGTGTGAGAGGAGGTGTTTGCACTGTCTTAGCTAGTTTGGCTCTGCAGGATTCACAGTGGCCGAGCATTATGCTAATGGTCATCTATTCTGGACAGCTATTTACCCGCGCATTTGAATGTTGAACCATCAGGAACACAGCCAAATCCATTGACTGCTCTTCTCAAAGGAGCTAATTAGTGGTTTATATCAAGTGTCTGAAAGCTTGGGTCACACTGCAACCTAGTTAAAGGGGAAAAAAACCTCACAGGCTGTAAAAAAAAATGAGAAATGTTTACAGTTCATGAGAGACAAAAATACGTTGTGTGTATCTATTGATCAGTTCCTGTGGCACGGACCGGATGGCCTAGCGATTCGCAGATATGATGTGAGAGAGCTGAGCGGCGTGGACAGAGTCAGGGCTGGACAGTGATTAATGTTCCTCCCACTGCCACTTCCCCCGAGCCAGTCCACCGCTCATTCTCAACAATCAATGCCATGGTATTTGCAAACAGCGCAGCCTAAGTCTATATGTAAACACCTAAATATCTAGACCTTTAGATCACACTTTATATGCAGAACGTATCCTCTCAGTTCCCGAACAAATCTTTTGAGTGTGTGTTTCTTCAGAGTGTTTTAATTTCCCAAAACAATTCCAGTGTTTGGTGTCAGAAATCCTGAACTGGCCTTTTCATTAAGATTTAAAAGGTCAGGCCTGTCTTTAAATGGCTGCATTTCTAGGGAGGTATTTAAAGATTAATGCTGTCCAGGTAAGAGCTCATCACTTTTCTGCTTGACAAGATTTTAATGTAGTAAGTAACCACCTCTGCTCTTGAACCATTTCCTCCATTGACCACTGACAAATTGACAGTTCCCTCAGGGCCTGCCGCCTGGAATACAAATACACCGAGAGGAAAGAGAAAGCTCAGCAGAAGAGAGTAAAAGTATGTGTGACATTTCCTTTAGCGTGTCCAGGTCGAATGTGTAACTTGTGGATGTAAATGTCCCTCCCTCGGCAGATAGAGGCACGGAAGTTCAGCGGCAACTCCACGGTGTGTGTGTTCATGGTGAACAAGCCATATGCGCTCACCTGCTCCGTGGTGGCCTTCTACATCCCGCTGGGCCTGATGGTCCTGGCCTATCAGCGTATTTACGTGACGGCGCGGGAGCACGCCCGGCAGATTAGCGTCCTGCAGCGGGCGGGGGGAGCGGGGAACGCCGCCTCGGACAGCGCGGACCACCAGCGCCACCACCGCATGCGCACCGAGACCAAGGCAGCCAAGACTCTGTGCATCATCATGGGCTGCTTTTGCCTCTGTTGGGCTCCTTTCTTCATCACCAACGTGGTGGACCCCTTCATAGACTACACAGTGCCCGAGCAGCTGTGGGCTGCCTGCCTGTGGCTGGGCTACATCAACTCCATGCTCAACCCCATCCTTTATGCCTTCCTCAACAAATCCTTCCGTCGTGCCTTCCTCATCATTCTCTGCTGCGGACACAAGCGCTACCGACGGCCCTCCATCTTGGCACCCGGAGCCCCTTGCACAGCTACTCAGATCAATGGCTCAACGCATGTACTCAAGTAAGTGAACTTTTTTTGACCCTTTATTTGCTGTTAAGTAAGTGAACTTATTTTGACCCTTTATTTGTAGTTAAGTAAGTGCCCTTATTTCGACCCATTTGTATTTTTAGTAAAGTGCCTCCTAGCAGCTTAAGTGTTTGGACAGGAATGGTCCTATCCAGTGCTAGGAGTAGTACACTTCCTGCCCCGAGGAGGAGGATATCCTGTCTCTGGTTATTATTAAGCTCTTACTTCGTGTAGCATTAGCCCAAATACAGTGGAAGTGATGAGACACATCAAACAGACCTCGAACAGATGTGTTCTTTCATAGTAACTGTTGCTAGGTTGGACAAGCTTTACAAAAAGTAGGTAGACCAAAAATCCCATTCATCTTAATCAGAAGTTGTAGCAAAAAACTGTGTGTGTCCAAAAGTCTGAGATCACACTAGAAAACTGTTTTTGTCTACCTCTAGAAGTACATGACAGGAATTTAAAACAGAGAAAAGTGCATTGCCTCCTCTAGATTTTTCTTGTAGTTTTTGTATTTTTTTATAGTTTGTAAACCATTCAGAGCCAGTTGTCATGCATATGTGGTGCATTCAAACATATATGGGTCTGGAGCAGTATAATCATGCAAAATTATGTTTCTTTACGTTTTATTTCTTTAAGCACCATAAATTTCATTGATTAAAGCTTACTGTGACTAGATACTAGAAGACGTAGGCCACATGCTGCTCCTTCATAAAAATCATACTCACCTGTGCAACAAACTTCAATATCACACAGTTACATCAATGACTGGATCCATGCCAAATTTGGGACTGAATTTAATGGTTCTTTACAATTTAAAATAGAAAATATGGCATAAGTGAGCACAGAAAACATCAGTGTGCTGGTTACTAATGTTCAAATCTCATCCAAGCCAGGTGGCATGAGTTTGACCAGGTTGGCTGCGTGGCCTGTTTAACATGTGAAATGAAGCAGAAATATTCAAGACTCTGCCGTATTTTTAGGTCACAGTTGTGACATTGAGAATGTTGAGGCCAGTTTTTTTAGTCGTATCACTTCCACCGAAGCTTGTTTTCTGATAATTTTTAGGTTAAACTACTTATCAGAGTCTATGATAGCACAATGCCCTCAAAGCAAATATGTGACATATTAAATACAAGAAATTCATACATTTTTTAAATATATATATATATATATATATATATATATATATATTTTTTTTTTTTTCTTAAATCTACTTTTTACTCACATTCCTTGCTGATAATATAATGTGTAGTTAAAGTATTATATTGATTAGAAAAGAATGCAATATAGTTACATCCAGACTTTCGGACCTCACTGTAGGTAAATTAGATACAATGGACCTTTTCAATGTTGTTTAGAGCCCCTACAAATGGCTGAGCCGAGTACTTTTGCTGTAGGTAGCTGACAAGGTTGCAGCCAGGCTATTATTAGCTTGAACAAACCATAAAAGAAAATTACATTTCACCTAAAATTACATTTAACCTATTATAGTAATGTGGCCTAATTTTCTCTGCGTTTTAAGAACACTAAAGTGTTCCACATTTTCTCATTATGTTCAATTGAATTTTCCTACTTTGTCTGTAAAACTGGTCTAACTTCACAACACGTTTGAATCAGAATGAGAATCAGAAAACTTTTTTGATCGATCCCAGAAATTGCTTATGCTATGACTGCACAGGCACACAGAGACACAAAGGCAAGAACAATACAAAATATAACATAAAGGCAAAATAAACCTCTCCAGAAATACCCTGACAATACTCTGCACTGAACACACTATGCCATATATAGGAATTGCTGTGGTCAGTAAGAGAAGTAAAGATCTGTTGTGATAAACATTGGGACACTTTGTTCACACACGGCAGTAAAACACTTTTCCCTCGGAATATCTATACGTTACTTTCACTGTCAGAAGTAATTTACTTTCTCCTCTTGAGTGATTGCATTTTACCTTTCAAAGAGGTTGTCCGCTTTGTTGACCTAACAACGCTAGCATTCATTCTGACAAGTGCACCTGAAGAATGGTGATACTTTAACCTGGCCAGGTAACTAAACGCTTATTCCCTTACAGCCTCATGTTCAAACAAACCTCAGCTCTAGTCAACACAGTGGCTCCTTGTTCTTTTACCGCTGGATGCTTTGTTTGCTCTGCAGTGGCTCTGTATATTTCTAGCCTGTGCTAGGAAACGTGCAGAGTGGTTAATGTGGAGTTATTGTTTTATGCTGAGCGCCATCCATGTCTGAGTGTGGACTTTCCCATGAGAGCTTGGAAGAGACTGGCTGAGAGCAGCTTTAAACGGTCAAATTACTCTCCCACACTCTACTCTCTCAGACAGCCTCCTGGCGTTTCAGAGATACGTTCTGACGTCACTCTGTACAGTTTCATTGTACCTGATTAAACCTTTTGAGCCCAAATCTTCTGTTTACTAACTGTTGTAAGATTCTAAAGTCATAAACTCCTGCAAACTGCTGAAGGCGGGGAGGTTTGTGGAGGACGGAAGAGCTCTTTTCTTTCCGTGTATCTCCTTTACTCGAAGGTCAGAGTGATGCTCCCTCAGGCTCTGACCGAAGGCTAGCATGCTATTTCAGATACAGATTAAAGCTGGAGTTGAGCCAGCTGGTCTTTTTAAACAGAAATCCCTTCCCTCAGGGGAAATAAAACATGCAGCGAGGTCTATGCGTTTGTGATTATTAATATAACATGAAAATATGGGTCCTGCAAATCGCAGATGCTAAGTTACATATCAACAATGCCGTAATTGAACAAATAATAGCACCAGACTGCTTTGAATTTGCATGCTTAAAGCTCAAGCAAGGGCATAAATCACTCCAATTCGAAGCCCAATGGGCAGATAGTAAATCTTTACTATTAATAATGAATGATGGATTTATTTTTTGAATAATTTATGGTGGCACCGTGCCCGAATTTGTTTTTAATAACTCCCCTTTTATGCATGGTTTGTCGGTGACATTTTGTGATATGTCTGGTGGAAAGAGGAAGGAAGCTTTCACAGAGGCCAGATATAAATAATCTGATGTCATCACCTTGCCCTCATATTCTCTCAGAGCCAAGCCTTTCGCGTAGCTCAAAGCTATGTTCAAAGCTACAGTTTTGGGACTTAATAGTTCATTTGGTGCACTGTTAACTCTTCCTAACTGTTTCACAAATCAACAAAAAAAGCATGGACTATACTGATGATAGTATAAAGAGACAAGATATCTGGAAACTGTGGTGACTCTGTACCAAAAGGCCATCAAAGTGAACTTTCATTTCAGCTCATTACATCTCCTAAAAAAATCCTCAAAATATCCTCCAAGTTCCACAGGAGCTAGACATTTTTTTTTTTTGCCTTCTAAGCGTCTGGGCAAAGTTTTTCATGTAGTGTACTGTAATGATGGGGGAGGGTATTAGAAACCCAGGCTGTGCCTTTTAATCTTCATCATATGTTGAGGGACTTTTGAACCCTCTTTGTCAAAAGACAGCGACCGTGTATGTGCCACATTAGCACCGCTGCGAAACTTATTCAAAACATCTGATTGGTTTCCATGGAGACACTGCAGAATTAGAAAGAATGATTCATTCTAATTCTACGAGTTTACAGGCACTGTCCTTGGACCGTCTTTCAGTGTGTGCTGTTTTAGACCCAAGAAGAATAATCAGTGTGTAAACTCATTTTCCATTCTAAGGCAATCCTTCAGTAAATTATAACTGAGCCCTCCTGAACCGTCCTATCTTCGTCAAAAGCCTACGCTACAGTTCTGGATAGTTATTGTTTTTTTATGTGGTACTCTGGCATTCTGTGACAGTGTCATTAGTGTCATTCTCAGCTTCCTCTCTGTGCTGTGACTAGTTGCGGACACTGAAATCAAATAATGCAGACCAGTAATGACACAGTACAGCTTGCGGTGTTACGTTACGGATCATAGCTGGTATCAACTTTAAATTACTGCTATTATGTGATACCAATGACTTGATAGCCATGTGACATTTCAGGAATAAAACCCGTCTGTTCTTTCGAATTCCAGCCCCAGTATTCTCAGATTTTACCCAAACAAAATGGACAAATTTGTTTCTGCAAAAGTGGTTTAGACGTTTTTGAAGTAGCATGGGGTAATGGGCCTTTAAATAAATAGTGAACAATGGACCAAGAATGCTTCTTCCTCTGGCCTCTCAGTGAACTGATTGAGTTGACATCCACCCCAGATTGAATGTCTTAGTGTCAACCTGAAGCGGAATTTCATTTCTCATTGCTTCTGGCAAAGTTGTCAGTCAGGACTCGACGCAGCCCGCTTAAGAGAACTGCCGATAATCTGCAGGGAAAAAGAAGGAAAGCGTACGGATGTTTGTAGCTCTTCAAAGTCCTCTTTTTGCCGCAGCGATTGTGGCCTAAACAAACCCGGTTGAAAAAAAAATGAGTCCATATTGGACCGCCCAGCCACCCGTGAATGCTCCTCGTAACGTCCTGCCACTTTTTGTTTTCCGCAGCACTTGGAAACGTGCCGCAGACATAAATTGCGGGACTGTTTCCAAATGGTGAGGCTGTCAACATGTTAATCTGGCCGATAAACAAGAGTGGTGAAGTATGCAGGGATCTCCAAGCAGCTGCTTTCTGAAGCCTCGGCTCTGTCGGGCTGCGCTGTGTTGGGAGCTCAGGGACGGCCAAGCGAGCTTAAAGAGTTCCAGCCCCGTTAGAGCCGGCGGCCTGGATCTAAACACGGGCACGGCACTCTCTGTTTTAATTATTTAACCTTTAGCTCTTGCTTCACCACTGGCACACTGTACTGTTGGTGTTTAAGTGCAAGCATTGCCGAGAGGGGGATTCATCCATTGGGGTGTTGAGACTGAAGAGCTCTAAATACCTCTTAGAGTTCGCTTCTTATTGTAATAATGCCAAGGGTACAATTAGACACTTGTAGTAATGTGTGAATCAGGCTCAAGACCTTTTAAGCACTGTCTGAAGGTAAAGACTATAGTACGTGAATTAATGTGCTGTCCCCGTTCATAGCCAGAACCACAAGCTTTGTCAGGTGTCCTACGTTTCACTGTTTAGTGCTCTTTGCTTTTAGAAGACTACCTGTAAACCAAAGCATGACCCAACTTTGATTAGTGTTTGTGTTTAGTTTACTGATCTGGATTGGCTTTCTCACACACGTTTCTTTATAGTCAGAACAAAGGGAAGTTCTTAGTATTGTATTTTTCTTTGCACATTGCACTAAATGTGAGCCCACCAATGTAGGATATGCGGTTACCTCTGGTCTGTAACATGTTTTCAGTGTTCACTGCCTTTAATTAGTAAATGCAGGTATGATGCGTGATTAATTTCTGGTCGTAGTTCAGTGTCATTATCATCATTGCACCTAGGGTTTAATCTGTCCACTGAAAATGTCGCATCTTAATGCACTGCCGGTTTACAGCTTTTAGGCTTGCAGAGTTAATGTATGCCATCGCCACTATAGTGTAAGGTCAGCATTTTGCTGTGAAGCCAACCTTTAGAATTCATTCGCCATCAGATGCTCCTTCTGCACTATTCCCCATTGGCTCTTTTATCTGACCTCTGGGTCATCAATAGCATTGCTTCAAGGACTTTCTTCGGCTTGGAATTGCCACTCTGATAACTTAACGATCCAGCAAACGTGTCCCTAGATGTCCCTAGATGTTCAGGCCATGTCACAGTCTTTTACAGTAATTGTCTGGTTTTCATTGTTTTCTCTGACATCTGCAATTAATCACCGGGCTACAGTATCTAATAATCTTATCTCCTTATATGAGATTTTTTTATTCAAGCTTGACATCTAATATGACATGAGAACTAAAAAAATTAACAGCAGATTGGAAAAAATGTCAATGACAGCAGAAGGCTTATGATTAAAGTGAGACTTAAGACTTAATTCATTGACATAATATGCCTTAGGAGCCTCTTTAGAGAGAAACAGTTTGCATACTCCACAGTGGGTCTTTTTCACTACAATAAAAAGACCATCTGAGATGTGCGCACCCGGCGGGCGGATTTAGGAGAGAGTACAGTAATGGAGACGTTTTAATAACAGAAATGCGCAACCCTGAGGCCCTTGATTTAATCTCTGCACTCTATTTGATTTATTACCCTCTTAATTTTTCCCTAAGCATGACTAATAACATGCTCTCATGGGTGTATTATTGGGCCTCTGTTTTAGCACCTCATATTCCCCTAGACTCCGGCAGACTCACATGGGCTAGGCCTAATGTACAGACAGCTCTCAGGAAAAGAAGTGTTCCCCTGCTAAAAGCTCAGGGAACGGGCTGAGGCCAGACAGAGGGCTCAACGTAACGTCTGCCACCATGAGAAATTCTGTTTGTGTTGGGTTGTAGGCTCCAGCTACTCTGGCTCTTTCTTTACTCCATAAATTATGCCTGTTGAGATTTATACACAAGGGTTAGGGTTTGGCTTAATGGTGAAACTCAATCATTAATGACAGGCTGGAACTTAGATTTTCCATATATCAGTGAAGTTCAAAAGCTACTTCACATGGAGCTGGTGTGATCATATAAACACATTAGGCACTTATCACTAATCGCTAGGGAAGATGAAATTAGAGAAGGCACAAGACTGCTTTTTCTGTTCCGATATAGATTCTGAAAACGTCATATATATATATATATATATATATAATTTTTTTAATATTTTAATAAAAACAAAAAGCAAAATATCACTTTCCATGCAAATGTGAGCTAAATTAAATTCTACATTTTAATACTCGCATTTATGTTAATGTTAAACTTTATGCGACTGTAATCAGTTTTTTTTTTTTTTTTTTGGTTTGTTTTTTATCTATACTTTCCTGCTGGTACTTGCCTTATATTTAAACTAGATCGGAGCCAATTTTTTTTCCTATTAAACCGTTTCGAATCCCATTTGAAACGTGAAGCCCTTGGAGGTACGACACTGTGACACTGCACAGAGTCTCTGAGGCTGCTTTGCTGCTGTTGATACATTCCGTTGACATCCCCTGCTCATAAACAACTGAGGGCACAGCACGGAGACTGCACTCACACACATGAACTCCAGCGAGCAGATGACATTGCCGATTCTTCGGCCTCAGTGGAAGGGGCCGTCTTCCTCGCAGACATGTCCTGTCCTTACCCTAATGAGTGCAGAAAGGGAAAAGGCATTCCTGGAAGCCCGATCTTACACTGCGTGTCTGTATGAGAGAGGATGGAAGCTTATGGGTTGATTGCAGAGGAGATTTACTCTGTGGAAACATGAGTGCAGTGGAGGTATGTGAAAAGGAGGCTGGCTACGTAACACCCGGGTGGCACTCTTTAAACCAACAGGAGTTTTACACATTAGCTCTTCTGGGGCTCCTGTGAAATATGAGCCTGAGTGTTTGTCTGTGCGTGTGGGTGAGGTGATCCAGTCTGGTTTAGTGTCTTACCCCACACACAGAGCCACAGTGATGACAGCTGGCCTTCCAGCGTGCCATCCGCAGAGCAGCAGCAGTGTGTGTGAATTTGCAAAGCCAATAGACTGCCTAATAGAGCGAGTCGCTTCTCAGCGCCCTTCACAAGGCAGCGTGCCTTCATAGCTCAGAGTTACGAGCCTTGGCTTTTAGAACATCTAAACTCCTCATTGATATGATATTGATTTTAGGGATCTAAACATTTTACCTGCCTGTATAATCGTACATTTGAGGTTTAATTTAGTCTGCGAAAGCCAGCTCCAATCCTTTTAGTTAAACAGCGCTTTTGTAACTGATTGTCAAATTTGAACTGGCACTCAAATAAATAGCAAAAGCATTTTTTTAAAATAATAAAAAGTGATATAAATAACATGACTTTGGGAGGTGGAGATGATAAAGGTTGTTTGTATTATTTTTTATTTCCATGTGATGTGATAAAAATGAGCAGTTAATAACTCTAGCAGTTTCTTTAGAATTTGGTACACAAGCAAGAACTCATTACCTGAAAAAAGCACACGCATACACATGCAGGGCCAGAGTAGGAAAAAGATACTATGGACAAAGATACACTGACGTTTATTCATATTCTTTCATTTGGAAGAAGTTCAGTTGTGATTGACTGGACGTTTGTTCATGGCCAGTTCTTTAATCAGAAAACCCAAGAACGATTGAATGCTGAGCAGTTTAGACTGGGCCAGAGAGTAATTTACATATATGTTTGTACAGGAATGTTCCAGTGGAGTGTTAATATTTCCTTAAATAAACACTCGATGTTGTTTATACCGTCGAGTCGACAAGAAAGCCCAAATAGATCTGCTATTGATTGCCGTGAAGAATGGTTATTTAAATGTGTAAACATCCAGAGGGAGGACGTAATACATATTTAGGCAGTATTTAAAGAAGAAATTCAAAATGTTATCTGCCTAAGATTATCATTCAGTGTATCCTCATAATATCTTGACCATCTTGACTTGAGTCACAGGGTAGAGCAGCTTATCCTCAGGACATTGTATTGGATCGGCTTTGATGAAGTGTGTGGGATTTTGTAAACTTGGCTCGGAATTTGATGATAAGCACATGTAATCTGAATTCGATGTAATTCTCCTGGTGCCCTCTCTCGCTCGGTGCCGGATGTTTGCCTGATGCGGTCTCAGTTCGAAACAATGGCGCATGTGTCAGCTCTTTAGAGTGAATGGAGCAAAGCTGTATGCCCTGATTGATTTGGTGTCTGATAAACTTCTCGAAAATGAAGCAGGGATTTGATGACATGGATCAAAGAGGGCAAAAGCACAGATGGATTGAGAGAACATACACAGAAACAAAGAGTTTTTGGAGAGATACTCCACAGTCCACTGTCACTGCTCTCATCTGCTCCATACAACCCATTCATTCTCTTTTTTTAAGTGAATTTGATTTGTTTCATGAAATTTTAGAAACAGATTACAAAGATTCACTGCCCCCCTTCAGGTAAAGTCCGTGAAATGCTTGTTATCCTTTGCGAATTTTTGAGCAGATTTGCAATTAAATATAGATCAAATAGGTTAATGATATCTGTGTAAAGAAGAAGTTGCAGAGCTTTATTCTCTTTTAACCTATCAAATCGTACAGCTGCTTAAATTAGATAAGCACTCACTGTGCAGTTTGGTGCCTGCCTCGAACGAGGCTGGGGGGATGCCATGATGCTAAGCTCCAGTTTACCAAGAGCTCTCTGGTCATGGTTTCTGCACAGGGAACAGATGCTGCAATGTTCCAGACAAGCCTCACCATAAACAAGCTGCACAAGTCAAACCATTTGAGCACCTTGTCCTGCATTTTCAAAGGCTAATTGGATTCAGCTGGTAGCAGTTGGTATTGCTGCCTATCGGAGCTGGTCCTTTTCTTATGGAACTGAGATTCACAGAAGTACGGTTGTATCCTGATTGCTTTTTGGGCGCTTTCACGTTACGTCATGGATCTTTCAGTGAACGGCAAACAATAACCTCTATGTGAAGACAAAAAAACATAAAAAATGAGTCATGGCACTCTTCTGTGTGTCAATTAGCTTTCTCTGTATTTGTTCGAGCACTTGTGAGCCATTTCAGCGCCATTATTTACAATGACCTTTACAAGCAACTTGTGGCGAGTCTGTTATGAAAGCAATAAACGAGGGGCCTTAGACTGGCTGTACTTTAAGTAACCACACTCAGTGCCAGGAAAAGGCAAGAGTGTGTTTGCTTTGCAAATAAAAGCCAACGATTTGTTAGCATACAGGCATTAAATTATCATATTGATTGAGTGATATTAATAAAGCACGGCAGGAAAAGAGCTATTTGTACAGCAAAACTGTCACAGATACTGCGCTATTATGAATTATATATTGTACGTCTGGAATTACATATTGCGTGTGTTTGCTTGGAAAAATCGTATCGTTTATTGGCAGTGGTCCCAGTCAACATTGTTAAATCTGTTTAAGCGTGATCTGTTTGTTTGACTGATTGTTTGCTTGTGAGTTTGATTGTTTGTTTGGTTGATTGATGTGTGGATCTTTTGCCCTGGATTAGTGTTTGATGTCTGATTAATGATAGAAAAATGGTCTTAAAAAGTCCATTAGCCTTAAAATAGACCGTCAAACGGCAGTGCCAAATCCTAATGACTGTCTTTGCACTCTTTTTCTGCCCACACACCACTAACACTGTGAGTGCAGAATTAGCCACAGGGGTGTATTAACCTGCTTTTCCTCTTTTCTCCTTCTCTTCCATCTCCCCTTTTTCCTCTCCTGTCCTGCGTGTGTGTGGCTCTCTGCTGCCCCCTGTTCTGCTCTGCTCCAGTGGCTGCTCCTCTGCCTCCAAACTCCTGCTCTGGTTCTGCAACACTAGACCTGTTCCTGTCTAGTGCTGTGTGAAGAGCCCACAAGTGAGTTTGTCACACACACACACACACACACACACACACACACACACACAAACACACACATAAACACCTCTTGTCTGCAATCAATCCTTCTAGTTCTGTCCTTGACACTGTATTCTTGGTCAACAAGGTGTCTGATTAAAATTTCATATTTTGTTTATAGTGTGTGTGTGTGTGTGTGTGTGTGTGAGAAAATGAGACAGTGTGTTTTACTTGTATGTTTCTGTGTGGGTCTCTTTGGGTTTGTACACTTCTAACTCTCTTTGTGACCCATTTCACACTCTGATGACCTCTAAAAAAATATATATATTTTTCCCCCATCCATGGCATTTTGTTTGCAGCTATCACATTGAATAGCAACTTGATAGGCCAAGAGCTTGTAAACACATATTACAGTCTCTAGGGGTATAAGCCGGATTTCATTATCAGATACTTGATGTAGCATACACACAATCTTACAAGGGTCCATGTTTATCAAAATAAATGTGTAATTAAATTAATCAAGGCAGAGTCATGGCCCTCGATCATCAGTACGGGTTTCCTGGGTTCTGCAGCTGTAGCTCCAGATGCTTTGCCCTTTAATCACAGCGTATAGAATGTGCTATGTTTAATAAGTACACATATATAGTATCATTCAAAAGTACGGATACATCTGCCCATAGAAAAGACTGTCCTTTTCGAATAATAATGAAGATATTTATACATAACACATATTTATCAGCCTCACTGCTATTCATTTATTTTGAAACATATTCCATTCACATGTGTTCCGTTCGCAAGTATTAAGACTGAAATGCTTAATGACAAGCCTTTTACTGGCTTCGTTAAACTTTTGGTATTTTTTTCTTTTTCATTGTGAGATAGAACTACTTAACTACTAAGATTTAGTAGTGGAAATACTTACAAAGCTGACTAAGGTTAAGAAAAGTTTTAAAAACTTGATATTTTCAGCAGGATTACTTCCCAGAATTGTTATTGATGGTTTTTTCTCTGGACACTTTTGTGAATTTAGCCCCAGGTTTTCTGCGGCCGCTAGAGCTGACGGAGTCTACTTCTTGAGTTTTGACCAAGACAGCTCCAGAGTGTTGATATATACCTCTGTATGGTTTAGACCATAGACCATAGTGAATTGATGAAAATCTCCATGAAATACAGTGATAAATGTGGAATGCTGGTACTATTTGCAGCTGGTACCTAGTGGTTAGGGAGTTCGCTCTGCGATCAGGAAGTTCCCAAGGCTGCTACGCACCTCTGAGGTACCCTGAGCAAGGTACCGTCCTCACACAATGCTCCCCGGGCGCTGTGTTCCTGACTGCCCGCTGCTTCACTTGGTGAATGGGTTAAATACAGAGGAATAATTTCGTGGTGTGTGCTGTGGTGTGGTCACTTTTCACATAAAAACTGTTTGCATTACACATGCATTCAGCAAATTAATGTTGTCAAAGAGTCAACAAGTTTTTGCTGGCCAAGAGTCAAGACTTGTCTCTACTCACTTCTCACAGCACAGTAGAAAATTTTCAAGAAGAGGGTAAATTTTAACAACCACATTCTTATTTAACAACAAATAGGACTTTCTAGTTTTTGCTTAGTATACAAATAATCATTCTCAAAAAATGCTTCTGATTACACTTCATACTCAACCACTATCATTCATTTACTTGTTCATGTTAAAAGTAAAACATTCCAGCTTTTGAAAGGGTAAATATTTCTGTGTTTAACACATGGAAATATATACCCTTTTAACTAAGATGCCAAGAGAAATATCGTTATCCTATGTTATGCTGTTTTTTTGCAGCAGCCGTAGTAAAGGAGTAAGTTCTAGACATAAATCTAATCTTTGTTTAGCTCCATAATCCCCAGCCTTCCAGGACTGGAGTTGGGGATTACTGATTTAGGAGCATATTTTAGTGTCAGTTTAGCTGCTTTACCGAATAACAAAACAAGTTTTTGAGCCATTGCTGACATAGTGCTCAGGTTGGTTGCCCTCATGATGCCGGAATTTCTTTCGGCCTTAAACGTTGCACCATTTAAGATAGAAATGAAAATAAAAAGTCAGCTTTAGTTTTAATAAATTACATTGGGAATGCAGTAACTTGAGTAATCAAGACACTCAGAAATAGCGATTGTGCTACTACTTTTTAACGATAAATTATTTGAATACTAAATATGAAAACAAATACGAATGCAATAAACGAATAGTATTAAATATTTGAAGTATTCAAGCCGGCATTAGTAATTAATTTATCAGTGGAATGTGTGTATTTCTCAACCGACCCAAAAAGAGATTTGTGTCAGTGAAGACACAAGATTTCATACAATAAAGAAAATAAAAATTTAAAATGTAAAATTGAAAACAGCGTAAACCAATATATGAGGTTTTGGCCCAACATTTATGTTAATAAAGCGTTAATAATGTTAATAATGAAACCTGTGCTTGACATACTGTTATTATAAAGAGAAGTAAGGTAGACTACCTTGAAGAAATTTGTTCGTTGAAGAAGTTTGATCTGCTTTTCAACTAATGAGGACACACAGGACTGCGCCCACTCCTCCATATCTGCCTTTCTCCCTCTCTCTGTTTCTCACTCAGTGATTCCTAACTGATAATTAGAGCTTCACTCGTGCCAGTGTTTAGAGAGAATATATTTTCCTTTTCACCTTAGAGTCTTTCTGCTTCAGCTGTCATATAACAGATCATTTAAGATTTTTTAACAAATTGTGTATAATGTTGCAGTTGAATAAACCTAAAGCAATTAAATGTATATTTTACAATGACTCCAGAACTAGCTTTAATAAGATAAGGCAAGAAGTCGTTTCAACTTGAATCAATGTTACTTTGAATGAAAATTAATGCAGCATTTTAGTAACACGGAGATCGATGTTCTGGTTTGAATGTGAACCCCGAAGTGCAGGTGTGTGTCGTGATCTCATATTGACTGGAAGCTGCTGCTTTTTTCCATGCCCCTGTTGTTTGTGTGGGGTGCATGTGAGGTTGCTCTTTGTGCTTTTAGACTATGTGTGAGTTAATTGCATTATCATGACATCAAGCAATCATTAGTGACCTCTCGAAAATGATTATTCCATTACACCTTTCAATAGCAGCCCCACTGGCCTCACCAGTTGAAAGAGCCCATCTATTGAAGGAAAGCCATTTGAGTGGAGATTTGTGAGAAAATTACTGTCCAGCTTTCAGTCTCAATGATCTCTTCCCTGTAGCCGAAGAACTTGTTTTCTGTCGTGTATCGTACATGAACATTCACTGCTGTGGACCTCCCACTCGCCGCAGACACCGTAGAGGCCTAGCTGCTTATCCTGTTGTCTGTGGCGGCGTATAAAGTGCTTCTCAAACTATGAGCAGCTCCAGGACTTGTTCATTTGAGTCAGTGCAATCACAGTCAATCAGTCGTCACTTTGCCCATGGTAGTGGAAACAAGCGGAATGAACTTATCCAGAGCAGCTCAGATCGCTGTCTGGTTTAAATTTAGCAGTGCAGATGTCGTATTGGAGGCTGTGTGCGTGCATCGGCTCAGGCATTGACATTGCCGTGTTATCTGGGGACAGATGTGAGTGAAGGGGGGTGGGGGGTGGAGGTTGTGAGTTTGTAACTGACAACATCATTGACTTTCAGCGAGACCCACTTTATCGATTCCAATCAGCACTTGACAAGGCACTGGTCTATATCAAAGCTGAAGCTTAAAGTTAAAAAGGAATGACACTCTGATGCAGCACCGCCCGTTCGCCTCCCTGAACGGGATGCTTCAGCCACTTCTGATATTTCTAGACTAAACATCACCAAAAAAACTAATTTGGTGTTTCTGATAATTCTCATAAATTGTGTTGTCTGTATAATAATGATAATGATAATGTTAATAATGATAATGATAATGATAATATTAATAGAGAATATACAAAGAAAAATCCCAATAAATAAAATGAAAAGCATAAAATGAGAATAGATAAAAAAAAAACAAATGGACAGTATGAAGTCCACATCTAAAGGCTCATGCAAATCTTACAAAAGAATATAACATTTTTACATTTTAAGGAAGGACATTGATTTTCTTACACATCAACACAGCTCCCCTCTGGTTCTTGTGTGAGTTTTTATTGCATTTTCTTTCCTTGTTTTTTAAGCTGTAGAATATTTAGTGATGCTTTAGTAAAACTCAATACAATGGAATAATTGATTTTGCAGTAGTTCCACATTACCAAGATACTGTGCTGATTTTCAAGATTGTATAGTTCATTGACAAAGAAAAGAAAGACTAAGGCAGTCTGAGGAAGTCGACAGGGAGGAGTTTAGTTTTAGCCGTTAGCTGTTCTTTTGCATGTGTATTTAATGCACACCTGCAGTTCGGCATTACACTGGAGAAAAAGCAGGAGAGGGCCACTTTTCAAGGGCAACCTAGATTTTTCTTTCCATGTCTTACAGCTGTAGATTGTGGTTGGATGTTTCCTTGTGCTGAAAAATGACTTTAAACTTAATCAGCAAAGTGAGATTTTTCCACAGCTGCTTTTGGTTCTCCCGCACCTTTGTTTTCAGTTGTTGCTCCTTTCTTGTGTTCTTGTTGGAACTGAAGGAATGAGGTTAGATGTTTGACGTTCATTTAAGATGCTTGGTAGCAGCGTTGTAAAGTAATTGCATTTATGGTGTGTAAACACAAAAGTCAAATGAACACCACTGGATGTTTTTTATATATTTTTTTATACATTTACAGTCAGCACATGAATTAAACTAGTTTAAATCGGTCTGCATCTCTACAAAATGGTAAATTACATTCGGAGAAATGGGGTGGGTCTACACTAAACGTGAAAGAATCGTTCTCTGTGGTGCTCTCTGTCCTGATGCTAGATTCTCTTCACCTAATGCAGGATCAGTTTTTGATTTATTTGAAGAGCCTGAATAAAGCTGATGGAACATTTATAATCTTTTTCTCCTTCACTGCTCCTCATCATATGGCAAGGCCAAGAGGCAGGAAAACCCATCAAAGGCCCATGAAGGAAATGTGTGGTGCAGATAGCAGCGCCATTTACAGAGCTATAAGCATCTTGGTTGTCATAGCTCTTTGAATGGTACTGCCATATGTACTGAACTACCATCAACATGACCGTCATTGATTGCGTTTATTGCTGTACTGTCTATTTAAATGGATCTCTACCTGCATGTTCTCTGCTCTGTGTTCAGGGTAAGTATTTTGGCTGCACAACATGTACATAATAAGTTGCTGGATACTGTGTTATGAGAAGTGTTAAATTATGATAATGCAGTGTGTTTCTGACTGGAAACACAGCCTGGACAGAAACTGCAGCTTTTTGAATCCTTTAATATTATCTTAAACTGACATCCATCCAATGTTTTTATTCCCTTTAAACGTCCATCCAATGTTTTTATTCCCTTTAAACGTCCATCCAATGTTTTTATTCCATTTAAAACTACTAACTTTTACAATGAATCACTTCACTTACAATGAGCACCTAAAAGTATCTTTCTCAAACTATTTAACACTTTACTAACCCACAGGAAGAAATAAACAGCTACAACATGACATTAGAAGGTAGGAGTGCGTGCTATTCCAGGCTAGATTTGGTATAGGATTGGATTAGATGATCTAATATTGATGTCTAATCTGCTATTTTCTGTTGATATTGACCTTCTTATAACCTTTAGACCTAAATCCATTTGCATTCCACCTATTTTACTAAGTTTTGCTGTATCTTAGTTCCACACTTTGGCCATATTAAGACTATTGAACACCCAGACATGACAGAGTGAAAGCATAGATCGCCTGGGAGTCCCAACGACTAATTTAAAGACCAGAACTTTAAAGTATTTTACAGACTGGTAGTTAAGGGTAGAGTAGTTATTCAGTTTGTGCCCAAACACACACACACACCCACACTCAAACACAAACACATATACGCACACAGACACACACACACACACACAAACACACATACACACATACAGAAACGCAGGGTTCGATCAGGTAAGCACACCACAGTTAGAAATGCTACATTCACTCTAGTATAATTACGTTATTCTGGTACTGTGGGTGTAGTCTAAATTGATCTGTTCTCTTATTGCAACCTTTGTTAATGGCGGAAAATCCTTTTCTGATCATAAAAATATGATTATTCATGCAGGCTCTGTAAGCATGGTAACAGTGGTAACAGTCTTGTGGAGCAGGCCTCTCTGTCCTTCATGCTAAAATATGCTCTTGCCCCTCTGTGCAAACAAACGAGTGGCTGAGAGCAATGGATCAATAGAAGGAATGCCGGGATCACTTGCAGCAAGCAGCCCAGAGGGGCCTGAAGTGTTTGAGGCTGAAAAGAGAAGTGAACGTTGCAAAACACTTCAGTTTGAGCAGACTACACTGAAATCCAATAGGCCGGGCCGGAAAGCATGGCCTTGAAATTTATTAGTGTGTATCAGCATTGCTTCTTTTTTATCAGCCTGTAAAGTGGGACCTGAGAGCTACGCCTATTATTAGCAGCATTACGTTATGGAAGAGCAGTCATTGCGTAAGAAGAATGGGGCACTTACAGGAACTGTGCCCTAAGTATTCAAGCATTCCTTCAACTTGTTTCCATCATTATGTCCTGTTCACTGGGTAATTTTGGCACGAGCTGTTAAGTGCCATTGCCTTTCATATAAAATGCGGTTTGCCCAAATGATCTTGGTGGTAATGTTACTAGCATTCTTGGGACACAACCATGGATGTGCCTCTTAAGAACAGAACTTTTGTCATTTTAGTTTTCTGTAGAGCTAACTTACAGAGAAACGTACAGTTGACTAACATTCCTTTGAACTTTCTTTAGAACACAGATGTGTTGTATCAGCTTTCAAACACAAAAGTGTTTATGTTGTGGTCTTGCCGTGTTGTAATATGTGGTTGTGTGGTCAGTCGATGGTATTCGCTCTTTCCACAATACTCACATTCATGCTGTACAGCGAGGCTGCAAGCAGTAGTCTGATTCTGCCACACACTCGAATGAAAACCAAACCGTTAGAAGAACTGATCAATATAGCATTAGAAGTGCAATGTGAACTTAATCATTTGAATGGTTCTTCTATTAATTAGAGTGCACTTCTTTGATTTTTTTTCTCTTTTGTGCAGTGTGATAATAGTCCATTACTAAGGATCTTTATGTCCTGTAATGTAAGCTGTCTAATGCCAAATGATTAAGAAGATATAACAGCAGTCTGTTCAGATGATACCGATGCAAAGGTCTGCGTGTGGTCCCTCCAGTGGCGTAATGGAAACTAAGTGCATCACTGTATCATATAGCATAATATTTGTCATGGCATGTTTATAAGCCCAGCGAATGCAATCGAAATGTTCTGAAATAAATAAGATAATGACTCCTCCAAAAATAGTCTTCCAACATGTTGTTTTTAGAACTCGTCTTTCAATAGTTCATTGTTTTTAAAACTATAAAACAACAGATGTGTTGGGGTTTTTTTTTCCATCTGTTCTCAGAAAGTCTATCAGAGTAATGTGACAGTGGTTATTGTGTAAGATTTATAACATCAGATTTTGGAAAGTCCTTTTTCAGAACCATTTAATAGGTTTAAAATTGACAGCATGTGTTAGGGAAAAACACACTAAAAGTAAATTACAGACTGACAGCTATTGTTGACAGCTGATGCTGCATTATTTTGACCAAAGGTCCGCAGAGGCATGATATTGAAGCCCGAACCCAACTGGTACTGGTAAAGACAAAACCTGACCCATTCTCTCCCATACACACAACATGATGGATGATCATGATCACAGGCCTGGGGGTACAATGCTTTGCTTAGTTAAAAATGTGTTATTTTAAATAAAACTAGTGCTGGGCACGTTGCCACATTATTATCGCATTATTTAATTAACGCCAACAATTATTTTATTGCGTGTTAACACAGTTTTTTTTAATTACTCTTATTTTGAAAAAAGAAAACAGATTCATAAATACTAACTTGCTGTTGCTCGGAAGGTGCCCAATTTACTTTTCTGATGGTGTATCTGGACCGTGGGCCACGGTGTTCTGAATATTCATGCTGTCTTGTCGAAAAATGCTACCATAGCGCAAATTCATAGTCAGTTTATAACACTGACAATGATGAGAAATAGACAAATAAAATGCATAATCAGAGAATTATCATGGGGATTAGAATAGTTAAAAAGCTAAAATGGTTCCGGCGCCCATTTCCTGGACTCTTAGGTTACCTTGTTTTTCTATAGTAAACTAGATAAAACATGAAAGCCCTGTAGTAGCGAAAAGCTTTGGTTTTATATTGGATTTGATTACATTAATGTTGTTTAGTGTTTGCAAACCACATGATATTGCACTTTTGTTCATATAGGAGTACTCTAAAAATAAAAGTGTGCAATATACTACTTTGGAAGTCATTGAATTTTGTGGATAGTGATTAATCGCAGAAAAGCATGCGATTAAAAAATGTAATCGTTTCCCAGTATTAATAAAAACCTGTTACATCAAAAATATCACTCATTAGACAACAAATCTACGTGAGTTCGATTCTCGGTGGTGCTGCAACCATCCGTGGCCTGGAGTCCAAGAGGACACAACTGGCTTTGCTCTCTGGGTGAGTAGGATGGCCCTCATCCATCAGTGTGATGCTAGCCAGGCCGGGTATCTGTAAGCTGATGTAACAGAATTGGCAGAATGTGTTCTCCAGGTGTGATGCAGTGTTGCTTTTAGGACTTAGAGAAAGTTCTTGCTGCCTTCACCCTCCCCTGGTCGCATCATGGGATAGGAGAAGTCCGAGCAAGTGAGTGGAGTTGGAGATTGGAGAGGCCCAACATGAGCGTGATGTTAAACATGAAAAATTGTCCCGAACCTGAATCAAAACACAATATTTTGTTGGACTTTGCTTGGAGAGCATACCTCTGATTTTGAATAACCTTGAGATTATTTGCCCGATAATGAATTTAGACATCAATTTAGTCTGAAGTTCAGTTTTCGATATCTCTAAGGTAAACTTTGCTCCTGTTAGATTTACGGGGGCTATGGCTGAAGCGTGTCAAGACCTGGCTCTTATGCCAAATGGCAGGAGATTTTAAAAGCACCAAATCACTGTATTTTGAGTGAAAGAAAAGTCAGTGGCAGGTATTCAAGTGCAAGCGGTCCTGCTTTTGCTCTGTAAAAATACCTCCATGTGTCATGAAAATGAGCCTGTAGCTCAGTGGTCCAAGAAAAGCAGCAGGACTAAGTACAGAAACACTAGTGCCCTGCTGGTTAAGTGTGTTTCTTCCTCTTATGGAAGTAACCACGCTTGCAAATGTGTGGACTTTCGCAAATGAAAAGACATTTATTTTTTGTGGTCAGATATTTATTTTGTGAGATCGGTGGATCTTATGAATAAAAGGGGTCTGTGCAATGCAATTTTTGTTTGAGGTACAGAACTGGACCAGCAGTGATTTACATCCATGAGCATCACAGCAGTATTGTGAATGGCAGAGAATGTCCATTTAGTGTAAACATTGCTTATTTATCTAAACAAGAATGAAATGTGTCACGTTAGGCCACGCACGGGGAGTGAGGCGAGGCACAAGGAGCAGGTTCCGGAGATGTTTTTTTATTACAAAAACACACAGACTCTACAATACCAAAACAAAAAGGCACAGTGGCCTAACCAAAAGTATATTAAACATAAGACACATAAGGAACGGGTAGCGTGGGGGTAGATGTGAGGGATGACCAGCAAATAAGACAAGAACTCAAAGAACTTAAATACAAACACACTCAGACAAGAACCAACCAAAAAACCCAATCACTTAAACTAAACACAAGACAGCTAACATTGACATAAGACACAACAAACACCCAAGTTCAAAATAAGAGTCCTCTAATAATCCCACAAACAATAGTGCCCTCTAACGGTCACTGGCCGAGACATAACAAATGTTGTCAGACTGCATATCAATCATTTATTTTCATTTACTTATCATTATTTACTATTGCAAAGTCATTTCTATTAAAACCAGAGCTGAGATTTCTTCACTAATTTGAGGCTTATGTTCAAAAACTGGCTTATGCATTATGAACTCAGGCAGGGTCACAGGAGGCAGGTTGCAGGTATTTTAAGGTAAACACCAGCTGTTTGGGTCCTCAGCAGCTCTGACGCCGGGAAGGGGATGCGTCTGTAGTCAGCTTCCTCATTCATGTAGTAGCCTTCTATCTGGACCCTTTAAGGAAGGGTTTGATGAAAAATGTTATTAATTAACAAAAATGTCTACATGTAGCTTCTTTATTGTTGCTTCTTCTTTAGATTTGTTTAAGGATGTTACAGAAGTGTCTCATTCAAACATATTTTGGGTTAAATAGGGCATAGGACTTACATACTAACAGAAGTACCCCCCACAAACCACTTTCCCTTTCATTCTGTACTTACATTGTAAACTTTACTTTCCCGAGTACACTACCAGTCCAAAGTTTGGACACACCTTCTCATTCAATTTTTTTTCATTGTTTTTATTATTTTCTACATTGTAGATTAATATTGAAAGCAAACAAAATGATGAAGGAACACATGGATTATGCAGTAAACAACAAAAGAATTAAACAAACCAGAATATGTTTTGTAATAAGGTGATGATGGACTGTTGTTTCTTTTTACTTAATTAAGTGGTTCTTGCCATAATGTGGAGTAGAACCGTAATGAAATAGGATTACTAACAGTGTACCAACCCCACCATCACAACTGATGATCCCAAACACATTAAGAAGGCAAGAAATTCCACTAATGAAAAAATTCCACGCTTGAGGAAGAACAGCTGTTAATTAAATACCATTCCAGGTCGATTCCTCATGAATCTGATTGTAAAAATGCCTAGTGTGCAAAGCTCTCATCAGAGTAACAGGTGATGTTTTCAATATTAATCTACAATGTAGCCAATAATAAAAACAAAGATAGTCGTTGAATGAGAAGGTGTGTCCAAACTTTTGACTAGTAGTGTATATATGCGGGGAAGTGGTAAATGTAGGTGCTGGTGGAATATTTCCTGTTGCTTTGTGTGTTGTAAAATAGGTCAATTAAAAATGTAAACCCATATCTAAGTAAATATTTTAGAATATTTATATACTGTACTAATATATCATCAAAGTTATCTAATCCCTTACAAAGTCCTCCTGATAAATATCCATCTCTTTTTAAGAAGTTATTCCTGACTTTTTACCGAAGAGAGATGTCCTCCTTTTCACTGACCAGTATGGTTACGCCTTGTTGAGTTGGTTTTATCTCACGTTGTATGTCCACAATAATAAATTTGGGCTTATCATTTAGAAAGAAAAAGTATTTCAGCTCCTACCTCCTGCTGGCTCACTGTAGTTTTCTCTGCTTTGTCTGTGATTAGTGTGTGCAACCCATGTCGTTTCGAGGCCTATTTAGAGCAATAGCGGCGAAAAGGCTGTAAATGATATATTTTGGCTGTAAAGGCTGTAAATTATATAAACACTGATATATTTCGACAAAAAAAATCATGTAGTTGCTCTATTTTCTATCACATTCAAATCAGCAAATTACAACCATCAATGCCCAATGCACGCTAAAACTGGGATGCTAGTTGGACTGACAATAATAATGTTTTTTTTTTCCTCATATATTATATTATTGTATTATTTAACAGCAAATAATGTTTGCCACCAACGAATGATGCATTCCTAATCCGTACTGCATTTTTTCCATAGTACATAGTATATCAGCCATCAGGAACTGTATATTCCTAACTGAAAGGATCCTCAGGGATCCTGAGATGGTCCACATTTTCACAGCTCATGGAGGAAAAATGTGGACCATTTAGGGGTTTCTCAGGATAGGTTAGAGAACTAATGCTGTAAAGAACCAAGAGTGGTTCTTCTATGGCATCACTCCAAGCAGTTCATTGTTTGGCTCCTTTATTTTTAAGAGAGTACCTGCTGGATTTTTGTTGGCTGTGGTGGGCTGTATACATGTCTGCTTATCAGGAGACGTTTATCAGCTCTCTGCCATGTGTGGGGCTATTTTTGGCCTATTGGAGGAAAGAAGGAAAGCCCCTCAGTGCTGCTGTCTGTGTATTAATCATGGGCCTGCCGCTGGCCATGAGGTAGGCTTGTAAACATTTATTGCAAGTTTTTAGTCAGGTTTATGCACTGGAAAAATGGATCAAACGCACCTAAACAGACCTCTCTCTTTTCCTGCTCTCAGTTTCTCTCTTATGATTGCTCACGCGTACGCACGCATGTCTGTGCCGACAGGGACGTGCACTTTCAATGAAGAGTGTGCCTCTTAGGTAAACACTGGCACTCTTCTTTCCTCCAAGGGCCTCTTTGTACCTTTCCTCTTCCATTTTGCTCTCCCTTCTTGCTCTTTCCGGACATCTCCTTCTTCCACTCCAAAATCTGCTCTTCATTTTGGGCTGCAAAACAGTCAGGTCATGAATGCTCCACTTCTTCTGTCACTCAGCTCGTAAGCAATCAAACCTTTTATCTTTGCACATGTGTGAGGCTGGAACCTCATCCGGTGCTGGTTAAGAGTTGTTTGAAAGAGACACACACATGGTTCCATGGAGCCGTGCCAGCTGGGTCCTTGCTGGCAGAGGAGGCCCGGTTTGGGCCCTGATTGTGTGACTGCTTGGCGAGGGTGGTGTCATGCTGCTGGGTTCTGAAATGAAACTTCCCTGTGGCCTGCAGCACTGTGTCACATGCAGAGTGATGCTGTTGTGATGATAATGATGTCCTACTTTCTCTGACACATTTTTGGCTGGTATTACTACTCTAATGGCTGCATTCGTTTCACATCGACTTCTGTTAACGTGTTAACCCATCTTATACAACAGGGATTGTGTTTTCTGTTTGCAGTCTTTAACTAACCACTAAAAAGGCTTTTGTTCTTCACTATAATAGCTTATGTAACTATTGCAGAATTACTAAAATAACTGCCAGTTTGCAGTGTTTTTATGTAGTTACTGAATAAGAAGTAGAAGTGTAATAATTAATGCTGGGCAATTACATTTTTTAAAATCGTGATTAATCACATTTTTCAATTAATCGCATTGATATACCCAAAATTAAATAATTAATTCAAAAGTTGTGTGTTATGCACTTTTATTTTTTTTGAAGTACTGCTGTGTGAACGAAAGTGCAATAGCATTTGGTTTACAAACACGTTAAACAACTAAGGAGCTTTTTAACAGCAGTGTTCCCTTTAACACAGTTATACAGCTGCAGTTCAAATATTTCTGTACATCTCAACTTAAACTTTAATGTAATCAAATCTAATATAAAACCAAAGTTATTTGCCTCTGCAGGGAATTCATGTTTTATCTAGTTTGTTATAGAAAAACAAGTTGCCCTCAGAGTCCAGAGTGATATATTATAGCAGCTGCATTATAGCAGCTGCAAAGGGGGGGTAATAAGAGAAAAATCTGCCACTGCGGTAGTTGTTCCACATGCATGTCAGCATCGTAAAATTGATCAGTGTGTGGAACTGGAGCATTCTGTGTTCTATCACAGTATAAGAATAACCATGCTGTCTTTTTTACTGGATGCACTGCCATAGTTTCTGCTGTGTTCTTAAAATAGAAAAATCAAGAAATTTGCAGCTTTGTCAGATTAGGGTTTCCTCCTAATGTCCAATCTGTATTACACTGCCCAAAATATCATCAGTTAATTATCATGATGCTGACTTCTGCAATAGTCGTATTTCAGAAGGCTGCAATCTGGAAAATGAGCCTTCCAGCCAGTCACAATATTATTGTTTACTCTGTGCGGCAAGAATCTTTTCCAAGATTAGTGTTTTTGTCATTGCTTTGGTAAATCATAGTACTAATCTATCCCACATATCACAAGGTATATTACAATATGGAGTAAAACAATCTCACCAAAGTTCTGTTAAATTTGACCCTTCTTTTAATGAGAGCTATAGTGGAGTAAGGAGGTGATGCTTCGGACTGAAATGAGTCTCTTCACTGTCCCTGGCACTCTTTCTTGTGCCCTGATATGAACTGGAACATGTCTAAGTAGATGAGCTTGTAATAGATTGCCTACCCTCTCCTCCCACTAAGTAAGCCTGAAATTGCAGATGGTATCATACTGTGTAGTAAGTTATCTCGGTGTGCCTTGTCTTGGCTAATCCCAGCTCTCTGCAGCAGGGGAGAATTTTCCCTCTGTTTCTATGACTTAGACTGCATTCCTTCTATCTCTGCAATCAGAGAGCTAGTGTCGCAAATTACATCAAAAGGCAATCCTGTGGACAGATAAGAAACCTTATAAATGAGGTTTCATGTCTCCTCGCCTCTCGCAGACCACACAGTGTTATTTTTCTAATGTCACCTTTTGTTCTTTTCAGCGCAGGGTCTGTAATGTATCACAGAAAATCACTGGCGCTGTATAGTCTTGATGTTTGTGGGTATAGTGGATTCAGTGATTCAGTGGATTTATGCTTCTGTTTCTATATTTTCCTCAGTCAGATGAAGCATGAGTGTCTGCTTACAATGTCCACGTAGTAAAAAGAACTGTAAAAATCCAGCTGATCACTCTTCAGTTTTTTTTTTTCTTTTTTGAGGGCCTAGTTAGTGCTCAACGTAGAACTGTTTTATGGCTCTTTAGCTTTTCTCTCTACAGTGGAACTTGTTTTGGTGAAGGCAGTGTCATAAACTATGATGAAAAAATGTTCTCTGTACTGTCCTTTATATTTTTTGTCTTAGAAAATGGGTAGCAGGCAGAAAAAAGATCAGTAGTTTAGGTTTTTTGTGTTTAACATTTAGTGGAAATGTATTTTTCTGTAGAGTTTAATGTAGAATGTAAACATGCTTACGCTGATACCACTTATATTCCAGTCCATACAGTCTGCATGAGGACTAAGTTGTAAAGCAGTCCATTTTTCAGTTCATTGTATTTGTGATGTCACAGAGGAGTCAATCGGAACAGAGGGATTTGACATAAATCGGTCTTAAATGCGCAGGAACAGTCGCAACCTGTTATTCTGAGGAATATAGAGAGAGGTTAAAAATGGGATATGAAAATGAATGATTACTTTTTCTGGCATGCAAGTGCACTTTGGGTTTTTAGCTGCAGAACCTTCACTTTTTCTTTCAGAACCTTTTATTCGAGGATCCTGAAAAGCTAAATAAGCTGCTGATCTATTTATAAGAGCTGAACTGGGTTGCCTCAAAATGATATTTTGAGCTTGGTGGAAACGGACAGGGCAAACGTCTAGAAAGCTTTTCTCATCATTCCATAGTGAGGGAAGCCCCCTAGAGAGGGGTTGATGTGGTCTGTGCTGTATTGCACTACAGATGGCCTGCCATGGACTGTTGGAACAGCAACTAGCGGACTTGAAAAGAGTGACTGGACTGTAATGATGTCAGTGGAGCGGAAGTGAAAACAAACACGCTGCACTCTCTCTTTCTTCCTCTCTCTCCTCTTTCTCTATCCCTTGCTTTCTATCCTCTTTTCTACTTTCTCTCTCTCTCTCTCTCTCTCTCATGCTGTCTGTACTCTGGGGGATTTAGAGGCACACAATGCACAGATGCACAGACAGCACAAACACCAGCCCCGTGTACAAATCTGCCACAGAAGCCCCTAGATATTCAGTTTTAAAGAGTTGTGTTTTTAATTTGAATCAGGGCATGGTGCTCATACTGTGTCTCTCAGCAAGGCACAATTGTTCATGCACCCGATGGATGACTGGTGCACCAAGAGAGCTATGTAAGGGTGTTTTCACATATAGTCCTCTTTAAAGGAACCAAACTCAGGCCTCTAGAAGTGGTCCAAAAAGTGGACCAACAGTTTCTTTTCTGTTCACATTGTGAATTCATTTGAAAGGGACTCGGTTCACTTTCTGCTCCACAACTCAGATGGGGTCTCAGTTCTTTTTCTGTTCACACTTTAGTTCCTCATCCCACCTGCCACCACTGTCTCCTCACGTTCCCCATTCTTAGGTATTTTTTTTCCATAAGAGAACTTTTCCACAAATAACTATGCTACTATCTTCAGCTGACGGACAGCAATAATGCTTTTTTGGCTGTGCGAATGATTAGAGAAACTTGATCTTGACAAGATTTATTTATTTATTGGGTCTTTATTTTTTATTATTATAATTGATTCGTTAATTCAGATTCATTAGTTTATTTCTTTATTGTCTATTTCCCGCATAGACATATATGGTTTCCCGGGGCTGTTCCAAGTGAACTGAGACCGTTCGGTTTGCTTCAGAGGGGCCTGAGGTCGTTTGGCGTGTTCACATATACGCAAAAAATGCTGACAAATCGATCAGAGTTCACTTTAAGGGCTGAAACGGACCAGGTGTGAAAACACTTTAAGATAGTAACTACTATTTTGGACGGTTGGTCAAAGCACTGCTACATAATGAAATAGCTAGAAAAAAATAAAACTTCTTCACTATTATAAACTAGGCCCAGAGGGAAAACAATCATATTAGGTAATCCAACATGTTTACAACGGTTCTGTATTATACTGGGAAAAAAAGTCACCTGAACATTTTAGGTGACATTCATCGGTAAAAGACTTTTCCCAGCCTCCTGTTCTGTTCTGTGCAGGCTTGATCGTGTAGATCAGGACCTTTTACAAACAGCACATTGTTGAGAGAGGCAATGTGGCAGCGATTCTGCTTTCTGCTTCGCTGAAAAGCTGTAGCACGTTTCCTTTCTGAACCCCGGAACATTAGTGACTTTTGAGGGGGTGAAGGGTTTCAAGGTAAATTTCACGCCCAATTTCTTTACAGGAATTGCTTTCAGTTTGCTTGTTTATCAAAAGGGTTCGTAATGATTTTTTTGGGCTAGACGGCCACGCTGCTTCCAGAGAGGCTGATCATAGGGAAACGTTTAAGCGTCAGCTCGGCCCCAAGAAGAGCACTGACTGTGCTGCAGGTAGTCCTTACTGTATGTAGGAGGCCATTATTAATTCACAGCACAGACTTTATTTCCTGACTCTTCTGGCTCTTATGAAAGGTCATCATCATGTCAGAGGTATTGAAATCTGGAAATAGCCTTCAGGTTGCCAGGAGCTGCATTGATTCATTTTCTTTTCAATAATTACTAGTCCATTACTAGCTAAAGAATGTCCTTTATGAATTATGGAATCAACAATAGGTTTTTGCATTAAAATAGCTGGAATATACTATAACTATTGCACATACCTGCAGGTTTTTTATAGATTAAAAATACTCGCCAGATGTGATTTGCTCTGTTCTGAAGGAATTTATTGAAAGAACGGTTAAAGTGGGGGTGATAGGAACCAGGAGATCTGATAGAAACTAGACCTGCAGATTTTAATGCCTCTACAAGCTACCTCAATTTTACCATTATCAACATTACATATGACACTCAGATACCACTGGTGGATTTGGACCGTAAATAAAATGGCGATACTGTAGACATCACAACCCCGGTTCCATTCATATAATCTGACTCCATGAATTAATCTAGAATTAATATATAAAAAAAATTATGAGAGTCGCCTTTCAGCAAACTGAAAATAAAACCTGCATGGCTTTTGTTGACTTTACACATCTGCTTCATCTGGTCATCAGTATTCATCCCTTTGTCTTTATGAATGCAAGCATACAACTCAGGTGTAGTTTTAGAAATATGCAGCATCCTTATAAGCACTGATGAAAGCCATGCATGTTTTTTTTATTATAAGAAAAAATGCTGTTGGAACTCAAGGAAAAAGAAAACATAAGTGGATTTTGTTGGGCTCAAGTGGTGTCCCAAACCTTCCTTTTTTATTCAGAATCTTTTATAAACCCTTTTTTGATGGCTTTACTGCAGCGAACGCAATATCCTTGGAGGCTCTGAGGAAAGAGATTAGAATTAACCCTGTGAGTGCATGCCTGAAGGACTTGAGTTGAGTGCCTCTTCAAGAGGAGTGTGACTTGTTATACCTGCCGCAAGAGTTTTAGCTCCGGATTATGATGGGAACTTTACATTTAAAGTTTCCTTACACTCTGTCCAATTCAGAATTGAAGCATGCAGTAATCACTGCAGCTGATGTGACTTTTCTGTCTCTTTTCACTTCTTAGGTACTCAGTTCTTCACAATGGAAACCACATTGAACAGGAGAAACTGTCAGTGCAGAATGACACAGAGTCACAGGAATCCTGCTTCTGACACTGGCTTCTGCTTCATCAGGACCAATACTGGAAAGATGCCAATTTAGCACATCCTACCAGACCTGCTACACATACTCTCGCTGGGCATCGCAGGAACAAAGTACTGGGAGGTGGACTGAGATACATTTGATCTAAACTCTGAAAGTGAACAATGTTGCCAAAGGTATTTGATTTTTATTTTTTGGATGTAATTAACTCAAATGGAAAAGACTGGTGGTACAGTGACAAGGTATATATCTGACTCTCTCTCCCTCCCCTGCAACTATTATTTGGCAATGATTTGGGCTGACACCAAAAAAGAATTTCTCCAGCTTTATTTGTGATGAACGTGTAAGAGGGAGTTTAGAGGAGTTTGCAACCGGGACCAGATTTCTGCTGAGCTCCTTTGGCTTTAATCTGAGACACAAACAACCGACACATTCATTCTGGAGTGAAATTGAACAAGATAAACAAGTGTGCTTTATAAAAGCCCAAATTTTCACATTTCCATGAACATCATAATTAGCAAATTGTACTATTGTGCTATGTATAACATCAAGGAGAACTTTTTAAACCACTCTAATAGGCAGATGTGAGATCTGTTGTTCTAGATGTCACTTAAAGGTGCCTTCTGAGTCCACAAAAATGGATAATAGATACATAAATCTGGCTTAACAGTGTTCTCTTCAGCATAGCATTCTTACTGTTTCTGCCATAAGGACCTTAAGCAAGTTTCGTTTCCATAGTTTTGGAGTCCATAAACAAATTCTAAGCACACTCATGCATCAGTGGTACTTTGCATTTGAATCACTATAGCCTATGAAACCCTTAAAATCTGTAAGTGAACCAATAATGCTCCAGTCTGGTAAAATAGATTAGTCAGCTGTTTTGGGTCAAACCTGCCAGATTGTCTCTTCCTGAGACCACGTTCAACTGGTCAGGGCTGGATCAAGGCACCAAACAGGTGTTGTGACAGTAATTCAGAGCATCTCGGCAGGTTCAATCCGTTACAGTAAACACTATAGTAAGCTCTTGAGTGCCATAACCTCATGACATTCTGTCAATGCAGGATGCCAGGGCAGCTTTCAGCCATACCGAACAGCAGAGGGGACTCTGACCAGTGCTAAAGAGAGCGCTTCCCACAAATCCAGCTTTTAGGAGGCTACAGAACAAACCCACAAACAGTCGCTTCACACCATTAACCAGTCTTCACAGTTCCAGTCACAGTGTGCACATTATTTTAGTCTAACGAGAGGTGAAAATGTCACAAAGATGGATTTTTACTTCTTCGTACTTCTATAGCAGTTGGTGATGGTACTGAACGCCTCATTATATCTAATCTGTTCCTCAAGCGCACCAGTTTGGCCAAGCTCTGATTTCTGTCCTTCCTAAACACAGCAGCCTACATACCAGAGGTGTTCTCAGCCTTTAACTGTGCCTCTCAGCTAAGCAAAAGATAGTGTTCCCTTTTCAAATGCATCGTTTGCGTTTATTTAAAGAATGTAAGAATGTAAATATCGAGAAACCTGTAACCGTGAAACATTTTCAGTGTCCGTTCATTTCAGCAGAGGAAATATTTTCGAATTCGATTGTAATTTTACAGGGAAGTATTGACACAGTGTTGTCAGAGCATTGTATACAGTAGAATATATATATAAAAAAAGTAGTAAATTAGCACTTACCTTTATGCTTTTGTTTATTTCTAAATGATGACCTCTTCTGCAATGAAAGCACTTACAGCACTTTTTAATAATACATGACTTTAATTTTTCAAAGATCAAACAGTATTCTGGTTGCCAATATTTTATCAAAGACCAAACTTGTTGTAGGTGAATTTGACAACTGATGAATTTGAAGACCAGTTCCTTAATGTGATACACGTGTGAAGGTTTGTTGCCGTATGGTGGTGTGACTTGACACAGCAAAAAGAAAAAGACGAAGAGAAAAGAAAAGTAAGGCGAGGGACTTTCATGATCACTGCCATATTGTGCTCCATTCATCTTTTTACTGAAACAGTAAAAATGCTCCCAGGTGGATGAAAAAAAAGACCTAATTTGGGGATTTAAAAACGTTTAACCAGCTGATCTTTAGCATCTTATACTAAAGGTCAAAACGGTCAGAGCTTAGCATCTATGTCTGCTTTGATTTTATTGTAAATAGGAAATATTTTTTTATGCGAGGAAACTGAAGGTGGTCCGCGTGATCTTTTATATATGCTTCAGTCAGAGGCACTGCATTATTCTTCCAGCTTAGTATAACGGTTGAAGTCAACAATGGCTAGCGCATTGTCATACAGAGCAACGTCCTGCAGAGCTGTTCAACGGGCTTCTCATTTCACGCCATTCATTAAAAAAAAAACATGTACATGGTCGTGCCTTCACAGCCAACTCGTACCTGTGCAGGTTTATATTTTCCAGAAGATGCTGCTGCTGTGGCTAAAATTAACAAAATTTCATCCTGTTTGATTTTGGGCGACAAAAACATCGAAGTGAGGTCATAGAAGTTCGCACTTGGCTCTTAAAACAAGCAAGCACTTGCGAGTTGACACGCCACAGCATGAGACAAAATTGTTGGAAATGTTAATATCGAAGACCTAAAAATCTGCGTACCTGGGGCAACACCAACCTTGAAATTACCCTGGAGACTGTGCCAACTGTGTATTATGAAATCATTTCGAGGAATGTTAATTATCAACAGCCAGCCTGGAGAGTTATTTTTGATACTCTGGTTCCACTCTGACGCTTCAAGTTTTTAATTATGTAGCACCCTTTGACCACAAGTCACTGAGCACTCAGCAATTTTAGTAGCGGAGGCAATCAAGAAAGAAATCGCTTGCATAATTTCACTAGTGTTCGTCTGAAAGCTGTTTAAGCTATGATGGAGTTTTGTGATGACTGAAGCTTGATGAGAATACATTTGAGTGTGCAAGGCACATGTGGGAGTGTTGAGGTTTGATGAAGATATTGGAAATCTCAGGATCCAGAGTCCAAACAGGGATGAGTTTTGCTCTCGGCCCACAGGAACACACTAAAAAAGTTGGGGCACGTTGGCCCATTACTGGTGTTAACTACACTCTTACATATGGGAGCCATGCAGAACAACTTTTTGTTTCCTAAAGAATTATATTTGAAATGAGATTTGTGAGTGTGAGGAACTATTTAATGGCTTAAAAGTTCTTCACCAATTTAAGGGTTCTACCTAGTGCCTTCATATTATGTGAAGGTTGTGTAATCTTTCAAAAGGTTCTTCATCACTATACGGGTTCTTCCTAGAGCCTTAACAATCTGTAATGGTTCTTCTTCACACACATATATCTCATTTATAAAGATGGTTCCATAAAACAGTTCTTTAGGGGACCAAAAATGTTCTTTTTCTGGCAATCTGCAAAGATCCGTTTCTAAGATTGTAGAGGCTAGTTAGGACTTTCTGTTATACTAGTCAAACGTAATTTGGTAGTTACATTGAATTACATTGTGAGTTGCGAAAGTAGTTCCATTGACAGGTTTGAGTGCACTTTTTTGTTTGCTTCGAAGTCAAGCATTGACAAACAGGAGTACATGATCAACAAAAACTTCTCATCAAATTCAAATCATAAAAATCCTCAGTGTGGTATAGACTGAAGGTTCAGAGTCGGTACTTTTGACAGAATGTCTCTGCTTGTTTCAAGTGAGACATATTCAGTTTTGTTGTCAACAGTGATAACTGTGACTTCTGAGAACCAGCCAACAATGAGGGGTCTTTGATGGGTCTTTACTTGATTGTGCTTCATAGTTTTTTTTTACTTCTCTTATCAGAACAACAGTTAAGTCTTACCTCAAAAAGAGTGTGAGCATTGTCCTGGAAAAGTCTTTAGTATATCAGTGACCTTGGTTTAATCTCTCTCTTTGACACACAAACACACACACACACACACACACACACACACGGTGACACACAAACACACAAACTAACAGAGAAGCACCACTGTGTAACACCTCAAAGCCCCGAAGGCAGAAGTTCTCAGCATGGATGTGTTGTACATCTCCCCGTAAGTCGTAGAAGAACTTTTGTAAACTCAGTATTTATTTTGGTGGATTTGAAGATTGATATTTTCATGTAAGGCTTCTCTTTCAGGGAGCTATGTGTATTACTTTTTCTGTTGCTATGTGACAGCTCTAATAAATGATAATTAAAGATAATGGGATATAATGAATTTGTGTGTGCCGGGTGCTTTTTCTGTCATTTGACAGCTTGGTTTCTGAGATGGAAAAAAAAAATGACTGTGTTTGGATATTAGTTAATCAGTATAAACCATATGGTCAAAAGTGTGTGGACATGACTCTGAAATACTTCAGTATTCTGCCACATCGACTGCTAACGAGTGAAATCAAGTACGTGTAATCTCCATAAAAAAACAAGGGCATTAGAATGGGTCGTATTGAAAACCGTGGTGACTTTAAACATGGTACTGTCATAGAATACCACTTTCGCCGTAACGTTTGCGTGGAATCGTGATCTCTGGAGTGATGCCTTTACTATGTGGCAGTCCTGTTTCTGTACACCCATATAATGCACCTCTAAGTAAAGATGGACTTCATAATTGCAAGGTAAGTGTTTCTTTAAAAAAAACTCTTAGAATTTTTGCAGGCAGCTTTTTTATGCGGAGATGCATTCATCAGTCAAGATGGTGAGTGCTGGAGGAGCAGACGTGTCCTCCATATGGTTCCACTTTGTGTTTGCAGACACTGATGGACAAGAACCGCATAGCTTGTTTCCCATACATGTGCACATCAGACTAAATACAAGAGCCTGATCAAGATGGAAATTCCCATTGAGTCAGACAACAAGCAGCTGAAAAAGCAGATTTTCACCCCTTGATCTAAAAAAAAGTTGCTCTAGTTTCCCTAATCATTGTGTCTCTCATTCATCTTTCATATCATCTTTGAAATGTCGCCTTCTGTTTTTGTCTTCGATTCTTTTCTTCCTCTCTTCTTTGTGTGGTCTACGTCTGCCAATATGTTTAGCCTTGTGGAGAATTCGGGAATAAAGAAATGTATCATCAGTGATTTCTTTGAAATTCATTTTCATGAACAACAGAATGACAAATTGACAGAAAGACTCTCAGCCGTGAGATACAGGCTGTGGCTCTGGCCCCGATAGGTTATGTAGTTCAGTATTCGCCTTTGGCGGTGCCATGGTCGATTTTCAGTGGTGCCGAATCTGATTGACCATAGCCACAATCCCTGATGCACGAATGCTGATCAAAAGGCCTTCTCTCTCCCCCCTGTGGCTGTTTCTGTGCTCTCTCCACTTCACATCAATTCCCTCACCTCTCTGGCCATTTGAGTAAATACTCTGCAAAACTTTGAAGTTCTCATAATATTCGAAATTAAGATTAGTTAGGGATTGGGATTCATTTTTTGGCAAGCCACATAGGTGGCAGGCAGCACCTCCAGGGTCATGAGCTTAAGCTTTGTCTCGGTTGGCCCTACCACCTGGGCTTTGATTGATAATGTCTCAGGTTCTCTGTTCATCACAGGTGCTGAGCTCTGGAGCTGCCGTCATCTGAAGGGGCTGAGGAATGACTTTCCCTTGATTGCATTTTGGAGTGACTTGCTGAGTTAAGTACTCGCTCATCAGCCCCTCGATGAAAGACTCTGGGGTTTTTTGCCTCGAAAAAAAAAGTCAAAAAGCTTCATTTCCCCAATCTGAAATGTCAAGTGTTGTAATGGGCTTTGTGCTTAGTGTGATCCCTCCTAATTACAACACTGAGCAGCCCCATTTTTTGGCCAGGAGGAAACTCGCCAGTGCAATTACTAGCACTTACGCCGGCTAGCCATGCTCCTCATTAAGGAGTGCTGGTTTCTTTGGATGCAATTAAGGCAAATCTGCAGTGGGGTGATTTTGCCTTTTCACTTCTTTGTTCCCTTCTAGTTAACATGTTACTCTGCAGACCCTGGATGGCCATTTTCGCATGCTCATTTTAAGCAATAATAATAGATCCAGACGGAAGGTGAGGCGTAATGCATCCAAAACAGAGGGATAGTTAGGTGAGCATTTCTGAAGAACAGGCTTGATAATAAAAAGCAGTTCTCTGTAGGACACACAGGCCCCCTGAGCCTCCTCTTAAACAAACAGCCACCAGCTTTTGTTGAAGCTGTTTGATTAGTCATCCAAGGATAAATGATTTCAAAGCTGAGTATTGTTAGAGAGCCTCTATTCAGTCTTATCAATCGCTTCTGTTGTCATAGCAGGGAGGCAGAGGAGTCTGCTCAGGAACCTATTATCTCCAGCAGAGGTTTATAACTTTGACCTGAGCTGGAGAGCAAAGCCTGGGAGCGTATTTATGACTCACTGCTGGTATTTCCATATCTCACTTCTACTATTTTAAATAGCTTAATAAATCAAGCATTTCACTTTTATATTTCTTTTTCTTTTTGCACAACCACTTGGCCATTGTTTGGCCATACCACTGGTCCACAGCGCAGATATGATGTTTTTCTCCTTACGGAAAACTGCTGATGCTTAGACTTCTCTAGACAAGCATCTTTATCATTAGCCCAGCCAAGGCTCTTCGCTGTTCCTCTTCTCGCATTCCCAAATGTCTTTAGTTCTAGACAGATGTTCTCAGGCATTTTTAATGCAACAATGCGATGCAAATATTTATGACCCAGACTGCTGTATAGTGTGGTCACATAGTGTTTGTCAAAAAAAAGGGTTTTTTTCCCCCTCACTGATTTAGGTCAGTGATTTCATTTACTTAGATTTCACCAATCCACATGAAATTTGGTGCGATTGTAGCCCCATGAGGCTGATATGGAATAAGAGGTTTGTGTCCCTATGTGGGTGTGTCCCTTCATGCTAGCACCCTTGAAGTAGGGTAGGCCCAAACGCATATCTGGGCAATGGCTTGACATCTGTTTAGACAAAATGTATTAAAGTTGGCCTCTAGGAGGCTAGTGATCCTAGCTCATTACTTTTTTGTGGAATAGTGCCATCTAGTGAATAGTGTCAATGCAAAAATCCAGCACCTGACTAGGCAATAAATGGTGACACTATGACAAAATTTGACAAAGTGTATAACTTCTACATTCTTTGGAAAAGTGCCAGATTTCATGCAACATGAGGGTGATGTAACCAACACAAGTCAATATCTTAAGAATTTAGAAATATATTTTTGCACATTTGCACATATAAATGGCCATTAACGGCCAGTCAGAATTTAGCAGCTAATACATGCTATTGTCAATGGCCAATCTTAATGAAATGTTCTAGCCCACTCATAATGCCATATCAAGCCTGTTTACCTAGTATCAAACAAATCAGCCATGTGATGCCACTCTTGCTCTTCTGACAGGGTTTGGTATGTTAGAATTCATGTTGTCTTTAAATCCTTACATAACAGTTAGTAACTAAGGATGAAATATGCCATTTTTCCATCTGTTTTTACCACAAACTTCAACACTCAATAAAATACAAAAGACCACATTTCATCATTCAAATCGTACCCAGTTTTTCAACTGTGTGGTGGTAAATTGCTTCAGCAGAAAGGATTTATCACTTTGTCCCTAAATGTCTAATATTTGGACAGCTGGATCTTCCTCCTGTGCTTTGCTTTTTATTACTATTATTATTTTTTATAGAATGTGGAAAAAATCTCAGCTGAACAAATCAGAGGAGCTCTACCCTGATGGCTCTGATGAAGATCTAAGACAAAATGACAAAAATTGGTTTATGCTAACTTTTTATACTGACTCATTTTTATGCCTTAATAAAGCTCGACTGCATGGTCGCTTCTGATATTCTGTTCTGATGGCTGATTTTTTTGTGTGAATGGGAGTCCTTGCCTGCCCTCTGTCGCTCTGTACTGTTATTACACTCTTTACAGGTGAAATGTGTGGAAGTGTGAAGGGATGAGTCATTAATCAAGAAGTCACTTTGAAGCTCATTATTTAAATGAAAATCTAAATTAGGACTTATTAAATTAGCCCCGTACTGAAGAGGGTTGATGCACTGAAATGAGAACTTTCCATTCAGACATGACCATGAGGAACTTGAAAAAGTTTTTTAAGAATCTTTCTTAAGATATATGTTCTTTCTTATACATACAGGCTAATCCATGAGTACTGACCTTGTCTCATATAATGTTTATCCTTGATCTACTATTAGTAGTAAGAATCAAGGGGTTGAAAAATAGACAACCCGACTATGTGAAAAGCTAGCCGCAGTTCCTGATTTTTCTATTATTGCATATTTGTCAAAGTGCATTTAGATCATTAATCAAAATCTAATATAAGAGACTCATACCAGCACAAAATGTACATTCTCATTCATAATCCATTTCTTTAAGGAGCAAAGTTGTCCACCATGGAAAAAAAGTGATTGCCCCCCTAGTTGCTCAAGCACTAAATAAATCAAACGTGGTTGATAATGAGATTCGGCTGCTGGAAAACAGATAAGTGCGGCCAGTCCTGCATAATAAAAAACCTCATTTATAATGAAGTTCACTATCAGAGTGATGTAGTCACCAGAACATTTTTACAAGCTCACTGGGTCACGATCAAAAGAAAATCCAGATGAGGAAAAACACGGTAGATATATTACATCTGTTTGGAAAGGGTTACAGATCTATTTCCAGTCATTTCAGGATATTCTTGAACCACAGCGGGAGCCATCTTCTACAAATTGAGAACAATTGGAACGTTGGTTGACCTTTTCAGGAGTGGCCAGCCTGCCAAAATTTCCTCAAGGGTGCAGTGACAAATCATCCAGGAAGTCACCAAAGGTTCAAGGAGAACATCCAAGAAACTGTAGGTCTCTCTAGCCTTAGTTAAGGTCAGTGTTTATGACTCCGCAGAAAGAAAGTGACTTAACAAACAGGGTATTTGTGGGAGAGCAGGTAAGAAGGGAGAGCAGGGTGGAAAAACACTGCTGTCCAATAGAAACACGCATGTTCATTCCATATTTGCGAAGAAGCACCTATTAAAACGATGTTTTATGGACAGACAAATCCGACTTTTTGGACAAAACAGGTCCTTTCATTTGTGCCATTATGCAAGTTCCGCATTTCACAACAGGAACATGCATCAGCAACAACATTCATACACAGTGGTGGTGAAAATGTCTTGCTGTCTTGAAACCTGGCTTCATAAGGAAAGAATCTATTCATCTGTCCATGACCTGGAGCTGAAACATTGTTGCGTTATGCAGTAATACAATGATCCAAAACAGAAAAGCAAATCGACTTCTGAATGGCAGAACGGAAATAAAAGGAATGCTCTGAGGTGGCCTTGTCAAAGTCTTGACTTGAACACAATAGAACTACTGTGGCATGGTCTCAAACAAGGAGTTCATGCATGAAAACCTGCCAGAATATCAGAATAAAAGCAGAGCTAAGTGGGCTGAAACAAGGTGAAAGGTTAATATTAAATTATATGAAGTGCTGGTGGCAGTTATTGTTTCTGAATGTCACGCAACAAATTTGAATTTTAAGTGGGCAGTAAGATTTTGATAAAGTTCTCGGTTATCAAATCTCTAATATTAAAATGTGTTTAAATATTAAAAAACATTCTACGCTTTCACACACCTATTACAACTAAGAAAGTGACTACTACACACTGCTTTCGTGAAGCCACTAGCATTGCGGATGCACACTCTCTTGTAAAAGGTTCCATAGTACACAGGCCTTCACTTCCAGGATGGGGAACATTTTCTTCCCTCAGGCCACATGACACCTAAATCAGAACTAATATCATTAACACTGTACCACACACACATACACTTACACGCACGCGCACGCGCACACACACACACTCACACACACACACATATATATAAACATACACCTCAAACTGCTTCTTCCTCCAAAACACTGCATACACACACTAAACTGTGCTGTCAAAAACAGAAAACAAACTCCTCAATCGCCACTGTAACTGTACATATTCTTTAGTTATTATGTATTATATACTGCACATTCTCTGTTCTGTCACTGTTTTGATGCTATTTTTGCACCACAGGACTGCCAGTGGTACCACCTCGGTACCGTCCCCACACACTGCTCCTCAGTGGCTGTGTTCCTGGCTGCCCATTGTTTCACACTTTCTGCTGTGCATGACAAAAATGGAAACTTTACACTTACACTTTGTGTATCATCTTGTCTTGTAAATGACTGTACTGTTGCTTTTCCCTTGCAGTCCTGTCCTCCCTGCACATGTGTAGTCTTGTTTTGTTTCTGTTTTTATTCTTTGTGTTGTACCTGCATGTTCCTGGAGAAACATTGTTTTGTACTATGTAGAAGTATGTACTATGTAAAATGACAATAAACAGCTAGTTGACTTGACTTAAATGGATTCAGGCATGTTTGGGGCAGTGAAAGCAGTTTGTGCCTTCAGCACCAGGGTTGGGAAACACTGGCTTACTGAAGAAAGTAATGCAGTAGTTCCCTACTATTATTACACTATGTGGACAAACTATTGGGCACCAGACCATTAAACTAACAGTGACGTTTTGATTGCATTCAAAACCATAGACTTTAATATGGAGTTGGCCCCCCCATTGCAGCTGTAACAGCTTCCACACTTCTTGGAAAGCTTTCCACAAGATGTTGGAGTGTTTCTGTGGGAATTTGTCCCCATTCATTCTGTAGAGCATTTATGAGTTCAGACACTGATGTTGAATGAGAAGGCCTGGCTTGCAATCTCCATTCCAGTTCATCCCAAAGTTCTTCCACACAGAACTCCTCCAGCCATGTCTTTATGGAGCTTGCTTTGTGCACTGGGGCACAGTCATGCTGGAATAGTACAGATTCTTCCCCAAACTGTGTCCACAAAGTTGGACGTTGTCTCAAATGTCTTGGTATGCTGAAACATTAAGATTACCCTTTACTGGATTTAGGGGGCTAGCACAAACCCTGAAAAACAGGTGTGTCCCAATACTTCTGTCCATATAGTGTACTTCACTCGAGGCATGTTGAGGGCAGTAAAAGCTCTCATGTGTGCCTGCAGGACGACTGAGAAACACTGGCTTACTTGTGATATTTCCCTGTTATTATTTTGTTCATACCAGGCCTGTTCGCCCCGCTCCAGTCCAGAGGCTGGCAGTAAAGCATCTCTAATCTGGTTCATCCACCACCCAGAACGCTCATAGGAAGAAGCAGCTCGATCTTCTGGCAGGAAAGTGACTCGGATGTGGGTCAGCTGATCCTGTCTGTCTTGTTCTCTCAGCCTAAAGAGGTGAAACAGAAAGCAAAGAAAATATGTAAGTAGTTATTTTGCGTCCTTCTTACCAGGCAGACTAATTACTGTTCTAACTGGCAGCGTGCATTATGCATAAAAAGCATGACTAAGTTGTTTTTGCATGAGTAATTAGTGTTTTGCACAAATCCAGCTCCCCGAGCCTGTTGGCCATTTTGGAAGCTCTGCTAGCATCCACGCTAACTCGGGTCACTTGTTTACCCGTATTTCGTGCTTCATTTATCGCTCTATCTTGTTCCGAAAAGGGCACCTGATGTCTTTAGTAGCACATTTGTCTAACTATGTAGCTACAGCTAATAAATGTTTATATTAAATAAGTTTAACTTGGTAGAAGGAGACATTTTCTTTGTTAGCTATCATGCACTCGGTCGGGGCAGGCCTCCATCTGGTAGCTCATCTTTAAAATCAATAAATAAGCAAAAAAAAACATTATTTACACATTGCATTTTGTTCTATTTGAACGATAATAAACAACTGGGCAGTTTATTTAAACGCTTAGACACAAACAGCGAGAACACGAGCTTTCATTTGGCTCCCTCTTCGTGCAAACTTTAACCTACACATGGACAAAAGTATTGGGACACCGTTCTTCAGTGTTTGTGCTATGCCCCTTACTTCCAGTGACGCGCAGTCTTAACAACAAGACATTTTGGACAACGCCATACTTCCAGCTTTGTGGACATAATTTGGGGGAGGTCCTTTTTCATTCCAGCATGACCGTGCCCCGGTGCAGAAAGCAAGGTCCGTGAAGACATGATTGGATGAGTTCGGTGTGGAAGAACTTGACTGCCCCCAACAGAGCCCTGTCCTCAACCCCATCTAACTAACACCTTTGAGATTAACTGAAACGTGACCGTGAGCCAGGCCTTCTCATCTAACGTTACATCAGTGCTTGACCTCATAAATGCTCTACAGCTGGGGTGGGCTAATTTACTCCGGTTCTGGAGGGTCGTGGTCCAGCACGTTTTGGTGATTTCCCTGCTCAGAAACACCTGGTTCACCTCGCCAGTTAATTGTATGGTTTAGTGAATGTGTTTAAGGAGAACTACCATCAAACTGTGCTGGACACCGGCCCTCCAGGACCGGAGTTGCCCACCCCTGCTCTACAGAATGAATGGACAGAAATTCCCGCAGACACTCCAAAATCGTGCTGAAAGTCTTCCAAGAAGAGAGGAACCTTCTATAGCTTCAAAGGGAGTACCAACTCCATATTAAAGTCTATGTATTTGAGTGCAATGTCATCTGGTAGCCTAGTGGTTAGGGTATTCGCCCTGCGATCAAGAAGCAGTGGATTCAATTCCCAAGCACCTCTGAGGTATCCTTGAGCAAGGTACAGGCCCCACACAGTGCTCCCTGGGCACTGTGTCCCTGGCTCCCATTTCTTCAGTTGGTGAATGGGTTAAATGCAGAGGAAGAATTTTGTGCTGTTCACACTATGTGCTGTGGTGTGTTCACGTATAACAGAATGGTCACTTTCACCTCAAAGTCCCTGTCAGTGTAATGGTCAGGTGTCCCAATGCTTTTGTCTATACAGTGTACTCTACACATCCTTCAGCTTAAAAACAGCAATCACTTTGCCTGCAAGTTAACACCATTAGTTTGCCTCTCAACTCCTGTCACTGTCCTCTCCTTTTATTCATCATTTTGTCCTTTCTAAATGGCAAAACTAACACTAGAGCTTTACAACTCCCACTGCAGTTTAGACTTGGGTCACTTTAAACTTGACTTGAACTGCACTTACCCTGTATGTCCAGAAATATCCAGACAACACTTCTAAGTAAGGAATTTGGCTAATAACAGTTGCGCAGCTCTGGAAATATCCATAGAAAAGCAGTAGAATGGGATGCTCCGTAGCAGCATGTAAGCCTGAGGCCACCAGGTCTAGTCCCAAGCGGCGGTAGAGGGGTATAAAGCCCCCCAGCATTAGGCTGTGGAGCAGCGATAAAGTGTTCTCTCGAGCGATGGAGCATCATCAAGTTCAAGGTTACTTTGTCATCAGCAGCTGTGTAGTCATACATAGTGTGATGAGAGATTTCTCCATGGACCATGTTTCAAAATATAACGACTTTCAGCAGAGTGTAAGATACAATATCAATAGACAGCAAAATAAATGGACAGCTGTAATGGTAGTGCATGTAACAGTGTAGTGTGGATGGTCTGTAAACCTTCCAGAATTATTAGTATTGCACAATTAGTATAATTGCACAAGAGGCAGTTAGCAGCATTGAATAAAGTGCAAGTAATGACAAACAATATACAGTATTAAAAAGACAATATAGCAGTGTGAATGGGATGTGATTCTGAGACAATACAGTAAGTACCGTCTCAATCACATCCCGTTCACACTGCTATATTGTCTTTTTAATACTGTACGTTGTTTCGGTTTTAATACTGTAGACAGTACGGAAGTGGGAAGTGTGTGTAAACCTGGATAATATTGCAACATACACATATTGGACAAGATTACAGTGTGAAGAGGATGTAAACCTTCTAGAATGAATAATATTGTGCTCTATATATACACACAGTACTGCACAGGAGCATGTACAGTTGAAACCAGAAGGTTACATACACTGTAGAAAAAGACACAACATTTTTCTCTCACTGTCTGACATAAAATCAGACTAAACTTCTCCTATGTTAGGTCCGTTAGAATAAAAAAAAAGTTTACATACATTTCATTAGTATTTGGTAGAATTGCCTGTATAACTTGGGTCAAACGTTTTGGATATCCTTCCACAAGCTTCTCACAATACTTGGCTGGAACTGTGGCCCATTCCTCCTGACAGAACTGGTGTAACTGAGTCAGGTTTGTAGGCCGCCTTCCTCGCACACGCCTTTTCAGCTCTACCCACAAATTTTCTATGGGATTGAGATTAGGGGTTTGTGATGGCCACTCCAAAACTGACTTTGTTGTCCTTAAGACACTTTGAAAAGAATTTGGTGGTTTGCTTAGGGTCGTTGTGCATTTGGAAGACCCATTTGTGTCCCAGCTTTAACTTTCTGGCTGATGTCTTGAGATGTTGCTTCAATATTTCTACATAATGTTCTTTCCTCATGATGCCTTCTGTTTTGTGAAGCGCACCGGTCCCTCCTGCTGCAAAACACCCCCACTACATGATGCTACCACCCCTGTACTTCACAGTTGGGATAGTGTTCCCAGGCATGCAAGCTTCCCCCTTTTTCCTCCAAATGTAACGGTGGTCATTATGGCCATACAGTTCAATTTTAGTTTCATCAGACCACAGTACATGTCTCCAAAAATTAAGGTCTTTGTCCCTGTGTGTCTTTGGAAACTGTAATCTGCCTTTTTTATGTGGCTTTTGGAATAACGACTTCTTCCTCGCTGAGTGGCCTTTCAGCCCATGTCGGTACAGGACTTGTTCCACTTTAGATAGCGACACTCTCTTACCAGCTTCAGTCAGCCTCTTCTCAAGATGGTTTGCATTTGTTGTGGGTTGATACGCACAGTCTGCACTAAAACGCGTTTATCTCTGGGACACGGAACCCGTCTCCTTCCTGAGCGGTTTGATGGCTGGACATTCCCACTGTGTTCATACGAACGTGGCTCCTTCAGGCATCTTGAAATTGTACCCAAGGATGAACCAGACCTGAGGAGGTCCACAATTCTCTTCCTGATATTTTGGCTGATTTTTTTGGATTTTCCTTTGAGGTGGCAATATGATCTGGGCTTTCCCAAATTGTTTAAAGGCATAGTACTCTTAGTGTATCTAACTTTTGACTTTGATGAAAAAAGTGAAATTCTCAAAAAAATCTTTCTCTCATTATTCTGGCATGTAGCAAATAGAAATTATGTTGGTAATCCCAAGTGACCTGAAATAGAAGTTTAGTCTGATTTAATGTCAGTGAGAAAAGTTATGTGTATTTTTGTACAATGTATGTAAACATCTGGTTTCAACTGTATTATTATTGTGCAGGAGACATTTTGCAGCATAGTCTGATCAGTATCCAATGTCACAGATGCACTTGTGGTTAAATACTGTCACATTGTCAAAGTAATGTGCAAACAAGTGTAAAATCATTTTAGAAGACTAGAGGCTGTTACTGCAGCGTTATCAGAAGGCTTTTGACTATAATGAGTTCAAGTGATTGTCTGTAAAATTCTTCTAGTAATTATATGCACAAACCAATTGTTCTTTCTTCTTTTTGTACAGTTTTTAAATATGAGGTTTCTTTTCAGAGAATGGACAACTGTAAACATGACTGGTGTGATTAAACTATGTCATGGCAGCTTTTGGGCTGGGGGTCTCTGTGTTCAGAGCAGATTAGAAACTAAAGATGTTTTATCAGTTTTCGCTTGAAAAGATTTGTCTTTAAAAATCACTTAAATGAGAAATTGATTGGTAAAACTGCTCTCATAAAGCACAATTCTGATGACTGCAGCTGGTACATCACAGTGGACACACGAATCTAATCTTCGGATTTTATTCTTGCTTTTTGGTTACCTATTCCTTTCACAATTGCTTTTTATTGAACTAAATTTTGTCCAGAGGTGTGCACAATTTGCATTGCAAGTTTTGGCCATTTTGTTTGGCTTTTTCTATAGTGAAAACCATCCTGAAATTTTGCCACCTTTATTGTTAGCTTTAAAGACCACTAGCTGTTTAGCTTCCTTTGGCTGAAGAAAGTGCCCTGTTCGTCACTGATCTGTACTTCTTCACATGCTCATTGTTTCTAAATCATCATCCAGTGAAGGGCTGTGTAGTGGTTTGAAGTCTTTCTCTTTGAAAAGCAGGACAACCCCCCTGGAAATAAAGTACTTTTGTCTTCTGACATGCCTGCCCAACTGAAATACCCATTGTCTCTCCTGTAATTTTCTGCCTTTTTTAAAAATATGAGAATCATGTGCATCATGTCTTCATGGTTTCCTGTCCTGACTGCGAAATGCAATGCTTCCTTTCCTTCCTGGCCATTTTAAGGATATGCATAGTTCTAAATCTTAACATTTCTCTTCAAAGCTCTATTGCACATCCCTATTATATAATCCATATTGCCTTTCCTGTAAATCTTCATACCATTGGGCATGTTGCAGTTGGGCAGTTTATCATGTTGTCAGTTGTTGCTTCTTTTCATTGTCTAAATTTGTAGAGTTCACTGATTTGCTGTCCTGTGGCACTGCTGAACAATTGAGGTCATGCTTGAAATCACTGCTCCATTGTCTTTCTGCAGACCTGTGTCGTACTATAATAGAAGAGGAACTGTCCTATCCCAACGTTGGCTTGTCTTTGACACTTGGAATTTTTATTCACGGACTGTCCTTCTTGGGACAATTTCATTCTTTTCTTTTTGTCATCTGGCTGAAGGCCCAGCGATTTAGAAGCCATGTCCCAGAAGCTCACACCTGATGGTGCTCAGAAAGGCTTTGCTGTAGGCCGTGGGCTCTTGGCCGCCGCCGAAACTTTAAACTATAGCATGGGTGAGTCTCACTCTGATCACTATGGCTCCTCCTCCCAGCAGCTTGGTGGAATGGTGGGCTTGGGTGGAGGAGATGGACAAGACCACAGCTCTCAGCTACCTCGCCGAGTGGGTAGCCACCTTAGCAATACCATGAAGCTGTTTGCTAGCCTTGGTCTCTCACCCACCGATCTGGACGTGCTGGCTCAGGTCCCTGAGGAAAACATCAGCGTGGAGACGCTTCCCCACCTTATCATGCAGCTTAAGAACCGTAAGGTGGAGGCTAGTCGGCACATGGCTGACGATCTGCCATCGCTGTCCCCAGAAACCTCGTACAGAGGGGGCCGTGATGACTGGGGAGACTTGCAGGGAGGACGACGGGACAGACTGGGGCAGAGTCAGAGCCGCGCCTCTCAGGGCGATTTTGGCTACAGTTCCATGCAAGACGTCTCTGCTCGTGGGTATGATATGCTAGATTATAGCAGCAGTAGCAGCAGCAGAGACCGCCCTTATTCCGAGCTTTCCACCGACCATTATCATGGCCTTGGCTTGGGTTCATCTTCGACCTCCGACCATCTGCAGCGAAGGATGGGATCTCCCTCTCAGGGAAAAATCCAGGATTTCTTGGGGGTCATGCCACAAATGTTTCCTCATGTGTGCTCCCTTTGTGACTTTGATGTGCATTCTACCACGGTGAGTAGTTCCTAGCACTTGTTTCTTGAACTCACCCACCTTCTTTCCATGAACATGTCAACCTAATGGCGAAGAACCCCTAGTTCAGTGCATCCTGATGTTCAGCAAATGAGTGTAAAAAGATGAGCAAGCATGCAGGTCAAATCCCTGTGGAGCTTATATAGAAACTAAAGTTAGTGTTTAGTTCATATTCTTCCTTATGTGCTTCGTCCTTGTCCTTTTATAGTCTGTTTTAAATAACTACAAATTATTGAACATCCAGATCCATTTATTTATTTATTTATTTATTTATTTATTTATTTATTTATTTATTTTTGTAAATGTAAGAGCTTAATCACCACCACTATATTAAGATCTTATCAGATCTCTATTACAGTTACTTGTCTGTTTAGGTAGTTTGGATTAGATTAAATTCACTTGTCAAATTAGTGGAAAAATAATTTAATAATTGATATGGTTTCTCTTCATTTTGTAAAACCACATTAATGACTTTTTGGTGTCTTTACAGGAATGGAATCAGCACACATCTGGAATGCGACATGCCGAAAACAGGAGAGTCCTTCTCCAATTGTATGTACACCAGAATCGTTCCCTAAAATCCTTATTTTCGTGGTTGTAAATTAATAAATAAAACATAGATTCAACCTTTGGAGTATTTCACAACAACTAAATTGTTCACTTCCGTTCTAGTTGAGTAGTAGTCAATACGGACAGAATATTAGTATTGTGATTATACTTCTACATATTGCTATTGTGTTTTCCAACAGTATATTAAAGTGCTCATAACATCACTTATCTGGAATTAAAATGGCTTGAAATGTGTTAAATATTGTTATAGGGAATGTTTAAACCTGTGCTGCGCTGACAGCCATAATTTACATATCAGATTTAAAGGCACTGTCAGCCACCGACACCCTGTTAAAGTCAAAGGGATAAAAAGTAGCTGGAAAATGTTTTTGGTACACAAACCCACATGTATGTCATGGATTCATCAAAACACGCAGTAAGGTTGACCCAAGAGCTTTGATTGGTCACCCTGTCAAAAATATTTTTGAATATTAGAATACAATTTACAGAAGATTTATTATGCGGCCCTGTTATATCAAGTGTTGTATTTCCATTACAAGCAGGTCAAATGTGTTTTCTGCTTTTTTTTTGTAGGTATCCGGATTGGGACCCTCACATGCCCTCCGGACGAATGTATGCAGCCGACAACTGTTGCTTAATCAAACTAGTGTGGCTAATATAAGCATGGTCCCGTTGTGCAGAACATTTATGTTTGTCTCTGTTTTGGTTGTCTCCTTCAGGTCAGGGTCCCTCTCCCTGGACACAAAGGGGCGATCAGAAGGACTGCTGGGGTCGGTCCCATCGAGTGGTCTGAGGCAGAGGACAGGGATGAGTTCAAAATGGGGTAATATGAATATGAAAACGTTTGGGTTTTCATTGAACCTTTATTTTCCCCCAGTGAATACAGTGAAATTTACTGAACTCAATATACTGTATCATTTTCTTTGAAATATTTGTAAATTATCTGTACGGTCACTTTAAATCACTTTAAATCACAAAAAAATGTTTGTTTTTCTTTATGGAATGGATTACTATAGACATGCCACAGAAAGTATTTAGAGAACATAAAGTATAAGGAATGTACAGTCTGATCAACCCTTGATTATTCAGAAATTGCCTTTTAATTAACATGTATCCGATCCTACAGCCTGAATTACAGATGAGTGAACAATAGATAGACAGGTGACTTGAATGAGGTTTATGCTAACTGCCTTTTTTCCCCTTTTTCTTTAAAGGGTCTGACTCTGGCATGGGTACGTCAAGCAAAATGCACTCTTATTCTACGACACCAAAGGTAAAAATGCTCTGAAATCTCCTTAAAGTCTTTGTTTTCTACTTTACTGTTTTTGGCTTGAAATAATCTAGCTTCATCTTAGGCTTAGCACTTCTTGTACATATAAAGCAATTCAAATAAGGAATTCAAATTGCAGTTCAAAAGGTTAATTCGGTTAAGTTACGTAAAATAAACGAAACGAAAGTGAGGAGTGCATGTGTAGAAATGAAGAATGCATTAATGGAAAAAAAAATGGGTAAAACCAAATGTATATTCTTGTAGCATATTCAAAAAATATCTCTGCAGTCTAAAACAAGTTAAACGGTACTTGGATTATTAACTAGAAACCAAGGTAATGATTTATGAACAGGGCTGGTAATGCTCTGTTTGCTTAGTCCTGGTTAAAAGGGGCTGAAATAAATTGGGAGAGACAGAGAAAACAGGGTAGATCAGCTAATTCCCATGGGCCTGTTTGTGTTCACTTACTAAAGCTATTTCACTCACAGTCGAATACAGCTTCTGCCATATGTTCAGTAAAGGAACTGAAAAAAACCTCGCTTAAAAGTGAGCTTGCTTCTGTGACTTTCAAATCCTTTCAGACTTCCAATATCTCATTTGAATTCTCTCTCTGGCCTCTCTCTGCAAGTCAATAGCCACTTGAGTGCTAAAAGCATGCTTTTAAATGGATTTTGGATACCATGTTTATCTTTCAAAAGCAAGTCATCGTTAAACTGATTCATTTAGAACTGTTTATTTTTTAAATGCAAGACCGTAAATATATTTGTGTGGGCTGCGTAACTGATCTTTAGCATAAATGAGGGGTGCAGTAATCGAGCCACGTGGAAGATGCCTTAAGGTTCATGATTGACAGCTGCATCAGAGTAGCTTATGCTTTTTAAGCCTGATCTTTACCACCTGTTCCAGAGACCCTTGTATAGATTTCCAGACTGTTTATAAGAATCTTGTGATCCACTCTGTCAAAAATTATAACATGGTAACAGTAGAGCAGTTGTGCTGTATTTTGTAATAATTGTTGTAGATTGTATTTAGAGTTTGGCCATTTATTGCTTATAACATGGACTTTTTTTAAAAATGTCTTTCAGGTCAGAAACAGGGTGGTAGTGGTAAAATATGACCAGAAGCCAGTATTATCCAACCTGTTTGCTCTGGCCAGGCCATTTGGCACCATCTGTGAACACCTTGTTCTCAAGAAGAAGGTAATACTCTGCACGTATTAACCAATACATTTAGAGTTCCTAGTCTATTTGTTAGAATCCTTTGGATAATAACGAGTCTTTGCGTTCTGTTATTTGTGTTTGGTAGGCCTTCCTGGAGCTTCAGACTCACGACGAAGCTATGGCCATGTCTAATTACTATCACAAGAAACCTGCCACCTTGCATGGAAAAGAAGTACAGATTTACATTTCGAAAGAACTGGTGGTGATTAAGGTAAGACCCCAAAGTAAAATAGGAAAACGGAAATAAAGATACTTGAATATAATTTGATCGTATTTATTTATGATGACTACTGACACCTTATTTTACTGAGACAAATGATTTTCCAGGTGAAAATACATGGACCCATCTTTTACAGTGAACTTAAATTTGCTATTTTGCTGTACAATTTCTATTTTATTAAAAAATGAACTCAAATTTTACTTCCATAAATATCTAGTCCCTTTGGACTACTTATGTATGGAACCTTTTTTGCAGCATTAACAGCTGACGATGTGTATTTCCACAATGTTTGTAAGAGATTTTCCGGCATTCTGCACAAATACATTTTTAAACAAGATATCCAGTCTCAGCTGTGGAAAAGTGTTCCCCCAACATGACACTGAGGAGTGATTAATGTTGGTCACTCTTGAGTGTTTATAGTAAGATGTGTTTTTGCTCAGTAATGGCTTCATTTCTGGGAGGGTCCCGTATAAACTTGTATGCAGAGTTGATCTCTCTGTGGCTCACTTCACAAGCCCACTCCTTGAGGGACGTCCAAACACTTTGCCTTTATGTTGATGTCTTATATTGCGCAGGTTTGTTTCAACAGAACAGAGACTGAATACAGCGTTTTTCTTGTTACAGAAAAGTGACAGAGGCGAAAGTGACAGCAGAACGTTGAAGGGAGGAACCAGCCCAGTGGTGTTCTTCTCCAATTTGCCAAGAGAAAATGAGAAGAAAATGGAATTACTTACAATATGTCGTCGATTTGGCACTGTTGAGAAACACCTTTTCCTGAATGATGCGGTGAAAGGCTGTTCTGTAACATACTTTAACTTATTCTATCACCTTTGTCTTTGCATATTTTTTTTGGTGTACACTGACAATTGTTTCTTATACTGGAATACATTTTTTTTCTTGTTTCACAGGCATTTGTGCAAATGAGTAATGCAATGGATGCGGAGATGTTGGTGAAGTACTACACTCTTCATCCACTGAATATTGCACGTAGGTCCATCCGCTTAAACATCTGCACCAAGTACAAGACGTTAACGTGAGTAATTCATCTACAACCGGAGATTTTATTTATTAGTGAGATATTTTAAAACAAAAATAAAATAAAATAAATAAATAATAAAATCTGGGCTGTCTTTCAGTGTTCCACCTGGCATGGATGGCGATGTAAGACAAGACAGAGATGAAAGCAGCCGAAGGAGCAGCAGCAGCAGAAGCAGGACGAGTTCCAAAACCTCAGCCAGGTCCACAAGAGCCACAAGCTCTAAATCTAAAGAGCGCTCATCTGAAAGGACTGAAGAAGAAAAACCTCATAAAGATGACAAAGAAGTCCCTGCAATGGCATCTGGTGATGAAGGAGAGGGTGTGGTGGAGGCTCATGATGAGGAGGAGGAAGAGGAGGAGGAGGCCGAGGCAGAGGCCGAGGCCCATGATGAATCGGGCACAGCCTTAGAAGAAACCAACATCAACACTGAAGCTGAGGAATCCGTTCCAGAGCAGGAGGATCCAGAAGCCCCAGCAGAATATGACGAAACGGCAATGGATCTAGATGAAGAAGAGAATGATCCTGAGGACCCTGAGATGCCTGATGAGGCTGACTTGGAGCAAGAGGCTCAGTCAGAAGAGCAAGCTGAACCTGAAGCAGAGCAGGAGAAAGTCACAGAGGAGCCCAAAGACACAGATGGCCAGGATGAAGTAGAACATGGCGAGGCTGATGAAGAGAATTCGGTAAGATAACATGCAGATTATTTCATGAGCCAAGTTAAAAACTGAACAAGCACCTTATAGGAATCCTGTTTGGTCTGTAAAACAAAGATGTTGCTTGGTCATGTGCACAGATACTCTTACTGTAACTCTCAATCTATATGATAGGAAGGATTTGGAGAATCTGACTTCCCTGATAATATGGATGAGTTTGTGACTCTGGATGAGTTAGCAGAGGAGGAAGAGTCTGAGAGGCATGACTCCAGATCCAGAAATAGAAGCTCAGGTACTGCCTTTGAATTGTTTGATGTTATTCAGTTCTATGAACAGAAATAAAATCTTAGCTCTATAAACATGTTGTATACTTTTGTTTCGATCGGTCACGAGGCTTAGTGCATTTTTTTCACCAGATATATCTAAACAACCTTCTTCTGTTTTATGTTTTAGGCAAATCAAGGGAAAGTGGAGTAAGTAGTCATTTTCTTTATAAATAATTTCTGTAATTAGTGTAAACATTAGCTCCAGTATGTTTAATTTGTGTTCTTAGGGTATTTGTACCTGGTTTTTTTTATTACAGATAAAGCTGCTGTTTTTTAAGGGCCAAGCACAGAGGGTGCAAGGCACATGTTGTCTTTGTTAGAATATTTCAGTATTATAAATAATACTTTATCCTCTGGGAATCTATGACAGTCCATAGAACCCCTTGGTTCATTTCGATGAAAATTTCCACATTGGTAGAGCACAGTCTAAAGTGCCCAGGCACCAACAGGCCAAACGTCAAAGTACATTGTTACTTATAAATTCTGAACCATTTGTCCCAGTGTTGTGATTTAAATGCATTCATTGGCTTTAATTTGTGCCATTTTGATTTTTCAAAAAAAACAACAGACTATTCTTTGACTGACTGTATAACCATCAAATTTGGCAATTGTCTACTTGTTGGCCCTGGGTGCATGGCTACTTCACTGCTGCTTGCAGCTATATCTTCATACTAGTGACTGTATATTAATATCTATTCCTTCTGAAGAGAACTGAAATAATAATTAACTTCCTTTACAGGGCTTGAGAGTTGTCAATGTGATTGGATTTAAGCGTGGTTATGGTTATCTTGATGAGATCCTGTCTCTGGCCAAGCCCTTTGGTAAAGTTGTACGACACCTGGTCCTGAATGTGAGACCTGAGGTAGGTTTTCTTAACTAGCTAATTAAGTGCTTTACATGCCAGTGAATGGTGGAAGGGAGCATGTTACGGCTAACGAATCTTGGGTGACTTAGTTGTTGTCCTTCTCCCTTTTCACATTTAATGATTGTGTTTTGTGTTTAAGGCATTTCTGGAACTTTCCAGTGAACAAGAGGCAAGAGCAATGGTCCGTTTCTACAATGGAAACGTCACACCATCTGTGTGTGGAAAAGATGTAAAAATTTATCATTCGCAAGTCTATCCAACCATCCAGGTGAGAAGCACTCTTCCCCTGCATGTTGAAATTTAGCTTCTAATTAGTAAAGCATCTTAAACATGTTTCTTTTCAACATTTACAGAATGGCAAAGTTGTTTATGTCGGACATATTCCACCCTTTAAAACATCAGATGCATCCTTTCTGAAAATCGCAGCGCCGTATGGGAAAATTAGACGCTACTTTTTGAATAAAACACGCAATGAGGTAAAATTCTCAACGCAAGTATGGAGTGCGAAGTCTTTTCATAATTTACAAATCATAATGCTCTGCATTAGTGGCATTATGTTTGACTTCATTTGTTTGTTTCCAGTGTTTCATTGAGATGGAGAGGGGTGAGGATGCAGAGAGATTTGTTGAGGCCTCCAAGGAGAATCCACCAAAGTTTCAGGGAAAACGGCTAGTGGTCTATATTAGCAGGAAGTACAAACAACTCAAACATGGGTTAGTGCCTGTTTGGTTTTTGTTTAATTAATGACCTAGCATTGTTGCTTTGAAACACTTGAGCCTGTTTTTATTTTACTTTATTGATGCATTTTGCTTCTCCAACCTGGCAGACACAGACCTCCGACCCCTGAACCAGAAGAAAAACGGCCATCTAAGAGGGAGCATCCTGAGGAGGAAACAGAGGCCCGGGAAAACTCCCCAGTCAAAACGACCACCAAGAAGGAAGAGGAGCCCCCAACCAAGAAGATAAAAGAGGAGCCACCCAGCACAGACAAAGCTGAGAGTGTACCAGAGGAGGAACAGCAGCAGCAGCAGCAGCAGCAGCAGCAGGAGGAGGAGGCAGAGGAGAAGGAAAACCAAGCTGTGCCTAGTGAGAGTGCACCTGAAGTGAAGCAGGAGAACATAGAAGACAGCAGCACAGATATAACAGAAGCTCAGAACACAGAGACTACACTGGTCAGTATTCAGTTTCATTTAGACAATTTCCTTTCCTTTTGCAGACCACTTACTTTAATTCTTATTGGGACTTAAGTTCATGTTTGTGTCATGGGAAGCAGTCAGATTCAGTGACTGCATTCTCTGTTGCTCCTTTATTTCTTAAAGGATTGCAAGCTTGATATGCAGAGTGACTTGCAGATTGCATTTTAAATAAATAGTGTAATATAAGGGTTTCCTTTGTTGTTCCCATTTAAACAGAAGGCTGAAAACGATGATTCCGCTACTACTTCTGCTGAACCCTGTGCAAGTGAGTCTCAGAAGAGCCAGGAGACTAATGAAACCCCTACTGCTCCGGCACGGGCTGTGAAAAAGCAAGAAAGCACCCTGACCACCTTGGAGCCATATAAACCAGATGTGCCAGTGGGTAAGTACATTTTTTTACTAACAGAACACAAAATCAGAATTGGGGCCAAAGTGTGGCGCTTTCTGTGATTTCAGTGTGTTAATTTAGGAATTGGTTTTGTTCCAAACAACAGTTTTCATTCATTTCATTCATCATATTGCAGGTGTGGAGTTTGTGAAGATGGGGTACTACTGCAGAGTCTGCTTCCTTTTTTACTCCAACGAAGACACAGCGAAGAAGGTTCACTGCAGCAGCCAGGCACATTATGACAAACTGAAGGTGCTTTTTTTTACAACTGAACTAGTATTTTGATGAATCATAAAAGGTTGCTTAGGCCTTGGGGTCGAGGGAGGTTTGAGTGACGGGGATAGAACACACTAAACTATTCTACAGGTGTATTCTTGTATATATTGCACATTTTAATTCAGAATTTTTAAAATTGTTCATACACATCTTAATGTTGCACAAACATTTGTCAGTCTGTGCTAAATAAGTCGTTGTTGTGAAAACTGAAAACATACAGCCTGACAAATATCTTTTAAATAATAAACATATTCTTAAAATGGGTTGTTCCCCCAAGCAGGAACTGGGTCCTGTTCCATGAAACAGGATTAAGGGAAAGTCTGGCTTATTTCAAGGGAAAGTAAGGGAAAGTAAGCCAGACTTT
>JBBPCY010000032.1:7556833-7576099 GCA_037974405.1 Brachyalestes nurse | reverse complement strand
ACAGAATACACATTCAAAAATGAGAAAAGTAATGAAAAGTAATCAAAAAGTAATTAGTTACGTTACTCAGATAAAGTAATTAAAATAGTTACACTACTATTACATTTTGAACAGTGTAACTTGTAATTGTAATGAATTAAATTTTTAAAGTAACCTTCCCAACACTGCGCTTTACATGCATCTTTTAAGATGTTTCAAAAAATCTTTAGGTAACTGCTCTCCTGTGAATTTCAGAATCAAAAGTGCAAAACTCTTCAGCTCAGAATACTGAGGTAAGTCTTCCTCCAGAATTTGCAGATATTTGTTTCAAGTGGAGTTTACTGAAAAGAGGAACATTTAAAATAAACTGAGCCACTTGTTTCTGGAAGAACCAAAATGAACAAGCTAATTCAAAGCAATTTTATTAAAACAAAGGTAAAACGGTAATGGTGACTTCATGATGATTAACTGGGTTTATATCTAAAACATAATTTAGTTATGTATGAATGATACAAATATTTCAGTAATTTTGGCCTGGACCTATCTGTCACTGTTTAGAAATAACTCTGAATGGACATAGATTTGGTTAGTTGGAGTCAGATACTGCATTGAAAGCAATGCAGTTTTATGACACTGGTGCTTGAAGTTTTGTTTTGTAATTTGAACATTTAAAAAGTAAGTAATCATCTTTTACACTGGACTTGACAAAGAATTTTGGCAGTGTAATGTAGTCTATGATAAATTTGAACATTTCTGTAATATCAGCCAACAATGTACTGAAGTATAAACCGTTACATTAACCAGAGTCGTTTTGAAATATTGCTGTTTTGAATAGTTTCAGAGTACCATTGATGACATAACCAACGCCACAAGTCCTCTAGTTCCTGCTTCCTACATGGACTCCGAGGAAAACAAAGCCCAGTCAAAATCACCTAATGAAAGAACTCATAAGACTGTGGTCAACTCAGAGGAAAGATCACTAAAAATTACAACTGACCAGTGCATTGAAAGCCAGGACATAGACACAAATGGCATTGAGGTAACTAAATCTAAAGTCTTTCTCCATTAAAAATCAAACTCTTTCAAAATGAAATATATGTAATAGAAATGAAATGGTAACGACAAACCAAACAAAATATAGCGCATGACATTTTATCGACATTTCAGGAAGCTTTAGGCAGAGTTCTTGATGTCAGAAATCTTCCAAAAGCTGAAGCCTTCACAGATTTGGATTTTCTGAACATTGCGAAGAGATATGGAGAAGTAAAGCACTACTTGTTGACACACAGTCGTAAAAGGGTAAATAAAAGTCACGTTGTCTACACATCTGAAGATTCATTTCAAAGCATTGATGACAAAGTGCCCAGACTGTTACTTCTCTTTATTTACTATTTTTGCTAAGATAGGGGACCTACATAGGATATATGTACACCACTATTTTTCATATTTACCATACCGAACAAATTTCACTCTCTCTCTGTTTCCCTCTATTTACCATTACACCATGTGCACAATTATTAGGCAAGTAAGTATTTTTAGGATTAATTTTAATGTAGAGCAAATACAGTGCTAACAGTCAATCCAAAATGTTAATACACCTGAAACATGAATTTTTGTGTGTGTGCACATTCTCAGGGGAATACATACGCGTGCACAATTATTTGGCAACTATTAGTGTGCAGAATTATAATGCGACTTAATGAAACAATACAATTTTACCATTTCACTTTTACATTTCCATCTGTTAAAAGTGAAAATTATTAACAAACAACTCAAATTTAACATACTGCACCTGTATCTGTTTGACAGAACATTTCTGTCATTTAAACAAAGATCAGTGACCACTGTTCAGAGAGTGTACTGCTTTCCATCCCTGTAAATCTCCCTTTTAAGAAGGACCCACACGTTCTCAATAGGGTTTAGGTCAGGTGAGGAAGGAGGCCATGTCATTATTCTTTCATCTTTCAGATCTTTACCGGCCAGCCATGCAGTGGAGTACTTCGATGCGTGTGATGGAGCTTTGTCCTACATAAAAATCTTCTTGAAAGAAGCAGATTTTTCCCTGTACCACTGCTTGAAGAAAGTGTCTTCTAAGAACTGGTTTGGGAGTTGATTTTGAGCCCATCCTGAACCTGAAAAGGTCCAACTAGCTCATCTTTAATGATACCAGCCCACATTACTACCCCACCTCCACCTTGCTGGCGTGTGAGTTGAAGTGGAGCTCTGTGCCCGTTACTGATCCAGCCGCGGGCCCATCCATCTGGTCCATCAAGAGTCAGTCTCATCAGTCCATAACACTTTTGAAAAATCTGTCTTGAGATGTTTCTTGGCCCAGTCTTGACAGTTCAACTTATGTGTCTTGTTCAGTGGGGGCCAGGTTTCAGCTTTTCTTACCTTGGCCATGTCTCTGAGCACTGAACACCTTGCACTTCTGGGCACTCCAGGCAGGCAGTTATAGAATATGGTGGAGCAGGAGGATAATGGGTTCCTGGTAATTTCACACTTGATTCTTCTCAAATCTTTGGCAGTTAACTTTTTTTATCAACATATTTCTTGCGACCTTGTTGACTTTTTGCAACAAAACATTGTTTGTGATTGTTCTGTGATGTGTTGCATCCCTCTTTTTACAATTTTTTATTTTTCTGAGTCTCTTAAATCTCTTTTTTTGGCCCATTTTGCCTGAGGAAAAGAAGCTGCCTAATTATTATGCTCACCTTGATATAGGGCGCTGATCTCCTTAGGCCACACCCTTCCTCATTAAACAAATATACATCACCTGATATGCTTCAATCCAATGAGCATTCAAGATTATACAGCTTAGAGTTGGAATATGTGTGTGTAATTGATATGGTCAAAATACTCACTTGCCTAATAATTGTGCACACAGTGTAGACTCTTTCTTTAACATATTGTAACAGGTATTGATGGCTTGAAAAGTGGGAATATTGTTTTTATTTGCATCCAATGATGTGTTGTATTATTCATGAGCATTCATTGTTAAATGTTCTTTTTTTAAGGGGTTCATTGAGATGGTGAATTCCTCTGATGCTGAGCAAATTGCAGCTGCTGCAAAAAAGCAAGATATTGCATTGCGTGGGAGTATCCTGAAGATCAAAGTCTCTGAAAAATACAGCAGTTTACCGACAGCAGGGTAATCCTTTTAAAATGTATTAATTCAATAACATTATTAAAGGAACACCAAGCAGGAGATTTTTCATAATTTGGTACCAAAACTTGATGCCAGTATTTTAATCAGAAACGATACATATCAGCTGTATAAACCAACTAGAGCCAGTACATTGAAAAATCTGTGCCTGTACCTGAAGGTAACTTTTATTCCTAATGTTTCTTGTCTTCAAGGTTTAATTTTGATTCTGATTCTGATGACAAGGAAAGCAGTAAAAGGGCAAACTCTAAGGTGAGAACAAGTCTTTGTTTTTACGTCTTTCCTAATTGAAAAATGCTCAGTTGAAAGACAAATATGAATGCTGTTCTGCATATTTGGTGACTCATTACATATGTTCTCTTATTTGAGCTACCATGCTTATGTTCATGTAGTTTTCACTGGAAGAGTTTCATGAGAGTGGACCTTTTCTGCACACTGGGAAAAAAAATGCTACTATCCCTCGGGGCCTACTTTAATGTGGATGATTGGGTTGGAGCACAGCTCATGTTGCACATTTTTTTCATTTAATCAGTATCCGAAAACTTTATTGGTCCTGGAGGAAATTACTTAATGTAATAGAGAACAGTAGAGTTTTTTTTAGTGTACACAGTAAAACCAAAACAGAGTGACTGAAAAATTGGCAGCCTATTGTCGTATTTTGTATGTTCTCATTCCAAGTGAATAGTAATGAACAAATGTGTAAAAAGCCATTAAGAGCACATGTAATGTTGAAACTTTTTTTTTTGGTTTCAGGAGTTTGCTGATAACCAGAAAGTTGCTGTTGCTGAACTAACAGACGAGCCTTCAGAGGCATCTCAAAAACCACATGAGCCAGTTGGTAAGAACTACTGCAGTATCATTTCTCATGCAGCCAGCTTTCTTTGAGGTTGATTTCGAGAGTGTTGCATATTACACAGCAAATATGATATAGAATCTGGAATATTACCTCATGGCACCCAACACATGTTTTGTTCACAGGCACAGAATTTGTTAATCCTGTAATGGGCTACATCTGCAACCTGTGTAATGTCATATATGTTAGTGAAGCGGAGGCAAAAGATGAACACTGTAGGAGCCTATTGCACCATAAAAAACTGAAGGTAAATATCCAGCCCTTGGTTTACCTTCACCATTTTCATCTGTCTGTATTGATATCAGCTTCTGAACATGCTTTCTTTCCCTTTTCTAGGAGCATAAGGAGAAAATGAGAAAAGGTCACAGTACTTTATAGAAATAAAGGAATATGTACATAAGCATCATGTTTAATACTACCTTGCAGCAGGATGTCCTTTCCTGTGTTTCCTGATTAGAGCAGAAGAAAGGCCTTTCTGTTTGATCATGTACTTTCCATAGTACTATTGATTTTTTTTTCATTGTTGCTAATTATCCTGGTTATTTTTTGTTCTATCAGATGTGTTATCAGTTATAACCTGAAGATTGTTGTATAATTTTGTTAATAAATATTGCTAAAAAATCTTCCACTCACCTCTCAGTGGTTTTAATTTTATGGTTAAGGTAAATAACATTGATTCTCTCAATTCAGAGGCACCTGTCAAGTAGTGGGATATAATAAGCAGAAAGTGAACAGTCAGTTCTTTAAGTTGGTGTGGTGGAAGCTAAAAATGGACGCGCGTAAGGATCTGGGCAACTTTGACAGGAGAACCAGCAAACCAGCAACAAAGTCATGGGTCCTCATTGATTTGCATGGGGAGAAAAGACTAGTCTGATACAATCTGAAAAGGTTAATGTTAGATATGATAGGAGTCAGAACAGACGAGTGTCAGATGGGCTGAGGTAATGAATCGCGTTCTTTTGACATAATGTGGCAGACCAGGTGCGTGTATGTCGCTTCCCGATCTCTTCCCGATTCCCCCGATCTCAATCATGTGAGGTGTGCAGGACAAATGAGTCAATTTCCCACCTAAAGGATCTTCTGCTAATGTCTTGGTGCAGATACAACAGCACACCTTCAGAGGTCTTGTGAAATCCATGCCTTGACTAATGAAATCCATCCATGACTAATGCTTTTTGTAACCTAAACAATACTAAGCAGTTTTTTAACGTATGTGTGTATTTGACTCTTGTAAAGACAGCTTTCGAGCTCCGGAGCTGTGCGTGTGTGTTCGGTTTGAAATTCTGATTGGTCCGCGGTCACGTGTTTGTTAAGCGCATTTTGATTGGACCATAGTGCAGTTCTCGCCCTAAGATGACGCCGTCTCCATGGTATCCAAGATGGCAGGGCACGGTAAGAAATCTGTTGGAGTTCTCAGATAACAGACATTCTTATTACCCTTTATATCTTCGTAAACAGATAACGCTGTCTCATACCATTGATTTATTTTCAGTTTATATACGAAATAACTGTGGCTAGCAGCACTGCAGTAAATGTTTGACCACAGTTCACTCTGTACTGACCAAAACAGATCAGGAACAGACAGGTTCATCACACATCAGCTTCAGTTCTGTTTGAGTCCAGGAGTGCAGAGAAACGTTTCTAGTCCGTGAACCGTCGTTTTTTTATTTCAGTATCATGCCGGTGTCCTGGTAGTTAGGGAGTTGCCCCTGCAATCAGAAAGTCGTGGGTTCGAATACCAGTACTGTTGGTGGCACCACTGCGGCTCCCTTGAGCAAAGTATCACACCCACACACTGCTCCCCAGGCGCTGTGTTCCTGGCTGCCCACTGCCTCACTTGGTGAATGGGTTAACTTAAATGCAGAGAAAGAATTTTACACTGTTCACAATGTGTGGTGTGCTGTGCTGCGGTGTGTTCATATGTGGCCGGTGCTCGGCTGCTGAGCTCCTGGCCCTCCGCTCCCCGATACCATCCTTGTGGTCTTCCCGCCGTCACTCCTCCAGAAATTCGGGCAGACGGAAAGTGGATCGCACCGTGCTGGCTAGCCTCTCCCGGGGGATTAGCAATGGTTCCAGCCACTGCAGCATCTCCCTGGAGCTGCTCAACGGCCACTCGCTCACCAACAGGGGTCCACTTATTTATGATCTTGTGATCGTTCATAAATTTGGTTTCCTCTCCCTGACTGAGGCGTGGCAGCGTCCAGCTGACTTCGCCGGGCCCAACCTGACCACCACGTCTTTGTTGTTTAGGTTTGTAAATCCCGGGCTTCCGGAGATTCTCAGATTAGCCTACCACAAATGACCTTCTCACACTATCACTCAGTCATCCATATGTATGTGAATGCCCTTCTGTATGTATATGCATCTAAATATCTTTTGTATATAATTTGTTTGTGTTTTTTTTCTCTGTAAAGTGACCTTGAGAGTTTTGAAAGGCGCTTATCACAACACTTTTCCACTTTACCTCAGAATCTTGAAGGTGCGTTTTGCCGAAGCTCAATTGAGACTTAATGGGGCCTTTCCCAAGGAGTGGCTTTTTTCTTGCAATTCAAGCCACAATTTGTGTAGCACTTGTGATACTGTTGTCACATACACACAGTTATAGAGATATACGAGATATTCTTTATTCGTCACATGCATAGTCATACAAGTACAACACACAGTGAAATGATTTCTCTGCATTTAAGTGAAGCAGTGGGCTGCTGCTAATGAGGTGCCTGAGGAGCAGTGTGGGAATGGTACCTTGCTCAAGGGTACCTCAGCGGTGACACAAGCAGTTTGGATTCGAACCCCAACCCACTGATTGCCAATGCCCTAACTACTAGGCCATCCAGCTGCCCCCCAAGTTACCACTCTGCCAAGAATTCCTATAACACTTTTCTTTACAAAATGTTCAAGAACAGTCACATTGGATGGTGACCATTGGTGGACTGCATTCCAAAAGTTTTCAATAGCTTTTTATCCTTTTTCTCCTTCACCCACTGTATGGTGAGCCACATTTATGGAGCACTGCGATGTTGTCACATGCATACAATGACCACTCTGCCATGAATTCCTGTAACTGCTTCAAAGTTGCAGTAAGCCTTTTGGTGGCCTGTCTGACCTTTTCAATCTTCCATCCAGTTTAGAGGGGCGGCCTGGTCCTAGTAGTCCTTTCCACTTTATAGACTTTTCAAATATAGAATGTATTGTGCTCCTAGGGATTAATAAAACTTTTGAATTTTTTTTGTGTCCAATTTTACCTGTCCACAACTGCATGCATGCAATTATGAGTGAGGGCGGTAGAGGATGAAATCCATTGTGTGAAGCAGCATTACATTCTTCTGTACAGTGCAATATAATAGTGTGTAGTAGGGATTGATGATATCATTTGTTTTCCATCCAATACCAAGTTATAACTAGACTTAAAATAATTATTTTGTTTCCCTCTTATACGTATACAGCCATGGAAAAAAATTAGACCACTTTTCCCTTTTTTCTGTTCACTGTTTGTACAATTTACAGTAGTGTGTGTGTGTGAGTGTAAAATGCACAGGTTGCTATTCTTTTCTGAACTATTGCAGTGTGAGCTGTGTAAAAAATAGGAAATACCTCCATATGTACTGTAAGCACAGTAGTGTGTGTAGAGCAGCATTTCTATGTGCTGTATTCCAATGGTTTCACTCCTGATGGGATGAAACAGCTCAGACCTGCACACACTATGCTCTTAACATCACTATTTTAATTGTTGCGCAGTGTTGTGTAGTTTAACATATATATGTATTATTTTTCACATTTTTTGTTTGGAATTTTGAATCTAATGTAGTCAAGTGTGTATAAAACAATAGTGACATTCACATTTTACACATACACACTCCCACAAAGTAAAAAAGCAATAACCAGAAAAATAAATGATGATTTTGTAATTTGAGGTAACATGTTGATATGCAATCAGTTTGTGTAACACATTCATTTTTTTCTTTTGCAGGAAGGCATCCCATCGTATCCTTTTAACTTAACACTACCTGTTTTTATTTTTTACATCACTGTTGTCTCAGGGAAATGAACCAGGCCTTAATTGAAGCAAATCCTTAACAAAATATCTCAGTTGTCTTCCATGCCTCTGCAGGTCCTCTTTTATTTGAATAGCTGGTATTTTGCTGCCTTCTTCATAGCTGAGATTTTAATGTTTGTTTATAAAGGTAAAGTGTTGTGAGATGGTCCTCAGCTTCATTTGTGCAATAATATGACTTTCATAGGGGAAACATACTATTTTCTGTGACATCCTTAGGAGTGTTGCTTCCATACCCTCAGTCGAATCTTATACTGGACATTGTTCTTCTGCTCCTTTTCATTGGTCTTGAAATCCTTCGACTCTTTTACGGTCAGTATACAATGTTATGATTTGTTTATATATATATATATATATGAATAAAATATTTAATGGGTGACTAATTCTAATGCTGCTTTTTCAGGCTGGAAGGGAAACCTGTGCGAGCGCTCCCTCACGCTGTCCATTAGTGTTTTTATTCTGGTGCCCTGCACAGTGCTGAGTGTCTACTATCTGCTACTACAGACCTTTATTCTGCGCCTCGAATTCATCCTCAATGCTGTACTGCTCTGCTTCTACGGCCTGGAGTTGATTCTGGGTTTAATGACGATCACTGCTTTTGCCAGGTACCTTTTTATTGTAAAATTTATATGCTGTATTTCTTGAGTATATCTCAGGAAAATTGTTTTTAGTTATTGTTTTTAACATTAAACATATGCAGGTAGGATGATCCTAGTTTAAGCCCCTTTTAGATTAAAGTATGTAAATACCACTCCTAATGGTGTTTCAGCCACACCTCTTGCTTACAGGTATATTAAATCTAGCACATGTCAATTAATCTCCATAGTCAAACACTGGGAGTAAAATGCATAAGTTATGAAATTTCTGCCACAGTCAAATGTGATTATTGTGAAAAAGAAGTGTTAAAGACCAACTAAAACTCAGTGGACCATGCAGCTAATGCTTAAAAATCTTTAAGCATTGGATGGTAGCCTAGTGATTAGGGCGTTCACCCTGCGATCAGGAAGTCATGGGTTCAATTCCTAAGACTGCTAAGCACCTCTGAGGTACTCTGAGCAAGATATCGTCCCCACACACTGCTGTGTTCCTGGCTGCCCGCTGCTTCATTTGGTGAATGGGTTAAAAGCAGAGGAAGAATTTCGTGCTGTTCACACTGTGTGCTGTGGTGTGTTCATGTATGACAGAATGGTCACTTTCACTTGATCTTCTGCTGCATCACTTATTACAGAGTTCCAAACTGCCTCGGGAAGCAACCTCAGCGCAAGAGCTGTGCATCCAGAACTTTATGAATTTTATGGTTTCCATGGCTTAGCAGTTCCAAGCCTGAGATCATAATGTAAAATGCCAAGTGTAGGCCTGAATGGTATAAAGCAGTGAAAGTGTGTTCTCTAGAGTGATGAACCCTGCTTCGCTCTATGCTAGTCTGATGGAGGAATCTGAGATTGACTGATGTCAGGAGATTGCTTCCTGCAGGAATGTGTGGTACAAACAGTAAAGTTTGGTGGAGGAGGGATAACAGTCTGGGCTCTCTTAGGGTTTGGGCTAGGTGTCTTACTTTCAGTGAAAGGTAATGTTAATACATTTACATTTACGGTATTAGCAGACGCTTTTATCCAAAGCGACTTCCATTCTCTAACTACAGGAGCAACTTGGGGTTAAGTGTCTTGCTCAGGAACCCAGTGGTGGTGCTGAAGGTAGGATTCAAACCCATGACCTCTTGGTCCGGAGGCAAGTATCCTACACACTGGACCACCAACATTATATGCCTCCACCAATTATGATTCGGTTCGCAACACTTTGGGAAGGCCCTTTTCTATTCCAGCATGACTGAGCCCCAGTGCACAAAGTAAGCTCCATGAAAACATGGTTGGATGAGTTCAGTGTGGAGCGACTCCAGAGCCCTGAAATCAACCCCACTGAGCACTTAGGGGATGAATGTAAACAGTGACAGTGAGTCAGGCCTCATTATCCAACATCAGTGCCTCACTTCACAAATTCACTTTTGATTGAATGATCAAAAATACCCACAAACACACACCAAAATGTTGAAAGGAAAACTCCATAACACTCTATATGGTTTTGGAATGGTAAGCTCATGCAGGTGTGAAAACCGTTTGTTTACATGCTTTTAATTTTATAGTAGTGTATAGTAGAATATGTGCAGTTATGTTCATTCTTATTAATTATGGGATTATTTTATTTCTAAACATCAGGAACATGCGTTTCAATATCTGCTTATCTCTTTCTGCTGTTTCAGGGCTGCTGTTTATTAAGCATACATGTGAAGACAAGGAACTTCTTTGGTACATTGCTTGGGTGTTGCCTGATTTTCAACAAGACACTGCTGTACCTCAGGAGTATCACCACATGTGATAAAAATAGATTTAATTTGGAATTGTACCATTTGCCCTATTTCTGAACCAAGACTGAGATCACTAAAACGCCTGGCTTCAAATTCAGTGCAATTATTAATTAAAGTTGTTTCTTTAAGTGTGGGTTTATCTTTGTTTTGTTATTAGAAAGTATGTTTTGTATTTTTGATAAAACCATTTTAATAAACTATTTTTTCTAAAAACTGTTTTCCTCTATGTCTTGATTCGCACTGCTTAGTTAAATCCTTCCTGCATTGTGAATGTAAATAGTGCAAAATTGATCATTTTTGGGATTATTATCAGTTTTAACTGAATCTTCAGAACCGTATAAAATATGTCTAAATGAAAACACCTCAACATGCAATATGCTATGCTTTATGCACAAATGCAGGGTATAAATAAATAGTGTATAATTACAATAAGTGATTATAATAAAATTGAAATTACAGTTATTTAATAATAAGATGTTTCATTTAAAAAGAATCCCATTAAGACTTGGATCTTGCCCTCTTAAGGGGTGGAGCATTGCTTTGCATCACCCTTTTAGCCTCCAGAGGACAAGTGTAGATTTCTTCCCACCCGTTTTGAGACATGCCCCGCCTCCTCCTCTATGATTGGTTAGTAGATCACAGCCAGCGTTTGTGTATCAGGGCGGAGTAAGCTGCTGGCCAATCCCTGCGAGGGAGGGGCGGGGTGTGTCTGAGTACGGGTGGGGAAAAAAAGAAGAACGGGAGAATGGGAGTGGACTGGATGTTGGGTGTTATCTAGACGGGGAGCGGTGAGGGAGGAGAGTCTCTCTCAGTCCCACCGGCGCTGTCTGCAGAAGGGCTATGGATGAGAGTCCTTTGCCTACCGGTAATTGCATTAAGACACATTTAAATCCTCTTTCTGGACCCCATTCATCTTCCTGAACTCTCTAACAGACCGAGTCTATTGTTGTCTACTGCTGTTACCTTGCATCTTCTCTTCCAGTGGTCATGGAGGCCAGTGGAGAAAGGGAGGGAGAGGCTCAGAGGGTGCAAACTGAGGTAGGCTTGGGTTTACAAACCCACACTTTGCACTGTAGGTCGTTTAGAAATATGCCATGAAGGATGTTACATGCACGTGCCCGCTTTTTAAGGTAATATCGAGTTTTTTTGAGGCTGCAGGCCCCTTGCTGAGTGACTAACCGGCATTTTGGTGTAGAGAGGCACGGTGACACCCTGCTGCAGCCGAACAGGGCTTTTTGTGCATCATTGCATTCATAGCACAAATGCAGAGACTGCAATTTATCTATATTTCTGTGCTCTTTAAGCTGACACGCCTATAAAATGCTCTCCTATACTAGGCTAAATATAGCTCCATGTCAGCATTTTATTGTCTCAGAAAAAAAGACAGCCCGGTGAACTTGTCTAAATCATGCCTATGTGTGCAATGCATGCATCTCTTTCATTTGAAAGTATTCCATTAAATGAGATTTTGCTTTCTGTTGCTATTAAAATAGCATTTTATTAATGTGTGAACCATCTTAGGCTGCAGTGATGGCTAACTTGAAATTGTAAATGTTCTACATATCCTGCTACACCTTAAGGACAATAGTATTGGGACGCCTGACCATTACACCAACAGGGACTTAAATGACATTGCATTCACTTTAGTATGAAATTGGTCCCTCCTTTGCAGCTATAAGCTTCCATTCTTCTTGTAAGGCTTTCCATAAGATTTTGGAGTTTCTATGGGAATTTGTGCCCATTCATTCTATAGAGCATTTATGAGGTCAGGCACTCATATTGGATGAGAAGGCCTGGCTCACAATCTCTGTTGCAGTTCATCCTAAAGGATGGGGTTGAGGTCAGGGCTCTATGGGTCAATCAAGTTCTTTCACACCAAATTCATCCAGCCATGTCTTTATGGAGCTTGTTTTGTGCACTGGGGCACAGTCATGCTGGAATAGAAAAACTTCTTCCCCAAGCTGTGTCCACGAAGTTGGAAGCATGGCGTTGTCCAAAATGTCTTGGCCTGCTGAAACATTAAGATTCCTTCCTTCACTGGAAGTAAGGGGCCTAGCCCAAACCCTGAAAAACAGACATGTCCCAATACTTTTGTCCATATAGTGTACATAAACTATAACAAAAGACAACTAGAAGTGTGTCTTGGTAGTGCCTACAAATTAATAAAGTTCAGTGAAACATATTGAAGAAATATTCCTAAAAACATTGCTTTTCTTGTTGTTAGCACTTCTGGAATCTGCTTCCCAGTCCATTTGTGACTGGAAATTACTGTACATCTTATCATCTCCGCGTGTGGAGAGGTTCTTTTTTTCACTTTTCTTCTCAACTCCGCAGTGCTTGAGGCTCACTGAAGAGAGAGACGAAGCTGAAAGACAACTAAAGCACATTAAGAGAGGTGAGTTCATCAATAACCCATTTGATATGCATCATTAGTTTAATATAACACGGTAATAGTTTATTTAAAGTAAAAGTAATCCAACTGGCAGGGCTACAGTTGTTCCACTCTTACTGGTAGTTTGGGTTTATGTACCAAAACCAGCTGTAAATCATTTTAGCATGACATTTTTAAATCGCTTAGCATTAAACAGACTGTTTTGTTACTGGGTCTTCAAGACTGTTACATGTGAAAGGACTCTCTTGGCTGTCCTGTATTGTGTCCCATTCAAAAAGCAGTTACAGCTGAAACACTCCACAACAGCATAAATGGGTGGAGCTAACTCACTCTAGGCTGAATAACATATTTTGTGACATCACAAAAACAGAATCAAGAACAGATAGTTTGCAGCTAAGTTTCTTTATGTGAACCAGAGAGTGAATGGTGTGTTTTGAAAGTATTTCTGTACTACATCAGAAACTTTTATTTCAAACATCTTGGAACATTCAGTTTGCTGTAATTTGGGCCCTTTAAGAGGGGCCTGTCAAATGTTTAGGGACGGGGATGTAATGATAAAGTCAACTCATGATTTGGTTTGATGGACAATTCAAGACCCACAGTTTGATACACTCACAACATATTCAACTAAGTAAAACTAGAAACAATTCAGTGTTCTTGCAATATTTAGAATAACATTTAAATGAATTCAAATGATGACTGTATTCAATACTGGAACAATTTACTATTGAAATCAGAAATAGAAGGTGGGGGAATGTATGATGTGTATGTGCTGGAATGGGATATTGATGGGCACTGGCTGAACACTATAAGCAATACAGATACTATAAATACGAATCATAATTGTGTCATGTGAATATGAATCTGATAATTGATAGACTGCATTATCTCCATGATTCATTGTCACATGTCCACAATGCATATTGTTATTTTTTTTGCATTGCAATATTTCAATGCATTTTTTTACTCCTATAACTCAAGTAAATCAAAGATATCTCTTGTGTCGTCCTTATTTAGAGCTCATATTTGCCCCTTTTTAGCATTTTTATGCTGCATTGCTATGCTTTTATGCTGAGTACGTCCCCAAAAAGGTTTCTGAGGACTTGAACAAGGCAGAATAGACATCATGCTCCTTTAAAGTCACTGCAATATTCAAATGCCATATTGTTCAGGACCATTTCAGCATCCATACACTCACTGGAGGCAACCTTTGAAGACGATCACCTCATTAGATCCGTTGACTCTAATTCAACACTTCTCACGTCACCTCCTCCCTAACCCATCTCATTATCTCCCTGCCTTCGAGCTTTCTTCTGAATGGGCCCTTATTCCCAGGTGTAAAATGGGATCCCAGTCCCCATGGCTACTTGGAGCCAATCCTAGAGATGGATTTTTGTTTAGGTGACGCTCCTTAGTTCTCCTGTAAGCATGAGCAGGTATAGGCACTGTCTAAACTGCAAGTATCATTAGTAGGAACTGGCTCTGGACTCAGGTGAGACACTTGTGATTCTTACGTAAAAATATTTAGTGACCTGTTCAGTTCTAATAGGTGGAACTATTTTTACACTCACTTATATCAAAGCTATGTGATGACACATTATATTAGTAGGAGTTTTAGGTTGTTAAGGCTGTGGATATGTTGAGTTAAGAATAGGCTGAGGTCTGTTTTGGTGGCTCTTCATGTCCTTTTATCTTTGTCAGAATGAGGTTGCAGCTGACGTTTAGTTGCCTATTGCTTGGTTTGTTTTATTTATTTATTTATTTATTTAATTTTTGCTTGAAGGAGCCCGTTTTGGTTTTCAACTCTAGATTTCTGGAAGGCATCTGTAAACGTGAACTGCTCTTAATGTTGGCTGACTTATAAAAGACCATAAAGCTGCAAATTGGTTGAGCCATAAATGCCATTGTAAAGAGATAGGATATTACCTGACTGCTATTCTGACCATTCAGTTTAAGCTGTAAACTCCCTTTTTACCTTGGCCTGGTTATTAATAGAATGGTTACTACAACTCACCATATATAGTAGATTGCTTCATCAGTAGGTGGTTTATGGATTAATAGCTCTCAGGTCTCAGTCATGTGAAGCCCCATGCTCTCTGTCTCTATCCGAAACAATCAAAGCTTCCTCCTGGAGTTGTCATCATCCCTCAGGGGAGGATTAATAGACTATGACGAATACTGTACTGATCTATGCCATGTTTTTTCTTTGAATTATTTAAATCTCCGAATATTAATTATTCACGAGTCGAAAATGAATGGAGGTTTATGTGTCCCCTGTCATTCCAAGTGCCTTTTGTCTGTGGCTGCATGTTTATCATTAATTCCCCTGGAGCTGATATTGAAAATGAATTTTACTGGCCTGTTTTCCTGTGAGAACAAATTGAAATGATGTACAGTTGATCTGTTTTCTCCATAACACTTGACAGCCATATGCCGCAGGTCAGTTCATTAGACCACTAACGGTTCTCTGTCTAACATGACTCTGCAAATGTCAGTGTAGTTTGGCCTACTTCCAGGCATACAGGACAATGGTCCTGTGCTGGTTGCACGTGATTGGCCAGAACGCTATTTGATGATTGGCTGCTGCGGGGAAAACGCTGCCGAGTAACTGGGAGGCACTGGATCCTGCGTCTGGCAAGACAGCTTCTTCTCACCTCTTTCCTTGGGATACTTCACTAAACCTTAGTTTTACTTCTTTCACTGCTTACACAGTAAAACAGTAGTCACTATATTTCTCTCCTTATAATAGAAATTAACAATAATATGAGCATTTTGTGGATTTTTTTTTTTGCGGAGTGTAGGCTTTTTTCTGATTGGAGAGGAGAGATGGCTTAGAATAGATTAAAGGGTGTTAGTACAATTAAAGCTCCACTTGCAAGCAAAATTGCACAGTGATTAAGAGACTGTTCAGCTGAATTTGCTGTACTCGAAAAAGGAGGCTGGTGGTACTTTCAGCTAATACTAGCTTAACACAGGGCCAATGTCAGGACACTGTATCAAGTGCCTGTGTGAAGCCGTGTGTATGAATCATGGCTGAAAAGAGGACCTGTGTTTTTATCCGAGTTTGGCTGGTTTTCCGGAATCACGTTTTGCTCATGCAGCACAAAGCAGTTGCTGACCTAGAATCTCCTCTCACTAACCAGGCCTGGAGCTCAGCTCTCCCAGTCAGTCATTAAGGAGCTAAATGAGCAGAACCAATGTCCATGCTTTATAAGGGCACAGAGCCCTGCGCCGTTCAGAGGGTGAAGCTACAGTCCAGCTGGATCTGCCTGTGCCAGCAGGTGCGTCTGTCTGACTCATCTTACTCTTTCTGTAGAACTTGACCCCTGGCCAGCCTTGCTTAAAATGGTTAAATGACTGAGCTTGGGCCTGTGCCCAGTGAGGGTTAATCAAGTTTGCATGGTAACAGCCCCCCAGTGTCAGTAGAAACACATTTGTAGCTGGTGTAAACATTGACATATTGGTTTACTTCATGCAAAACCTATTCCTCCTCATAAACTTACATACACTTTTTAAATATGTCAATCTGATATCAGCACCACATAACACCACATGTATTGTACCAAACATGAATCTTCTAGAATATGTCTGTAAATCTGCACAGGATGGTCTTGAGATGGGGCAGCTGTGTGTTATCCTGCCTGTTTTGGATCTTGTTACTCCAGCACTTTAACATCAGACAAACAGATCCCACAACCTTGTAGTATCATTCACAATTGTGTCCTTTCTTACTGGACTAATTGCAATTTTGTGCCATGTATACATGAACTTGATAATGTTGTACAACAGCTCTTACTAAACTTTACTGTTATGTTCTTTTATTTAACGAAGTGTACGCTTCTGCTTCAGTGTGATGTGTAAATGGCTTTTTTAAAGGCTATACTGAAGTTCATCACTAAATGAAGAGAAAAGTCAGTGAAGATTCATAGTTTGTAGATCCCTTTAATCTGAAGCCAGCAGATTCACGCTTCTATTACTCAGCAACTTGCATTGTAGTCCATTAATTTGTAATAACTTTTTTTGACATGCTTGAGATTTTAAAGGATTTAAGAAAAAAACAGTATGTATCCATCTGTTTTTTTGTGAAAGAAGTACTGTACAGTACAGCAAATATTTACACTTCAGGATTTAGTAACTTTTTTCCATGGCGACCCAAGTCTTTGCCACAAAATTCTTATTGCATTTACTGCATTTTATGTTTTGTGCTTCATGCTACTGCAGAGTAATTGTGGCTGCAAAGAGGACACCTTAGGCAAGAGTATCCCATCAGACAGTCTCATTGTGTTCAATTCTTGATAGTAGACAGTGAACACAGATAAGTTGTGTAAGTGGAGCCAGACAATCTGTAGGAAATGGCTTTTCATTCAGATTGCTGCTTTGCTAATGGCCTTCTCGATGCCTGTTCTCAGGTTTCATACACAATGTCTGAAATGAATGATTGTGAATGGTTTTGCAGCTCTCCTGTCTTTACAGGGAAGCGTGAAAATGCTCAGCTGTGTTAAAATGAGCTTGGGCTTCCACTTATGATCTCCAGAAATTGGGCATTTTGCTCCCTCTGCATGAGCAGCACAGAAACACTCTGTGGTGCAGTGCAGCTGTCCACTCTGCGTGTTTCATAATAAAGTTGCAGGAGCACATCTTCTTAACTGCTTCTGTTGTTCTGAGGCATGGGTAGTAGTGTATCTGCAAACACTTCATGCTGTTTGTGCAAGTGTTTTAAACGGGGCTCTGCCTTACGTTCTTACGAAGGGCTGATTTTCTGTATCAAAAGAAGTGTGAAAAACGCTTGTCAAAAGGATGAGAAAAATGAGGAAATGTATTCCGCAGCCAGGCCTCCAAGCAGGCTGATGATGTATTCCGGGCTGGCTGCACGCAGAGAAGAGCATCCTTCATGCATTATTCAGCAGCTGCTTTGTGAAGAAACTGATGACTTAGAATTCCTTTCATCTTCATTCACTCCCATGGAAAGTGGAGCCCGAGTCACTCACTGACCAGAGAATCAACTCACCAGAGTCACTCACTGACCAGAGCACAAGCTCCCGTCTCACATATACGCACTGTTACACACTCTCATCCCTCTGGGAGAATATTTATAAAGAATGGTGATATAGCTTTACGTTTTTGACCTGCTCTTAGACAGAACTAGTTTTCAGCTGTTTCCTTAACTTTTACAGCAGTGGACTTTTTTGCATATGCAATGTGATTTGGAGCAAAAATGTTTTGGGGCCCTGAAGACTGGTTGGAGAGCTCTGCTTTAGATGATGCAGCAAAAGTATGAAGAAAATCAGAACTGCATTTTTGAACATACAAGGAAGAACTGAATCTAATATGAATCTGTCCTTATATAATCACATTTAAATAGTACCCCAAAACAATAGTGGGTGGTGGAGGTAGCTCAGTGTAGGGTAGGATACTCCCGACCAAGAGGTCATGGGTTCGAATCCTACCTTCAGCAAACCACCACTGGGTCCCTGAGCAAGACCCTTAACCCCAAATTGCTCCAGGGAGACTGTCCCCTGTAGCAAAAGAGGTAATGTCTTCTGTTGATGAGAGCATCTTTCAGATGGAAGTGGTTGATATTTAATCCTCCTTTGCTTTAAAACAGCACTTGCAGTTTGAGGCTGCAGAGAACTTTTGGACTAACCATGTTAACCAATATCAGTATCCCACAACAAGGAAGATGGCCTTTCTAATACTGACAATGTTTGGGTCCACTTATACGTGTGAGTCTAGCTTTTCTCACATGAATGCCATCAAAGCAAAGGCATGTTGCTTCATGACCAATGAGAAGTTGCATGAGTGTCTTAGGAATGCCCTTACTACCTATGAGCCAAACTATGTTGAAATAGCAAAGTCAAGGCAGTGTAATTTTTCCCATTGACTTGAACAGGCTCAGAATGACAGCAGTGTGTATGCTGCTTTTACATCACATGAGGAATGTGATGCTGTCTCTGTGACAACAGTTATGTTTTATATTCATTATTTTGTTTGTCTTACTGTTCAGCTCTAATACATTTGACTGTGGGTGTGGACCTGCTATGTTTGGAATTGTTTGTCATGTTCTGTTGTGAACAGTCCATTTATTTTTGGTTTGATGGCTTTGTTCATCTTGATTGTAGCAAAATATAAATATGGACCTTTAGCTCCTTATGTTAAAGTAGTAATGTTAAAATGAATATTTGTCATTCATTCATACTAATATAATATCTGTTGTCATCAAGAGTAATTTTTTAGCCATTGATTGACAAATATTCTGTATGGCCCTGAACCCCCAGTGATTTACATATTCAGCCCACTTGCTATAGAAGTTGAATATCCCTGGTGTAAATCCTAAATATGCCCGCAAAGATGCTCACAAAACACTTGAATTTCATCTTAAACTCAGATTAATACATTACCCTTAAAGAAAATGTAAAGATAAACCCGTATCTGTACTGTACAGTTTACACTGAACTCCTGCAGT
>JBBPCY010000032.1:7517850-7556733 GCA_037974405.1 Brachyalestes nurse | reverse complement strand
CAATTAATGACACATTTAATGATTTAATTATTGACATATTTATATATTTAATATTGGCACTCCTAACCCTCCATACCGGGTTTGCTAACTTTTCGCATGCAAGTGAAGTGACATGCTGCTCGAATTTCTAGTGGTGTATGTATTCTTCTATCGATTAAGTGGATTATTTTGAGAAAGATTCAACAGCGCTGGGTGAAATAAATGCCAGGTTTAGAGGGTGATTAATTAAAAACACTGCAGTAAAATTTCTCCATATTCTGCATTCTGACTCTCTATCATACACACTTTCACCCACCAACGTCAGATTTTCGAGACGTTTTGAAATAAAGGAGAAGGAGCCAGAAGAAATGGGACCAAAACTCACTAAGGCCGATTAAAGAATAGACTAATATGCCAAGTTTAGAGGGTGATTAATTAAAAACGCAGCAGTAAAATTTCTCCAAACTCTGCATTCTGAATCTCTGTCATACACTCTTTCACCCACCAGTGTCAGATTTTCGAGACATTTTGAAATAAAGGAGAAGGAGCCATACGAAATGGGACCAAAACTCACTAAGGATCTACAACTCTAAGACCTATTAAAGAATAGACTTGCATGCCAGGTTTAGGAGGTTCTTTGGTTTTGTGTAAAATATATAATATATTTTTTATTAACATGTCCAAAAAACTGTACATCAAACATTTCTAAAACTGTAATCCAAAGATTTGCAGTATGAGCAGTTCCACGTTTTGCATAAAAATGAGCCACAATCAGCGGTACTGTCCAGCCATTTAAGGTGGAACGGAATCCACGAATAAGTAGCTGGCGAATAAGAAGCCAACTTCAGCCTCGTAAATGGAGCTAAAGGCTAGAAATGAGGCTAAAATGAAGCTGAAACGGAGCTAAAGGCTCCAGATGTGGCTAAAATGAAGCTAAAACTGAGCTAAAGCCTAATACATTGCAAAAACTCCTGATCTAACCAAGACTTGTAATCTTATTTTTAGCCTAAAAGTCCTCTTTATCTTGTTTTAGGAATAATATACTATATAAGGGCAGATCTGTAAGACTATTAAGATTGTTTTTTCTATTGTTAAGATATTTTTTTTCTATTTCAAGAAATCTCTGACTAGAAACAAGTGAAATTATCTGCAAGTGTAGTAAGATATTTACTGCAGTAAGATTTCTTGAAATAGGAAAGACATATCTTAAAAAAATCTAAATAATCTTACAAATCTGGTATTATATAGTATACTATTCTCAAAACAAGATCAAGAAGACTTTTTTAGGATAGAAATAAGATTGCAAGTCAGGAGTGGTTCCATCAGGAGTTTTCGCAGTGTATAAGAGAAAAACAATCTTTGAATCAAGTCCTTCCTGCTGTGTGCTGTTCCTCAAAGCTTCCAGTAGATGGCGCCACAGCTTTACAAAGAAAAATAGTTTGGTTGTACTGTTCAGTAACTTGCAGAATAAAAAAAAAATCTATAGTTACAAATCAATAGAAATACCATGATAAAATCGAAATCGTGATTTCACTATAAAAAATTGTGATATGATATTTTGGACATATCGCCCACCCCTAGGTGAACCAAAGTCAAAATGAATAAACATTCCTCTGAAAAAACAAAAAGAAAACATGCGTCCAGGACTATCACACCTAAAATGTCCAGAGAATGTTCTATGACTTATAATTCACCGTTGAACTAAAATACGTTTCGTTGTCCTTGCAAGCAACAAGCAACAGAAGAGTGATGCAGAATTTTATTGTTTTATTGTTCAGTTCTATTTTCACACGGAAATCGTCCAGTTGTCCTCTACAGTGACAATGCTGGGAAATAAAAAAATATATACATATATTCCAAGAAATTTAAATTGTAAGGTGTTTTTTTAGGCCCAAATAGAAAATCATACAAAAAAGAAAAGAAAAGAAATTGTAAGGCGGAGGATATATTTGTGTAATATTACAAAAACACTACATCCTATTTTTACAGCTAAATGTATGCACTGGACAGTGTATATCTTTTGAAACAATTTCACGTTTCAATTTTTTATTTAAAAAAAGAGGAACATTCCGTTTTCTCTGATCTAAGAACTATTTATTGCCAGGAGACAAGAGTCTGTAAAAGTTGCTCTTGGGTAAGTCTTCCATTTTCCTCAGCTGTTTCTGACAGAAATAAGGAAGAATGAAGTCCATGGGGTTCTGGACAAAGAGCAAAATGTTAGAGAAACTGTCCCAAAAAAGAAAAATACATCCTTCAGTATGATCTAGTACCAGCTGAAATTCAAATCATTGTACGAGAAGTAGCTGAAGTGGCTTTACAAGTGTTTTATCATGTACAGACCTCCTGTTCCTGACTCTGGAGAGAAGTATGGTTTGGCTTTTGTGAATCTTCCTGATAATGGCACTAAGTTCTCCCCCCATTCTTCTCTTAGTGCTGCAGGGTCTAGATGACCCATCTTGCCAGGGCTCGAAACGACTGCTTCTTGGTGCTATTCAAAAATGTCATGGAAACATTAAGGATGCCATCAAGGTTTGTGAAACAGTGATCTACTCATTTAAAAAACAGGTTTACTGAGGTGCTGTTTTAACTCATAGAAGATCTGACTTTGTGACTGGCTAATGTTTTCTGTGTATTTTCTGTCTAACAGTCATACCAGACGGCAGCCAGGAATGAGCTGTAGTTGTGATGTAACAATAAAAGCATCTAATCTATTTAAATGTATGGAATTAAATTCAGGTAATTACTACTGTTTTTAGCTCTGCAAGTCTGTTTTACTAGGAAACAACTGTCAAACATTGTCAGTTATTTAACAACTCAGTGCAGTCGTTAAATAAAAACTTAAAAAGGAAAGGTCTGGCATTATGTTCTGGCTGATTGACTACGTTTGATCAAAGGAAAAGATGATTTTTAATTATTTAGCCAGCCAGTGTGGTTTGAGGAAAAAGTGGTGTAATAGCTGTGCGGCTTGGAAGATGCTAAGTCCGTGTTAGCTACACTAGCCTCGTACCTCCAGTGCAGTTCTAAGGAGGCAAACGTCAGACAACAAACAGTCTCAGCTACTTTTGGAAGTAATCCATCCACAAATGCACAAACATTCCTCTTTAGGTAGATAACGGGTGGTTGTCCAAGCCAAATCCATCACAATACCGAAATCGATATCAATACTTTTGAATAATTACAGTAGATGCATCTTCAGATTGTTAAATCTGAATTAATTGACATGACCTTGAAGTGTTTTTGTGGTTTTTCCTTTGGATTATTAATTAGCTAAAACCTAGGTATTTGAAGGCTTGGGTTACTTTCATAAACGCAACCCCAATCATCATCACTGGTTTTGTGATGTTACTTGGTGTGAGATCAGGAGGACCTGTTAGTGGCTGTTTCTACATGTCCAGCTGGTGGGCCTGTTTGGGAGAAAGTCCAGGGCTGTTTTTAGTCCCAGTCCGCCCCTGCTCATACATGTAGTGCTGAAAAAGAAATGCGTAGTATATTTTCACAATATTGCATAGACTCACTCATTCGTGCAGCAGAAACAAAAATCAGGCGCTGTTTCGCATGGTCGCATCACACATTATCGACAGCATTAGATCACGAAAAACACCATAGCATTCTGGGGGTTGTGTGATTTTCCCCGTCTCACTGCCTTTCAGCCTGTTTCAACCGCTTGGCAAACAAACACAGCACATTAAAATACATAGGGTAGTATAGCGTTGTCCTAGCACGTAAAAAAAGGCCTAAAGTGTGATCGCAGCATGTTTTAATAGATTTTTATGTCGTGTTGGCTTTTTATGTACCCTACTGAGACAGTATTGTACCCTTGCAAAAGGAAAAGTTTTGTAATGTCATGTAAGTTACATAGTTTTTCTTTAGGATTACAGTATTACTCCTTAGAAGGTACAAATATGTGAGGTACAATTTTGTTCCCCTCACTTGAGGTACAAAAAGTACATTTGTGGGTGACACCAGTGACAAGAAAGTACAGTTTTGTACTTTTTTCTGAGAGTGTACAAATAAAATGTCTACTGGGAACAAACAAGTACTTACTTACCTTTAAGTATCTAAAGCTCATTCGTTGTATTATGATTCAGATTCATTGGTTCATTACTTTGTTTTTTAGACAGTTGTTCACTTTTCAAATCAGCTGAAAACAAAAATAACACTTTTAAAGTACAAAAACGTTTCTCTTATAACTAAAACTGATCCATGCAACCACACCTGCAGGTAAACCTTGCCAAGATGGAACATATACTTATCTCAGCCGAACCTTCTATCCATAAAATATCAATATTCAAATAGCCTCTTCAATCCTTACCAGTGTTGGGCAAGTTACTTTAACTGCCCAACACTGCTCCTTACACCATCAGAGGTGGTGAGAAATCTGGGTGTCATGGTTAATGACCAGCTATCCTTCTCTGACCAGACTGCATTTATTTCTTTGTCGTGTCGCTTTGCCTTATACAACATCGGAAACATCAGGTCAAACCTGACTCAGTATGTCACCCAACTCCTGGTATAGCAGCACAAATGGTCTTCAACAAAGCCAATAGGTTGCATGTCACCTCACAAGAAAACTTTTGTTTTAAAGTACAATTTGGATAACTTACCTCTGATCTCTGGTCTCATTTTACCACTCTCAAAACTAATACTAGTCCATAAAGCTATTCACGCTGCCACATAAATAGTAGAGTAGTGCTGAGTATATTAAAGATTAAAATGAAACCAAAAATAAATCACCAGGCAAACAAAAAGAGCTAAATGAATCAAAAACAAAAAAAAACCTTCAAAAGAAAATGTGTTCAAAAACTCCCTAGTGGTCTTCATGACACATGTCTATCATTAACGATTTGCATTGGTCCTGAATATGACCTAGTTAACCCACTCAAATAAAGTAAATGATTTACACCGCTTTATTGGTACAGCTATGCCTGAACTATATCAAAATATTTAAATATATTACAATCATTTTCAGAGATCAACTCTGTAAAACAGAAATAGACAGTTACTTATAAAATGTCTACTAGGACAAAACAAGTATCCTCAAGCATCTGAAGCTCATTGTCTGAGCTCATTGTGATTCTCTTTCTGTTTTTGTTGGAGCCCATCCCAGTTGCTATGGGCGAAGGCAGGGTACACCCTTTACAGTCGCCACATCGCAGGGCCAAGAGATAACCAATAAATGCTCAATTTGGAAACCTATTAGGTAGACTATTTAGTCCTAACAATATAACAGATTTGCATCGTTCCTAATAAGCCCCATAAGGGTTCAGGTTGTAATGCTGCATCGAGAGGTCTTCTAATTCTTTATTATTAAACCTCCCAGAGACCCTGTAGTATTAGGACACTCCTGGACAAATCTCCCGTTACATGTTACTATGGTAGAGAGCCCCTTATTCACGGCCTCTACCAACATGCACCCCAGCTTATGCTGCCTTTGAAGATGTTTTCACTTCACCAATAGATACAGCTCTCCTTCCACACCATTCCTGGGACCAAATGCACCACTTCCTAGAAGAAGGCCATGTCTCCTTTCCCTTTCACACACATAACAGTGCATAATCGCAATATACTGTAAAACCCTCCTCCACTCTGAAGTGGCAGCGAGCCCTCCTGCCCCGGAGAACCCCAGTGTGGGGTGGGCTGCTCTAGTATGGCTTGCTCCAGCGTGGGCTGCTCTAGTGTGGGCTGCTCCAGTGTGGGCTGCTCCAGTGTGACGTAGGAGCTGCAACAGCAGTGACCGATGGTTCTGGCATGCCGACTCCTGCCCCGGCAAACTCCAGCGTGGGCTGTTCCAGCATTGTGTGCTCCAGCATGGGCTGCTCCAATGTGGGAGTGCTGCATCCTCTAGTTCTTTATTATTAAATTTCCCAGAGACCCCGTAGGACAGCCCTGGATGAATCTCCTGTTATATGCTACTATGGTTGGAAGCCCATTATTCACTGCTACTACCAACATACCCCCAGCTTATGCTGCCTTTGAAGATGTTTTCAATTCTCCAAATGGTACAACTCTCCTTCCACACCATCCCTGGGAGTGTGCAACAGAATTATTACCAAATGCACCACTTCCACAAGCAGGCCATGTCCCCTTTCCCTTTCACACACCCAGAAACACACAGAGACAGAGTCTCTGAGGAGACAGCTTTATTTTAACTTAATGACATAAGAGTGCACAATCCCAACATAAAACCCCGGCAGCGAGCCCAGGCTCCGACTCCTGCCCTGGTGAACCCCAGCGTGGGGTGCTTCAGCATGGCCTGCTCCAACATGGCCTGCTCCTAGGCGGGCCGGTCCAGTGTAGGCTGCTCCAAGGCGGGCTGCTCCGGCGTGTGCTGCTCCGGCATGGCTGCTCCGGTGTGGGCTGCTCCGACATGGGCTGTTCCCATATGGCCTGCTCCAGCGTGGGCCGCTCCAGCATGACCTGCTCTAATGTAGGCTGCTCCAATGTGGGCTTCTCCGGCGTGGGCTGCTCCAATGTGGGCGGCTCCTATATGGCCTGCTCCAGCGTGGGCTGCTCCAGCTTGGCCTGCTCCAGCGTGGGCCGCTCCAGCTTGGGCTGCTCTGGCGTGGGCTGCTCCAATGTGGGCTGCTCCCGTATGGCCTGCTACAGCGTGGGCTGCTCCAGCATGGCCTGCTCCAATGTAGGCTGCTCCAATGTGGGCTTCTCCGGCGTGGGCTGCTCCAATGCAGGCTGCTCCCATATGGCCTGTGGCTCTGGTGCAGCGACTCCTGCCTCGGTGAACCCCAGCGTGGGGTGCTTCAGCATGGCCTGCTCCAACATGGCCTGCTCCAAGGCGGGCTGCTCCAGTGTAGGCTGCTCCAAGGCGGGCTGCTCCAATGTGGGCTTCTCAGGCGTAGGCTGCTCTAATGTAGGCTGCTACCATGGCGCAGTGACTGCTGCCCCGGTGAACCACAGTGTGGGGTGCTTCAGCATGGCCTGCTCAAACATGGCCTGCTCCAAGGCGGGATGCTTCAGTGTGGGCTGCTCCAAGGCAGTCTGCTCCAGTGTGGGCTGCTCCAGCATGGCTGCTCCGGCATGGCTGCTCCTGTGTGGGCTCCTCTGGTGTGGGCTGCTCCGGCATGGGCTGCTCCAATATGAGCTGCTCCAATGTGGGCTGCTCCCATATGGCCTGCTCCAGCGTGGGCTGCTCCAGCCTGGCCAGCTCCAGCATGGCCTGCTCCAATGAGACTGCTCCAATGTGGGCTTCTCTGGCGTGGGCTGCTCCAATGTGGGCTGCTCCCGTATGGCCTGCTCCAGCGTGGGCTGCTCTAGCATGGCCTGTAGCTCTGGAGGAGCGAGCACTGGCATTGGCACGCCGACCCCTGCATTGCATGCTCCTGCGTGGGCTGATCCAGCATGGCCTGCTCCAGCATGAGCTGTTCCAGCGTGGCATCCTCAAGTGTGGGCTGCTCCAGCATGGCATGGTCCAGCATGGTGTGCACCAGCGTGGGCTGTTCCACTATGACGTGCACCAGCATGGGCTGCTCCACCATGGTGCAGGGGCCGCACCAGTGGTGTCCTCTGGCTTTGGAATGGGGGCGGGGCGGGAGTGGGGTGAGGGGAGCGTTGTTTTTTGTCTTAGGAGCGGTGGGAGCCAGCTCCAGCTCTGGAGCAGCGGTGAGCCTTGGCTCTGGCACGTCGACTCCTGCCCCGGCGAACCCCAGTGTGGGCTGCTTCAGCATGGCGCGCTGCCGCCTGGGCTGCTTCGGCATGGTGTGCTCCAGTGTGGCGTGCTCCAGTGTGGCGTACTCCAGTGTGGCGTGCTCCAGTGTGGCGTGCTCCAGTGTGGTGTACTCCAGTGTGGCGTGCTCCAGTTTGGCGTGCTCCAGTGTGGCGTGCTCCAGTGTGGCGTGCTCCAGTGTGGCCTGCTCCAGTGTGGCGTGCTCCAGTGTGACGTGCTCCGGCGTGGGCTGCTGCAGCGCAATGTGCCCAAGCGCGACCTCTGGCTCTGGAGATGCAACTGCGGTAATATTTGACGTCCACCTCCATTGGCTGTACGGAGTAGTCTATCTCCTCTTCTACTTCCATGGGCTTCACTTCATAATCCCGTTGTTCCTCAAAGTCCATGGGCTCCACTTCATAATCCCGTTGTTCCTTAAAGTCCATGGGCTCCACTTCATAATCCCGTTGTTCCTCAAAGTCCATGGGTTCCACATCATTGCAACTCCCCGGAGGAGGATATGGTGCTGGAAAAGTCTGCATGCTGTAGTTCTTGTTGTCCTTGATTACCTCTTAATAATTCTGTTTAAGAGCGATGTGTCCTCTTCGCGGTCCAGTGATGGTCTGACAAACGTGATCAGCCGTGTCACTTATAGACCTTATGGAATTGTGATGTCATGCGTCATTTGCATATTCTAAACTGTTTATAGCAGGTATACAGAATGAGGAGCTGCAGGGGAGTGTCCTACATCACAATGACATCACAATGGCTTGTGTCATTTCTAATGCACAGTAAAATGTCAATAGTAGACTATGTAGATGTATTGATAAAAATCAAATGCATTTACTGTCAACATTGTTAACAGTTTAGCTTCCAGATAGTGCCTATAGAAGAACAAAAACATGTACCTTGTACAAACCTAAATATATTCCCCTAAAATATAAGGTTGTATAAGAGCAGGACAAAGTCATTTTTCTGTACTAAGCATAAGGAACAGCTAGCTGGATAACTTATCAAGATGTAGATGTTTTAAAAGATAAAGTAGCTAATGTTCAGATTTCAAAATATTTGTGAAAATTCAGCTGTCACTTAGAAATATGTGCTTTTTTAAGGCTCTAAGTATTTTATTGATACATCTGTCGCCATGCCCAGTTTTATCAGAGACCCAACAGAAATGAACTGTTCATTGTTCTGTTTAGAAATTAACTGTTTATTTTTACTGTATTGTCAAAATAGTCAACATTTCGATCTCACCTCACCAACCTCCTTGATAGAATAATATAGATAATATTGATGGTCTGCAGGTGATTTTGTTTTTTAATATTTCACTGTATCACTTTCTTGGTACTGATTATTTTATCTGTTCATTTCTTTACTTATTTTTAAACCAGATGAAAATAAAAATCACATTTTTTACAGTGCAATTTGAATAGTTTGGCCTCTTATTTCATGTTCTCTTGTTTCACCACTCTCTCATAACTGATACTGGTCTATACAGCTATGCACACTGAACATAAATATCAGAGCTGATTACAACATGGAATTAGTGAGGACCTGTGTTAATAGAAGAAATCTACTTTTGATTACTTTGGATAGTAAGCACCAGAAATATGAACCTTATATTTTAATCTCTCAGACGGAAGACAAAGATGAAGAAGAGGAAGAAACAGGAGAGGTGAAGCCTCCCCCTAATGCTGATACCACCATTCTCCTTGTCAGTGGAGAGGGTAAGCTGCATCGTTGTTTGTCAGCGTTACTGTAAGCTGAATTTTAGAGGGGCGCTGATCACTCGTTTGGATGCAGTAATGTGCTTAAGGAATTTATTCAGTCAAAATGTTACTCTCTCTTTTTTGTCATCCCTTTTTCATGATAAGGATTGGTATTTACCTGAATTCCAACAAACTAGATATAATACATGCTTTATATTCACTCACCACTTTCCCCTCTTCCCTCTTGTCCACTGCTCTTAGACTTTTCTGCCAACAACATTGTGAAGTTTCTGCTGGGTTTTACCAACAAAGGCAGTGAAAATTATATAAGCCCAAGTGATTTGGCCATTCAGACCAGAAAACTGTGAAATCCTATCCTTTTCAGAAGTGTTGTGTTGTGGATGTGGAGAAGGTTTCTCATGATGGCAACAGTTTATGCTATAAACTAAATGGGTGATAAATCATAACTGTAGTAATATTTTTTTTTATTGTGGGGAGGGTTGTGAGGAAGTTGTGTAGTGAGGCATTAAAAGTTTAAAAGGTAACTGTAAAGCTGTATGGGTGTTAATTTCTAAAGATCTATCTATTTGGAGCAGATAAGGCTTCCCCCAGAAGATCACCCCGCAAGAGGACGCAGAAACAGTCGGCTGGATCAGATGAGTGAAGAGGCTGGAACACGGTTCATGGTTGTATGCTAGCCAGCAGCCCTGTCCATCTTAGAGACTGTTCCACACATGCATAAATCCAAACTACTTTACAGTACGGTCACGTTTTCAAAAGAGTAACAGTAGAGCAAAAATTATCAAAGCAAAGTAAACCTACATAGTGACATACTCTTTTGTTTTCTTTACTGAGTGGAGATTATTAATTTTGTAGACTGGCTGAGAAAAGGTTTCTTTTTTTCGCACTTTTGCTTTTGGAGGACTGCTGACTGTATGATGTCAAATTGTAATAATGGACACAGTTGATCTCAGAATGTGCGTGTGTTTCCTCTGGTTCTCTCTAATTTTTTTTCTTCATTTCACTTCTAACTACATCACCACACTCAGTTTACAAGCGTGTTTTCAGGATTTAAAATCTATGGTTTGCAGAAGCACTGGTGTACATACTAGGTAGTGCTGAGGAAGGGGAACCTGCAGTTTAAAATGTAAAAATATAATTTAAAAGTTGTTGTTCCCAGCTTTTTTTGTTGGAACAAAGTAGGACAGTGAAACTGAACAGATCTTCACACTCAAGGAAGTATTGTAGCTGAAAATTATTGAAAGCAATTGTCGGTTTACCTGAACAACTAAAAAATAATATATTCATTAAATCCATGTTTTTTTTCCCTTTAAAGTGTAAATAGCATCAATCCAATTAATTGAATTAAATATTAGTACCTTTAATAATTGGTACAAGTGAAATACATTTTTTTTTGTTTTGAACGTCAGTCATGCAACAAAACATTATAACAGTAAGTTAATCGTTGAATTATCAGGCTAATTGCTCTAGTCCCCACATTTCCTAAAGATGTCTGCGTATCCGGTTTGTGTGGGTTTATGTACTCAAAACAGTGTTAGGTACAGTATCTGTGGGATATTAATAACCTCCACAATAGCATTAATTCAAATGTCTATTACGTTGGTCCCCCTCCTGCCACCAAACTGGGTTGAGGCGAGGGCGCCCCAAGACCTCTGAAGATGTGCTGTGGTGTCTGACACCAAGCAGCAAGTCTTTTTAGTCCTGTAAGTTGTGAGGTGGGGCTTTGGAGGCCAAGTCAACACCAATAACTCTTCATGTTCCTCAAACCATTCCTGAACAATTTTTGCAGGATTGAAGTGCAGATCATCCTGCAGAAAGAGAATTTGGGAATACTGTTGTCCTTCAAGATTCTTTATTTGTCACATGCATAGTTATACAAGTATTTTTTTATGACTGTGCAACAGAAAATATGTATAAATTTAAAAGTAAAAAATCTAAAGGTAAAAAATCTAAGGTAAAATATGAACGCTCTATTAGAGTATTTTATGTTTTGTTCTAAGTTATAAGTGAAGCAACAATCTGGGATATTAAAGTGCATTGTGCCATATTAGCACAGCAATGTAAAACAGAAATAAGGACTTGTATAGCAGCATATAATGTAGTAATAAATAATCTACGGTTATGAAATATGACAGATATGAAGTATGACAATGAATATGAACTATGAAAGTGAATATGATATGACTGAGGTGCTGTATCAATCCCTTAAGGTAATGCTATGAGGGGAGGGGTGGCATATTCTGGTTTAGGAGGCGAATGGCCTGAGGATAGAAGCTCCTCCTGAGTCCCTCTGTTTTTGCCATGATAGTACGGAAACTTTTATCTGGTTGCAGAAGTTGAAACAGTCTGTTACTGGGGCAGAGTCCTTTAGGATCCAAGCTGCTCTGGACCTACATTTCCTGGTGTAAATGTCCTGCAGGGAAGGGAGAACAGACCTGCAGCAGCGTTCTGATACATGGATCACTCTCTGAAGGGCCTGAACACAGCAACTCCCGCACCAGAATGTGATGCTCTCCACAGTGCCTGAATAGAAAGTACTAAGGATCACTGGAGAGACCCTGAACTTCCTCAGTTGTTGGAGATATTACCTTTTGGACTGGGTGTGTTCAGTCTATGTCAGATCTGAGGAGATATGGACACCGAGATACTGGACAGCATCTTCTCCACAGGAGCTCCGTTGATGATGAGGAGCTTGTAGTCTCACTGATGTCTCCTTCTGAAGCCTGTTACCAGCTTTTTGGTCTTGTTCAGCTGGAGGCAGGTATCCTGACACCATGATGCCAGGTTCTTCACCTCGTCCATGCAGGCCGTCTCATCATAGCTGGAGATGAGGCCCAACACCGCACTGTCATTGGCGAACTTCACAATGGTGTTGGAACGATGTGTGGCCTCACAGTCAGAAGTGTAGAGGAGTACACCAGTGGCGAGAGTATGCACCCTTGTTGGTGGTGGTGCTGTCGGAGACACACCTACCCAGCCTCACCACCTGAGAGCTGCCAGAGAGAAATTCCAACACCCAAGCACACAGACGGCAGTTGAGTCCTAGATCCCTCAGCTTTGTGAACAGTCTACCGGGCGCTATTGTGTTAAATGCTGAACTGTAAACTACAAACAGCAATCTCACATAGTTGCCCTGTTTCTTGTCCATGTGGCTGAGAGCGGTGTGCATGATGTGGGGGGGGGGGTTTACTTGGCCTCGAGAAACGTTCAAGTAGGTGGTGTGTGTGAAAGTTGTGGTTAAGTTGGACACTTGGACACCAGGACCCAAAGTTTCCCAGCAGAACATTGCGCAGAGCATCACACAGTCATCTGGCCATCATAGTCTAGTCCTTGTCAAAGTTGCTCAGATCCTTATGTCAGTCTATTTTTTCTGCTTCCTACACATAAACATCAAGAACTGACTGTTCACTTGCTGCTAATGTATCCCATCCATTGGCATGTCTCATTGTAACGAGCTGATCACATCAAATGCTGTTAATTTCACCTGTCAGTGGTATTAATGTTGTGGCTGATCTGTGTAGTCTGGTGCATAGACCCCCACCTCACAACTCCGCTGCTAGTGTGTTGGTGCCAGATACAACACGCCTCAGAGGTCTTGCTGAATCCATGCCTTGATGGGTCAGAGCTGTTAATGCAGTACTAAGTGGACGAACATGATGTCAGGAGGTTGGTTTTAATGTTCTGGCTGATCGGTGTAAATATTTTTGTTTTTGTAACATTACCAAATCCAAGCTTAATGCATGCACTGGACGGTGTATATGTTTTGAAACAATTTCACATGTTGTTTCAAATTTTTATTTTGAGATGAACATTCAGTTTTCCCTGATCTGGGAACTATTTATTGCCACAAGACAAGAGTCTGTAAAAGTTGCTCTTGGGCAAGTCCTGAATTTCCTTCAGCTCTTCTTTTTGGCAGAAATAAGGAGGAATGAAGTCCATGGGGTCCCGGACACCGAGCAAGATGTTATAGAAACTGTCCAAAAAAGGTTGTTAAGACATTAATAAATCATTCAGTATGATCTAGTACCAGCTGAAATTCAAATCATTGTAAGAGAAGTAGCCGAAGTGGCTTTACAAGTGGGGTATGTACAGACCTCATAATAATTGTTCCTGACTCTGGAGAGAAGTATGTCCCACTCAGAGGCACGCAGGCATTGTCAGAGAAGACCATTGTGTACATGGCTGGGAACACATAAAGTAAAGTGGCCCTTATAGACATGTGACCACACCACAGCACACTGTGAAATTCTTTCTCTGTATTTAACCCATTCTGAAGCGGTAGAGAGCCAGCGGTGCAGTGTGTGGCGACGGTACCTTGCTCAAGGGTACCTCTGTGGTGCCACTAGGAGTCCTGGGATTAAAACCCACAACCTTGTGATCACAGGGACAACTCCTTTACCACCAGGCCACTAGCCGCCTAAACTGATTTGCTGCCTTTTCTTCGCTGCCTTTTCTTCAGATTGTGGTTTACTGGTTTATTTCCTGAGCCCCATAATTAACCCCAGCTGTTTTTAAATGCAGATACAAATGAATTTGTTTAGACAGGCATGCTGTACAGTTTTCCCCCTATTGTATTGCAATTGTACTTTTATTTAACTTATCATGCTATTTTATCTTTCCAGTATTTTACTCGTGTCCCTGTCTAAAGTATTTGGAAACGAAAAGTGCTATATAAGCAGGAATTATTATTTAGCATGTCTTACCCTGTATCTCTGGGATTTCTCCGTACCACATGTTGGCCAGCAGCCCCATTCCATCCACTGATCCAGTCCCCAGGATGATCTGAGCCACAGGGAAGGAACCAGGTGGAATCTGGATCGGATTAAAGGCGACATCCAGTGCCATCTTCTGGCATTTACGTTCCAAATTGTCAATTTTGTAGACCACCCTCTGTATTTGGGAAGTAAATGACAGGTGAGTTTTTCTCTATTTTCTTTATAAGCTTATTGCTTGTGTTTTAGCTTGATTTTTAACTACTCAGTAGTTGATCAAACATCAGAATTCTCAATCTGACTCAGTATAATAAAATCCAAACTTTAAATACTTTATTTATTTTATAGTTCAGCAACATTTATTCACAATTTCAAATGTTCTATAAACCTCTGCTGGAGTAGATGCCTTATCTTTCATTTCATCTTTCAATAGCCCCATATCTTTCATTTTCTTTTGTTTTAATTTTCTTTATTTTTTACTTTATAATTTACATTTCATTCACATGACCATTTCCCAGCCTTTGTCCCTTTAAACAAGCCGTTTGTGCTACTGTACCTTTAAGACTAATATATGTAAATGACATCTGTTCTGACTGGCTGCCCTGTGTTGTGCAGTCCAGGATAAAACACTATTTTCAGTGTGAAAAGGCGGAGCTAAACTGCTGTAGGCGAAACAGGCAGATACATGGGTTGGTGTTTCTGACATCACAAAAATTGTATAATCAGAAAGGGCTGTTCTTGCTGCTGGGGTATGTTATGAAACTTTAACAGTGTTTATATAACACATATAAATGGAAAGCTTATGTACTACATTTAAAAACTGATACTGGGCCTTTTAAGTTTCTAAAATCCTATTAAGGATGGCAACTAATGTATTCTGCTGCTGTTCACCTCTGCAAACGCTTTGGATTAGAAACTGATTTAAGACATCAAAATGCAGAAGAACTAATTTGATTTTCCTTAAAATCAAACCAGTATATCAAACCAAGTTCTTCCCTGCTGGAACTGGAACAGAAGGTCCATAGAAAATGTCCCACTAGGATTTATTCCAGAGCTCCTGATGCGAATTTGCTGACCTAGTGCGTCGTAATCAAACGTCCCTGAGGTCATCAGGGCCCCGACCTCAGTGTGCTAAAGACAGAAAAGTGAGAGCCGGTTCAGTTCTGGAAGGTTACACATTAGAGGTGTGAACCTTCACTGGCCTCACGATTCGATTCAATTACGATTATCATGTCAACGATTCGATTCAATTCGATATCTCGATGCACCTCGATGCATCATGATTTATCCTATCAATTTTATACATTTTATACTTTTTGTAGTGAGATGTAAGCTCCCATTTTTGTTTTTTGTTTTTTAGTGGAAAATGTGAACAAAAATTTTGACCATTACACTAAATTGTACATAGAAATAAAAAATATAGACATAAAGAATATAGACATAAATCAAAATGTAAACAGAAATTGTGCCCATAGCATTAAATTGGAACCAAAAGAAGTAGTATCTTCAATGAATATGGTCAGTCTTCAAAAACAAAACATTTTTCTTTTTAATTAGATTTTTAAATCAACAATGTCATTATGGTATAATCGATTAAGTCCTGCCACTGTATAGATGCATCATCATCCACGTCTGCATCGCGATGCATTGATTATGTGATTAATTTTAACACCCCTATTACACATTCAGAAATACAAGATGAGCAAATAAAAAAAGACCCACCATGTATGCATTCCCAGTCATGAAAGGTGGAGACACTAAATATGTGAAACACAAAGAAATGAGAACAGAACAGACTTGTCAGTCAAAACATACAATATAACTTTCTATTATCAAGAGTATTTCTCACTATTATTTGAATATGTTTACTATAACTAAAAACAATCTCAGCAGCAATTTTAAGTCCATACATAAACAGAGAAGTTAAAATTTACACGAGCAGAACAGAATATATACTACATGGAATACCTGAAACCAGAACAAACAGTGGTTGTTAGCGTATTAATCAGCGTATTAATTAGGGCGCCTTGGTCAAATAACTTCACCTCCTCCACCGAAAACACACTTCTACACATAATAACTGCTTGTTGACTTTAACGTAGTGGTAGAAAAACACATTATGTAGACTTTCCAAGATACATTTGTATGCTTTATGCTTAATTCCAATATATATGTATGAAACACAACAGCTAAGCAGAAGCTGTTCTCTGCAATTTAGTTGTTATTTTTATAAAGAAAATCAACAAAAACGTAAGTTGACTTTTAAATTAATATTTACTGTATGTGCACTGCAAAAAAATTAAGAAAAAAATATAAGAAAAACAATGTTAAACATGTCTTTTCAACAGATAGCTCAGGCCTGAGCAGCTGCAGTGAAGATACTGAGGATAATTTGATTATAATAATGGATCCATATTAAATTAATGTATGTTTTAGAGAGTCCTTACCACATGGGCGCGGCTGAGCGCGGGTGTTCAGCCCCAGACAGGAGCAGAAGAACAGCAGGACGAGGAGCTTCATGTTGTTGGAGAAACTACGAGAGCTCTTCTCTCTCTCTCTCTCTTATATGTGAGAACACAGGTGAGTCTCTCCACCTGCTGGACCAGCAGCACTCACACGTCCTGCTTATGTCTGGCTTTAAAATATCTTTTCCAAACAACAAGACATAATAAACTGTAATAAATAATTTGTGACTGTCTTTTCAGTTCACAACAACAGTTACAGCAATTAACAAACACACAAATAAATATATCGGTAAGTAGATGCAATGACTTGCCATTTTGCTTGGTGTATGTTTAACTATACTGTATTGATGTGTGTGGGTATATTTTCTGTCAGAAACACACACACACACACATACAGATAAAAGTTGTTCCCAATACAGAATGTTTGCTCAGTTTAACATGAGACAGAAACACACTCTCCCAGCCCAGTAAGGAGTTAGTTGTCCTCTGACTTACTTTACAGCTTCTCAATTTTGCTGAAATGTGTTGATTTAATTATATCTCACTTAATAAACCCGAGAGTAAAGTGTGGAATTGACATACATTATGCATACAATAGTATTGGGATACAGCTGTATTTCAGGGTTTGGGCAAGGCCCCTTACGTCTGTGAAGGACAATCTTAAGGCTTCAGCAGACCAAGACATTTAGGACAATCCCATGCTTCCAATTTTGTGGTCACAGTTTGGAGAAGACCCTTTTCTATTCCAGCATGACTGTGTCCCAGTGCACAAAGCAATCACCATAAAGAGCCCTGACCTCAACCCCATCCAACACCTTTGAAATGAACTGCAATGGAGATTAAGAGTCAGGCCTTCATTTGTGTGACCTCATAAATACTCTACAGAATGGATGAGCACAAATTCCCACAGAAACTCCAACATCTTGTGGAAAGCCTCCCGAGAAGAGTGGAAGCTGTTCTAGCTCCAAAGGGGGACCAACTTCAACTTAAAGTCTATGTATTTGGAAGTCCCTGGTGGTAGAATGGTCAGGCGTTCCCAATACTTTTGTCAATGTACATTTGACATGTTAGGTTAATGTTTTGTGAAAGTAAATAGTTCACGTCCTCTACAGGGTAACAATCTGCAATTAGACATTTCCCTACACATTTCAGAGCTCAGTTTCCATTTATTCGCTCATATTTGTAAAAAAAATTAAATTGCTCATATGTAAATATAAAATGCAAAATACAAAATGTGCTCTTACTTTTGCACATGACACATTTTTGTTTCCAATATGTTCATTTCAGCAAACAAAGAGTAAATATTTATTAAGGTTCAGGTGTGTTCTCCAAAGATATTATTTTAACTCAGAAAATCAACTTGACATATATGTTAAAAAAGGGGTGCCCAAACCTTTGAGAACACTACATAACTTATGTATTAAGTAGTAACCAAATAATTCAGAATACTTGCTGAATAATAATAGTAATAATAATAACAACAACAATAATAATAATAATAATAATAATAATAACATACTCTAATGGAATAGGATACTCTTAATGGAGTTAAAGTGAACTGAAGTGACTGTTCACAGCATGTCATGTACTGTTTATGTTTAAAAGAACATGGTGTGCTGGTGTTTACAGTGGATCACAGTTGTTTTGTTTTGTCTTGTTACACTTTTGCCCTGGCCTTTGGCTCATTCATTAATTTATTAAATTCCTGTAGGTTTTAATGGTTAACTTTTAATTTTTTTAACTTTTACATGTTACTATTCAATTGTACTTTATATCATCAATACAGAAGACATGAAATTCAAACACAAGTCTCAGTTATTATGTTTTTCTTTATTGAAGAAAACAATTATTATTATTCCATCTCATCAGAGAGTGTTTGTGTTAGATCACTGACTGAACCGCTCTAATGAAGTCTGTGTATCCAGCTTCTTCAAACACGGAGTTTTGACAGAATGCAGGAGGGGTGAAGTCACTGGGGTCCACCACAGCAAGAACTTGATTGAAGAAGCTAAGTTTAAGAAATAAAATTGAATTAATATATATATTTTTAAAACCCAATCCACTATCAAAGAAAAATTCAGAACACAAATCTTTATTCTCCAAAATGTCATCATTATTATCATTATTAATATTATTATTTTGCTCCTTACATTGTGTGGGCTTTTTATAATGCATGGGCCAACAGAAATGGTCAAAAATGGCAAGGATTTGTTCAGAGATACAATATTCTGTTACAGTGAGATGATACATTTTCAGTTGTAGAAAGATGATCAGCAGAGGGTGTAACATAAAATACCAGTCAAAGGTTTTTGCACACCACAAATGTTTCCCAAATATCCATATATTTCATAAACTGCAGATTTTTATTCTTGTTAAGCACTGGGAAAGTTGTTGAGTGAACAACAATGCATGGACATGTGTCAAATAAAACCTATTAACTGGTTGTGTGGTGATGCAGAGTCAAACTCTAGTCTGTCCTTTAACTTTAAATGCACGTGTTAACTCTTTTTTCCCACTGTCTCTCACTTAATAGCTCATTAAATATCTAACAGTTGTCTGCTGATCCACATTATAATTATAATTCTATTATGTGGCTTATTATAGGTCAGTAGTGCTAAATAAAAATATGACATTTTCTGGCTAATATTGGAAATCAAGTGGTGAACATGCTGTACATTTGTTGGCTTATAATGTTGAGTGTGTTTTTAGTAAATATTATGCACATCTGTGCAATAACTTTTGCCTGGTAGTGTGTATTCATTTAACAAGTGCTCACTCTCCTTCAGATGCAGAAACTGTTCAATAAAACACACAGACGCACACACATGCACACATATACACACACACACATACACACACGCGCACACATACGCACACACACACACATGCACGCACACACACCCCTACACACACACACACACACACACGCACACACACACACTCACACACACACGCACACACACACCCCTACACATACACACACAAACCTCATGGCTGTCCAGCCTTGATCAGGCCTGTGGATCATGGCAGTGACTGGCAGGCAGGTGAACTCCGAGAAGACGACCATGTACTTTGCTGAAAAAATAAGTGCAGAGAAGACTGGATTTATCTGCAGCACTAAAGATCACATCAGTCACCTTAACCAACACACACCAGAAAGACAGTGATCTTACCCTGCAGCTCTGGGATTTCTCCCACCCAGTTGTTGACCAGAAGCCCACCAGCAGGTATAGAGGTGGTCCCCATAATGGCCTGGCCGAAGAAGAGAGAGTCTGGTGGAACCTGCATGGGGTGGAAGGACGTCTCCAGGTTCTTCTTCCTACATGTTTGGCTTGCATGGTTGATCTCATAGACGACTTTCTGTGTAACAAAGAGCAAGAAGTATCTTTTTATTTACATTATAACAGAACGAGGAAAAAATGCTAGCAATAAATAACGAAACAACATAATAAGGAATTCCTTTTACCTGTTTGAAATTCATCAGCAGGTCAATAAAGTTTGTGGAGTTGTGCTCTGTTTCAAAGTTTCTGAAGCGCACTTGCTGGCCCCAACCATCATATGTGTAAATGCCTGAAGAGGTTTTAGCCCCATCCTTACTGCTCTGTCAGACAGAGAGAGAAAGAGAAAAAGAGAGAGAGAGAGTTTATGTTGCCAGTTTGGTTTGAGGTTCTGATGCTCCAACAGTGGTGGAAAACCTACAGATAAACTGTACTACTCTTTATTTATTAAGTAGAAATATTGTGCAATAAGCCATTTGTCTTGGTCCATTTATCATGAAATGTTTCCACAATGTAAAGAGCAAATTGAGTTAAATGGTATATAAAGGAAGGAAATAAAAACTGAAAAAGGACTTGTAATGCTCGCTTATGACACTGACAGAATGTTACATTCTGAAATGTAGACTCACCATTGAAATGCCTCCAGTGATCCAGGGTGGTGACACTAAAAAGGGTAAAACAAAGTGAGTCTGTTATAATATTTATAGTGTGTATATATATACAGTGTACATACATGAATTTCTACTGTGTACCTACACACAGTGCGCACACACACACACACACAAACACGCACACACACAAAAACACACACACACATACATATATACACACACACACACACACACACACACATATATATATATATATATATATATTTATACACTATTGACCACACTTGACTCACAATTCCAAAGAAAAAAAATGTTTGGAGAAAATAAAAAATACATCTAAATAATGTATTATACTTGTATAACTACACAACACATTATTTTACAACTGCAACAATTAAAACAGTGATGTTAAGAGCATAGTGTGTTCATGTGTGAGCTCTGCTTCATCCCATCAGAAACTGAATCAGGAGTGAAGCTGCTGGAATACAGCACATAGAAAAACTGCTATACAAACACTTCAGCACTCACAGCACATATGGAGGCATTTCTTATTTTTAAATAAAAGAACAGCAACCTGTGCATTTTACACACACACTGCTGCAAATTGTACAAACAGTGAACAGAAAAAAGGGCCTCATTTTTTTCATTGCTGTATATACATATGTATAATATATGTAGTATAATTTTATATTATACTGTTGTGTTGAATAGTTTTTATTTTACGGGTTATGTTGCTTCTACTTTCTTCTTTGGTTCTGTTCCACTTTTTGTTCTATCTGCTGCTATAACAAATTAAAAAAAATCCCACCCATGGAACTAACAAGGCTTATCTTATCTTATATATTACTATATTTACTATAACTATATTCTATGTCCATACTGAATGTCCTTACCACATGGGCGCGGCTGAGCATGGGTGTTCAGCCCCAGACAGGAGCAGAAGAACAGCAGGACGAGGAGCTTCATATTGGAGAAACTGCGAGCGTGCTAACCTGCTCAGTCTCTTATATACCTCTCACCAAAGGAGTTAGGCTGCTTTATAATAATTCAGCCCTAACAGAAATCCAGTTATAGGATGATCTATTTTCCCATGTAAGCTTTAGTAAGAGTGGTTTGATATTTTATGACAAAATACATGATGGTAAAGAAAACTTTCAGCACGTAGGATGACAGATTAGTTTTGCTTAGTTCATGTTTACCTCATAGCCTTATTGATGTACGTGGGAACAAAGATTCTGTCACGCAGAGTAAGAGATATCAGTGCTGTTGCCAGTCCTGCCACAGCACAGGAACAGAGAAATTAGCAACAGAAAAGAGGAATAACACCTGGCTTATGATTACTGCTGTAAGCCTTTAGCTAAATCAATGAACTACTATATAATTTAGATACATTATTTACACTATATGGACAAAAGTATTGAGCGGTTTGACCATTCCACCAACATGGACTTGACAGTATATTCAAATACATAGACTTTAATATGGAGTTGGTTCCCCCTTTGCATCTATATAAGCTTTCACTCTTCTTGGAGCTTTCCACATGATTTTGGAGTTTGGATTTGTGTCCATTCATTCTGTAGAGCATTCGTGGGGTCAGGTACTAATATTGGATGAGATGGCCTGGCTTGTCCGTTCCAGTTCATCCCAAAAGTATTGGATGGGGTTGAGGTCAGGGCTCTGTGTGGATCAGTCAAGTTCTTCACCAAACTCTTCCAGTCTTTATGAAGCTTGCTTTGTGCATTGGGACACAGTCTTCTCAAAGTTGGAATCATGGCGTTGTCCAAAATGTCTTGGTATTAAGATTGCCATTAAGATATCATTAAATGTCATTAGGATTGCCCTTCACTGGAAGTGAGGGGTCTAGTCGAAACTCAGAAAAACAGGTGTGTCCCAGTACTTTTGTCCATATAGTGTATTTGCCTTTTGTTTTCTGTATCAAAAGCAAGGGTTATTAAAGGGCTCATATCCTAGATTTTATATTTTGTTAGGCCCACCAATGACAATTATGACTCTCTATTTCTCTTAAAACTAAACGGGCTGTTACTGTGCCTTTAAGGGTGATGTACGTAAATGATCTCTGCACTGATTGGCTTCTTTAAATTGGGCCTCATTCAAAAAGAAGTTCATGGCGAAACAGGACTTATAACTTCAGTAACAACTGGCACTGCTGGACTACTATTGGATTAATAAAAAGAAATGAAAAATGTTTTTTTGTATCACAACAACAGTAAATTGCATTTAATATATGAACGGTATTGATTCATAATCTGAGCTTCATGTTGGAGAAACTGCAAGCGCTCTTATCCACTCAGCCTCTTATATACTTCACCAGTGGAACGAGGTGCTTCATAATAATTCACCCCCCACTGAGAGGCAGTTTTGGTCTCTGCAAAATGAAAGATGATCTGTAAATACAGAGGGTTTGAATCACTATAATACTACTAAAAACAAAAAGGCCAAAATGCAGCTTTACTTTATTCCATACTATTTTATGCCTCCTCTTTTGCACTTTCAGTCCTTTTTTATTGATTTATGTTGATAGACACTTGTGTATGATACAATATAAATGAACTTGACTTAACTTGATTTGATACTTGCATGGCATATGTTTAGTTTAGTGAATCAGAAACTTCTCTGCTCTTTAGCACCACCTACCCTACCACTTCTGAAGGAGCTGCAGCTGTATGCTCCCTCTGAATAGCTTTCTAATCATTTTTCATTCCACTTTGACTTCACAGAACCAGCTGAGTGCACAGTGAGCATGCAAGTACAAAGTCCAGGCCACTGGTGGTGACCCTAGATTCATACAGCAGGGCCTACCAACACAGTGTTTACATAGCAGTGTTAAATAATACCCATATCATCTAATTTGTGATTACACTTCTGAAACATATACTTACATGCACTTTTGCTGACACTCCTTTAGGGGGGGAAATCTCCACCTGGAGGCAAAAGTAATATACCATTCTATCTTCTTAAAAGGTTTTGGAGGGAAAGACATGAGTGTTAAGCTATCTTTACCTATGACATACTGAAATAAACAGTGCTTTGTAAGACATGTCACCCAGTATTTTTACAAAGCCGAAATTTGCAGCTATTTAAAAAAAAACATCAGATGATATCAGTAATCTTTTGAATCTTATTAGATTAATTAATTTCTGGAATTACTGGCACCCCTTAAAAACTGGCCAAAAATGATCATTTTTATATAAACAAAACATTTAATGATTCAAATGATTCTCAAAAAAGAAATGTAATGCTGTATATAGAGCCCATTTACACAAGAGCTCAATATCTGTCTCCCTTTGACAGAATTCTGAAACTAGGCTGCAGGTGGACATTTCAGCAAGATAATGACAACAGAAATCTCCAGACTTCAACACATTTGAAACCTGTAGTGTGAACTGAAGAGGGCAGTCCACAAGCAAAGGCCCAAGAAAATCAAAGAACAGAAAATGTTTTACATGGACTAGTGGCCCAAGATCCCTGAGCCAGTTTTCTCCAACCTTGCTAAACATAACAGAATGCTCAGAGCTGTTATTCAGGGAAGGCTTCACCAAATATTACTCACCAATTTGCCACAACATTAAAACATCAAATACTCATTACAGTACTACAGCAAAAAAATTATGTCAACCCCTGTGTGGGATGTAGTATGCAGCAAGTGAACAGTCTGTTCTTAAAGCAGAATAATTCGACAAAGAAAGATCTGAAAGACTTTGCAGGGGCCACAACAACATCACCAACACCAAAAGGTCTGGAAGACCAGAGAAAACAACTAAATAATGATTTCCCTGTTGAAGAAAAACACCTTCATTGGGTCAACAGCACTCCTGCGGAGTCACTGTGCATATCACTGTGAAGTCTACAATCAAGAGACGTCTTCATGAATGTGAACACAGAGGGTAACACTGAAGAACAGGAAGGCCAGATTATACTTTGCCAAAAAAAAACCAACTTAAAAGTCTGCCCAGTTCGGGAATAAGGTTCTTTGGATGGATGAAACCAAGATCACTTGTACCAGAAATATAGGAAGAGAAAAGTATGGAGAAAGAAAGGGACCGCTCATGACCCGAAGCACCACATCATCTGTCAAACATGGTGGAGGCAGTGTTATAGCATGAACATGTGGAACTGGGTCACTGGTGTTTACTGATGATGGTGATTGCTGACAGAAGAAGCAGGATGGCTATACTCTCTGCTTAGATTTAGCCAAAAACTGACTGGAGCAATAGTGATCCAAATGGATAATGACCCAAAACACTGTGACAGCAACCCAAGAGTTTTTCAACATAAAGGAATGTAATATTCTTCACTGGCCAAGTCAATCAACTGATCTCATCTCAATACAGCAGCTTTTCAGTTACTGAAGACAAAACTAAAGGCGTTCCTGTAGATTTTACTTTGACATGCACAACCTACCTCTACCTTATTGCAGACCAAATATATCAGTTCATGGCAACAGTGTTCTCTAATGGCAGTGTCCTCATTCAGAGGGATAATATACTGTTCAAGAGAAACATGACAAAGTTCACTGACCTCTCAATATATCCCATCTCTTGATAGCTGCCACACTAATAAAAAAGAATGCCAATAATTCAGTATTTGCTTCTGCCAGAAATCTAATTCTTCATACTGCAAAAGGACATTTTAAAGTGTTAGGATTCTGATTGTGGTGTTATCACAGTTAGAGGTGGAGTCACCTTAACCACATTCTAAAGGTGATTCTAATCTTAAGGTGATTCTATTCCAAGCCTAATGCCACCGCAGTCATGATTAATACTTCTACTTTATCAAAACACAACAACTTTTCATTGTATGGATAGATAACCATGCATGTTTGCTCTCCTTATCACATTTTAATATTCTTTTTTTGTGAACAGAGATTGTTGAATGATATGCACGTTGTGGCACACCCATGTGAACAAATGGAAAGGCGCATTTTCTTTCTCATATATAAAGAAGTGAGCGGGTGCTTCTCTCACATTCTCCAACAACATGAAGCTCCTCATCCTGCTTTCCATCTGCTCTGGCCTGGCGCTGAACGCCTGGGCTCAGATAACTAGATGTGGTAAAAATTCCTCAAGAATTACTGACAGTTATAATAATATAGACTAACTTTTGCCACTTAACATTGTAAATATTTTTTGCAAAATGTTAATAATTTGAGGTTTTTTTATTTTCTAGTTTCGCCTCCACTGTTGGTTGGGAGTGTTGCATTGGTGAGTTATCATTCTTAAATTACTGAACATTAACTCCTCATGATAATGAATAATCTATTCTTCTGTGTTTTCGCTTCTATAGACTGGGAAAAAAGGCACCCTCATGTCTGCAGGCCAGTACTCGTATGATGCTTTAAATGAACAGATTCGTTTAAAGGACTTTGGGATATATGACGACAAGTCCTTTTCCATAGATATACTCATGCAGTTCAAACAGGTAACTGTCACAGTTTGTAGAAACGATAAATCATTAAAAAACCATTCCTGATTATCACATTATAAAATTTTACACCAAAAATCCATTCAAAAATATTATATGTCCAAAAGTGTGTAAACACCAGGGCATTCCTCTGAAATCAAGGGTTTTAATAGTAACCCCAGTCTCTATTCTTCTGGGAAGACTTAATTTTGGAACATTGCTGTGAGGATTTGCTTGCATTCAACAAGGGCGTTGGTGAGGTTGGGAATTGATGTAGGATGACTAGTTCTGTATCACAAAAGCCACTTCAGGTTGAAGGTTTTAGATGCTTTCACTGATTTTTAATGCTTTATACCTCTTTAGCTGACATTTAACATTAGACTTAGTGACCTTAGCTCCAGAGTTCTATTATTAATGCTTTCTAGGGAGATTATACAAACTGTATCATCATGACTGAGGACCTGTGTCAGCAATGCATGCACCTTAACATCATTCCTAATTCTAATTAGAAGAGGTGTCTGAATACCTTTGGACTTATACAGAGGGCATACTGTGCGAACTGGACAAACTCAAGATGTATTTACAAACTCTTGTTCTACAGGGCTTTGTCTATGAGATCGACTCCACCCGGTCCACCTGTAAGAAGTATGCGCTGAAAAGCTCCTTCCATCCCATGCGCATTCCTACAAATGCTAAATTCTTGAGTGAAGTCATTTTAGGAACTTCTACCCTCCCTCAGATGAGTCTGCAGACCACCTCGTGGGCAGGAGAGGACACAGACATTCAGGGTAGGAGTGAAGAATATAAATAGATTTATTTGGACTGTGGTAAAGGGACATATTGGTGTGAGGTGGTTGACTAATCTGTAACACAGCCTCCTGATAAATAAAACTGAAATCAAATGGCCTGCCCTACTTGCAAAGAGGAATAAAGCTCGATTCACAGGGCAAACTTACAGGTTGAATTTTTAAAAAATGTCCTGGATCTTAAAATCTCAGTAATGTTCTCTGTTGTGTAGAAAAGGTTCACTGATGCCTGGTTTACCAGTTTGTTTTGATTGTAAGTAGATGGGCTGATGGACTGAAAAGAGCAGATAGTAAAAGGAACTAAAAACAAACTAATTATGTGGGTTGTTCTGGAAAGAACAAAATGCATGAATGTTCACTTAAAAGTACTGTAGAGCTGTTTTGACCTCATAAATGCTCTGCATTTGACATTTGATTCAGTTTCTGTTCTTCATTATTGCAGAATTGTTGTAGAAAAGCAATGGCACACTCGAGGCTGTGCGTTATTGCAAACAGCATCACGACTGCGATGACCTACAGCGACTATGATATTATTTGTGATAACGCACTCCCTCTTGTGTTCTATCAACTGAAGTAGCAAGTACCCTCTACAAAATCACTACAGGCCATGTGTTATAGTCCTGCAAGTCATTATCATTGCACGCTGACATATAAGAGAGATTTTTCCTCTTTTCAGCCAAATATGTCCTTACCTTCACTTCCTTCACCTGCGTGCCGGTATCGGCTGTGATCCAGACCAAGCAGTTGGGAACCATCACCTTGGGGTCTGTGAGATCATATTTATAAGATATTTATCAATCAGCAGTAGCTTCACTTTCACACTCCATACTAAACACCCACTTCTCTTCTTTAATCCTCAGTTTCTACAACCAGCTTCTCGGCATCCAGGACCCCATGACCTTCATCCCTCCTTCTTACTGTGATTCGGCTCCAGTGGAGAACCTGCCCCCCACAGACTTCTTCAAGGCCCTAAACTTATCTGCATAACATGCTACAACAGCTAGAAGAGATAAAATACCTCAGAGTTGTGACTCAGGTTTTGAGTAATGACTCATGACTTTGATTGTAGTATCACAGAGAAATGACATCCCCTGATTATAGATCATTCTGAAATCATTTACCATTTTTCAAAAGACACTCTAGACACTATGAGTCTCAAAAAGCCCATATTCAGATATATGTGAAAATATATTCCCATTCTCCACAGATAGCATAGTCATGCACATTTTAATGCACTATTACTGTCTGTCTGCTGAATTTAATTTGTGTGAAAGTTATGACACATTTTATGTTTTATATTCTTTTCCAATATGTTAAGGCAAACAAAGAGTAAATGTGCATTAAACTGTGCAGTTTGTTCCCCTTCAACCAACAAAACATGCAATTTGACCAGGGGTGCTCAAACTTTTGCATTTATCTGTATTCTTATCCTTAGAACTTTCTTTCTTTGATAATAATTGGTGTTAAGAATCTTACTCTTACTCTGTAATCATGGATCAATTGAAAAATAAAATGATAAAATAATGTAATTGCCTTTAATTGGTTTTTACTAATTTTACATTTTTTGTAGTTTCTTCTTTTTTTTCTTTGTGATTTGTTCATGTTTGTTTTTCTTTCATTTTTTGCCCTGGCCATTTCACTGGCCACTGTTGAGAGCTGAGTTTAGTTTAGTTGAGTGTGGCCACTGTTGAGAACTGAGTTTAGTTTAGTTGAGTGTGGCCACTGTTGAGAGCTGAGTTTAGTTTAGTTGAGTGTGGCCACTGTTGAGAGCTGAGTTTAGTTGCGTTTCTACTCGTTTACAAGAAAACAAAAAAAGGAGCGGGGGTAGTATTTTTATCTCCGACTCTGTAGGTCCGCTGCTGTGCAGGACAGTGAAAAGTGGAGGCAGGGTGTGTGTGAGCTCACCTGTGTGTGTGTCTTTAAGACTGTTGCCCTGCTTTGTGTAGAGGAGCAGAGAGAGAGAGAGGGAGTCACGCCATCGACACAGAACATGCCTTAAACAGACACAAAAAGTGGAATAAACAATAGGAGACCGAGTTTGGACGTGTCTTAAAAGTCCCGTGGACGCTTCGTGACTGGAGACGGTGAGTTTGGAGTCGTGGTTTAGTTTTGTAACCTGTTTTTTTGCCACATTCTTTAAAATTGGTGGCGAGAGGTTTCTCTCTCCCCCGCTCTTCTCCTCCGGGTAGGCGGGCGGTGTGTTCAGTCTGGCCGGGTGTCTGCATTCAGCAGGCGGACTGTCTCAGGCCTCTCTCCCGGGACACAAGAAACAAAACAAGACTGTGTTTGGGGAGACTCAAACATGGGGAACAATTTACTGAAATGAGGTCCCACCTCGTACACAAGCTTCTCCCCACGGCCTGAGTCTGTTTAACCGAAATGTACCGTCCTTTTCACAGTTATTGTATTAGTTTATTCGTTTTTATTCACTTTAATGTGAATGAAGCTGAGGACTGTATGTTTGCTGTTTTTCACTCGTGTTAACGGGTTCTCCATCATACCTTTTTGAAGTTCTTCTACGCTATATGGACAAAAGTATTGGGACGCGCCCCTTAAATATTGCATTCAGTTCAGTTTCAGCTTTGTCATATGCAAGTTAGCACAGGGACTCCTTACTTCCAATCTCAATGCTCGAGCATGCCAAGACATTTTGGACAACGCCATGTTTCCAACTTTGTGGACACAGTTTGGGGACAAACCTTTTATACTTGGCATGATTGTGCCCCAGTGCACAAAGCAAGGTCCATAAAGACATGGTTGGATGAGTTTTGGTGTGGAAGAACTTGCCTGGCCCACACAGAGCCCTGACCTCAACCCAATCCAACACTTTTGGGATGAACTGGAACACTCCAAAATCTTGTGTAAAGCCTGCCAAGAAGAGTGGAGGCTGTTGTAGCTGCAAAGGGAGTACCAACTCCATCTCAAAGTCCATGTAATGTAGGTTAACATCGATCCATTTAACCTGCAGTTTTATTAATTTTCGAACTCATATATGGATACTTGTGTGGTATTATGCATGTTTTTGTTTTTTTTTTTAACTACTATGTTTTCCAGCAGGTCACACTTGGCTGCTCAATTAGTGGAACTGCCCACTGCTTTGATGCTGCCGCCCCTCATTAACATAACACTGGGGAAATAAAGTGTAGTCTGGGGTCTGTCTGTTTTTCACCTGTGTGTGTGTGTGTGTGTGTGTGTGTGTGACTGTTTCCCCCCCTCATGGTGCCATTTTGCTGATAAGACACATGGTCTGGTCACACAATGAGGTTAAACCACACTCTGTCTCCTCTTTCCCTGATGGGCCTCTTACTTTAAGTGCTTTAAGAAGTTTCTGATGTTTTGTGCTTGTTCTTTAGTTGACCCAGGGTGGAGGAGGATGCAGCCCACCCAGGCACACGTCTCCTTCTTTTCGGCGCTGCTGCTGCTCCTGTCTCTCCTTTCCTTTTCTGCCGCCTGTAATAAAGCCCTGTGTGCCAGCGATGTTAGCAAATGTCTGATCCAGGTAAGTGTGGTCATAACACACATCCATTGCGTTTGCTTCACTGCAGCTCGTGTTTCATTTTTTAGGAACTGTGCCTGTAAGACCTCACTTGTGGGATTGTGGTTAAGTTTTGTGGCCGTTCAGACTGTTTCGCTGTGTTATTTAAGGTTGGGATAAGATCTTGTGGTAATGAAGGCTTCAACCAGGAATTTATGGACTCATTTTGCTTAAACCATATGCATGATGCCTTTTGTATTTGTCCAGGATAAAACTCACAACCTTCCAAATCCTTCAAATTATAAACCTAATTGAGTAGTGTATATGCTTTAAATCTTTTAAATGTTTATTAATAGCTAACATTGCATTAGTACTTGAAGCTCCATACATTTTAGAAATGAAAATATTCTCCCCAGAAATCTGTTCAGAGAAGTGATCAAAGCATGCCGAAAGCTTAAAAAGCAGATTTCTCGTACACCAGAATGGCCATGCTGGATCAGGTTCTGTGTTGTTCACGGTAGAGGTTAGGCCGCCCCCCCCTCGTCTTTGTGCACATCTGGAATGTGACCTCGACTCGGAGCTCCTCCTGCTGCTCTAGAGGCAGGCCGAGGTTGCGCAGAGCACTTCAAAACCACCACACTCACACTTCATCAGGATCAGCTAAGTGCACTTCACTACAAAAATGGATACACTCACGCTCCATCAGCGTCCGCTTCGTTCTCACCTATAGAAACAACTGGCCTGCACTCCACATTAATTAACATCAGCTGCTTTAGCCCTGGCCTCCCTCATTTCACTGTACTGCCAGTGTCATGTTATGTTGTTTCACAGATCAAAGCAGTGGAAGTAATGCATCAGTTCAGTCAGCCTCTACTTTATTAGGCTGTCATTATCACTTCAGTTTATTAAAATTAATTGTAAAATTATGTTTAATCCTTTTGGAAGAGCAGGTTTTCTTTAGAAGTGGCAGTTAAAAATGCAGTCTTTCAAAGCCAGCTGTGTGAGCAGACGTTTCCCTTCTGACTCATCGCAAATTGCCTCTATATTAACTTAAGTGAAGAGTTTGAGTGCTTGTCTGCTGGTGCCTTTTGTAAACCAACTTCAAGTCTGGGTGAGTTGGAGTGAAGATAGGCTGCTATTTCTGTTTCTAGATTTTTTATATATATATATCCATGGTTCGGCACGCACGTGATCCGAAGATTCGAAAAAATCTCATGTGTGGGAGCATTTTAGCTTCCCCGTTAAATATATTGATGGGGAAAGGGTGGTGGATAAAACCACCAGTTTGTCGACGGTGTGGCACGAGGAAGCCGTATGAGACTGGCAACACAAGCTTATTTGAAACGACATCACCTTGGTGTGGCAGGAGCTAAGATGAAGGCTGCGCAACAGCCACTGATATCCGCGGCATTTAAGCAGCCTTTTGCTGCCCAATCTGACAAAAAGCTATTACAAAAGCTATTGGGGTGTTTATAGCTGCAGACATGAGGCCATATTCCATTGTGCAAAACAAGGGGTTTAAGTAGTTAAAGTTACAGCAAAGAGGTCTACACTCTCCCCAGAAAATGCAGACATCCTCATCTTTTTTGAAAAAAAATTGAAGGTATAAGCTCATGTCTGCTTTGCTTTCTTTTTTCATTTTTGATGATGTGGACATGAGTTTTTATTTCATTCTCCGTGTTCAAAGTAATAAGCAATGATGCCTTAAATTACATTTTAAGTTGTTTTTGATTGTGTGGAGGTAGCTGAGTGGGTAGGATACCTGCCTCCGGATCAAGAGGTCATGGGTTCAAATCCTCCCTTCAGCAGACCACCACTGGGTCCCTGAGCAAGACCCTTAACCCCAAATTGCTCCAGGGAGACTGTCCCCTATAGTTAGGGAATGAAAGTTGCTGTGGATAAAAGCGTCTGCTAAAGGCCATAAATGTAAATGTAGGAGCCTTTGAACCCAAGGGCCACAAAGTTGCAGGTTCAAACCCCCACTTTCTACCATTGTGTCCCTGAGTAAGACACTTAACCAGTGTCTCCAGAGGGACAGTCCCTGTAACTAATGATTGTATTTCGCTCTGGATAAGGGCGTCTGCCAAATGCCCCCTTACCTTACAACAATAATAACTCTACACATTAAATCAGCCATGCACAAAGCTCATTTTAGTAGGGTAGACTGGAGCAAGCGTGGAACCCTGCTGAGCAGGCGCTTGTACATGAACTGGTTTTACATTGCTATGACACCTGATCCCCCCTTGTGAGGGGTGTAGAGTTGCCATTGTGGGGATCAGTGACAGCGGCAGTATTAGTGCTATCAAAATTTTTAGAGGCCAGTCATTGTGGACTGGTAACAGATAACCTTGTTGGTGGTTTCTGCTTCTGTGGACATGAAAATAAAGGATGACCTTTCACGTTAATATTTCAGGTTTTTTCTACTCATTAAATTAATCGCGCTGTGTATCCTCACAAGGAGTGGAAATGGCCACAAAGGCAAGGATACGATACTACCACGATACATTATTGCGATTCTTTACATTTTACTATACAGCAAGTATTGGATTCCGTTATACACTGTGATTTTAGTTCTCCCACGCGTTATCACAATGTGAACCATCTCAGTCAATCTCAATCTTCTCATTTAATTCCTTCCCAATATCCACTTTGATCCAAGCAAAGAACGAAGCCTTGTGGACCTCAGAAACAGTGTTATTAGAGGAGATGCATATAATAGGATAAAGCTGTATTAAATCAGTTAACTCCATGTATTATAATATTAAATAAATAAATATTGTTACTTGGCTTCGCTGTATCAGAATAATATTGTACCCTTCCCTTCCATTCCATTTGTGTTAAGACTCCTAAAAAGTGTTCCTAGAAAAGATAAAACAGAATTGTCTTAAGCACTAGGTGCAGCATTATCCTCGAAGTAAACTGCCCTGTTGTTTCATCTAGTTTCCCAAATGGTGATTGAGGAGGTGAACGTTCTGCAGACACAGCTGGAGATTGAGAAGTCGTGTCGGGAGAATGCAGAGGCACTGGCTACTAAGGTAAGACAGCCAGACGTTTTGTCATAAAAACATCATAAAAGTCTGTAACATAATCTTGAATATTGCAGCCTGTCAACACTCCAAAAATGCACTCTAGCTGGATAACAAAGGTTTGCAGCTTATTATGTCCAGGCTGAAAACCTCAGAACTGAATTTGAGTTACCACACAGCAGATGTTGTTGGTTTCTGATTTGTTGACTGTGTAATGTTATTCTGCACGCCCTTAGCTGAACTGTGAGAACAGGAAGCTGAAGTATCTGAGCCTGTCGTCCCGGCCGTGTCTGGACGAGCTGCTGCCCAGCATCTCAGACTGCATCTCGCTGGAAGAGGAGACTGAGCCGCAGGACCACAGCCCAGATCCTTATGCCCAGTACCAACAACAGGTCAAAGGTATTCTGTCGTTTTAGCAAACACTGCTTCAGTGCTTAGCTGACAGTATCTATGATCTTTATATTGGCTGGTATCATTTTATGTGTACGGAAAGTAAAGACACTCAGTCAGTTTTAGTTAAACAGCGCTTTGCCAACAGATGTGAAGGAGTTGTCAACAGTTACGGGTCAAATTTAGTTCAGTTCTTTGTTAAACTTAAAGTCTTCTTCATGCTACAACATGTTTCGTGTCATGTTAAAGCATAGACTTGTATTTTAAATGATCTGGGGTTTTGTGCCATGAAAGTGTTCAAGTTGATCATTTCTTCTTTTGCGTCTGCAGTGAATTAAGCAGTCACTGTAACGAGTGACATAAGAGCATGACCACCAAAAACTGCAAGAATTTACTATTCACTATAAATAAAACAAACATAAAGCAACTTTAAAGCGACCCACGGTCTCCTTTTTTTCTAGTCTATTGTAAATGTTAAGGATTGCAATTATTCAACTAACATTACAAATCTAACCTAAATTGTGTTTTATTACACAACTCCTTATTAAGCATGTTTATTTCATCAATAAGGTGCTGAAAGATCTGTACACTGCTTATAAAAGGCAGTGATAAAACACGGATAACCATTGCCCTGTTTTTCTATAGATCTTCAGGAAACAGTGAACACGTTACTGCAGGAAAAAAAGCAGCTGGCCTGTCAGTTACAGGAGCAGCAGAGACAGATCGACGAGCTGACAGCACTTGTAAGTGGCTCATTTGTGCCTTTTAGAACTGTGGGTAGGAGTCTGGGTATGCACTACATGAACCTTGAATAATGGTGAGATGGTAATTATTAGTTTGACATGACATTGTTTTTTTACTCCTTTACTGCTTTATAATAGACTGAAAAAGAGCAAGCAGAGATGAAGGAGCTTCACAAAACCATTGAGCAGCAAAGCAAGACCATCAAGAGGTTCAACAGAGGTTCGTGTGGCTGTGCCTCCTTTTGGTTATGAAATACTGTGGGTACTGATTGTATCTGTCACGCTCTAATGAAGTTTTGATGAAGTACCGGCAGATATGCAGCCTGCTTTTTTTCTTCTGTGGCATCACATTCATGCAACTGCCTGTGAGTGACATCATCTTGGCTTAGCTGCTTTACATCTGGCACTCGCCTGGGAAGAGAGTCATTTCCTCTCAACCCACGCCTGAACACCCTAATGAAGTTAACAGCAGAAGATGGACCAGGAATTCCCTCAGCCTCATCTGGGGAGATGCACTCAAATTTGTTCACCATTCGACTCCCTCTGCCCATAAAACCCCCCCACTCAGCATGTTTAGCCTTCTCATGAAAACTGAGCATCTCAATAAAAATGTGTGTCTCTGTTCAGTGTCCATGATGGCTGCTCATGAATATGAGGGTCTGAAGGAGCAGCTGGATCTGGAGCAGTGCCTGAGGCAGAAAGCAGAGACCTATGCACATGAGGTATGACATAAGAAGAGTAAAGATTGTGTATTCATCTTAACGAACCCAATTTCTTACCTAACAGCAAGTTCAATTATAATTCTTTAGGAAATTATTTAGTGCGTCGTGAAATATCTGTCTCTTTCTTTCTCTCGCTCGCTCTCTCTCTCTGTCTCTCTCTCTCTTTCTCTCTCTCTCTCTCTCTCTCTCTCCCTCTCTCTCTCTCCCTCTCTCTCTCTCTCTCTCTCTCTCTCTCTCTCTCTCTCTCTCTCTCTCTCTCTCTCTCTCTCAATATATGTACATACATATATACATACATACACAAATATATATGCCTCATTACAGATAACCAATAAAGGATTTGTACATTATGTATGTTTTTATTACTACAAGTTATTGTACTTGATAACCTAATTTAATTTAAAAAAAGCTGAATCTACATGTATATCACTTTATCATTACAGTTTAATGTACTTTATTATAACCTGATTTAATAAAAAAACAGCAGAGTCCACATATATATCACTGCATCAGTTCCTTTTGTACACCGCTAATACATTGGTATTAATCGTACTTGTCTATTTTTTCTTTTTTCTTAGAAGTAACTAATGCTGAGTCACATTTTTGCTGAAACTATCACTCATTTGTTTAATTAACAATTGTTTGCCATTAAAAAAATGGCATTTCAATTGCATTTGAAGCAACAAAAATATTTAGAGTATCAACCATTACAATTTGCAACACATTTAAGTGCTGATTCTGTTCTCAGGTGCAGTATTTTTTTTTTTTGTGCTCTTTATTCCAAACGAGCTGACCCCGAAATCTGATTGCAGCCAAAATGCAATGAATTATTAAAATGACTTGATAATGAGGAGCAAAACAAAGAGCAACTGTAGGTGATGTGTTTTCAGAGTAGCTGGAGTTGGACGGTGTTCAGAGAATGTGATGGTCTTTTTTTTTCTCCTTTAGATGATGGTGAAGCAAAAAGAGACAAACAGGCAGAGCATGATTCTCCTGCAGCAGGCAGACCCCAGTGTTCAGCTCCTCAAGGCTCTGGAAGATGTGGCTAATGTAACCAAAACGCTGGAACAGGAACGGCTGCAGCACCAAGAGAAGGTAGACCCACTCTCTGTGTTCCTCAGTAGACCGACTTGCACTCTGTATTTCATGTTAAAATTAGACTTACATAATACCTAATAAAACAATAACTTTTTTTGTTTTTCGGTAAAGATTGGATGACATTCATGAAAGACGTAGTGCTGAGCAAGCAATTAAATGAATGGAACTAGAATAAATCCGCTTCTCTGATGTGCAGGATCTGTCAGGATTGTGGTTAGGCCGACAGAACAATAGTGTTATTATATTATTGGTGATTGGGCACAGGCTGCTCTGCATTTGCAGCCTCAGCAGATAATTTCCTCGAGGACCCACAACAAATGAGCGGATGTGGACTGGAAAAGAGGCTGACCGTGCCTCCACAACTGCACTACAGTAATTACAAACCCCAACACATCAGAGGAGAAATCTGGGGGCTTGACAGCTCTCAAGTAAGATCAAAGATGAAGTATAAGAACTTTACAGAGAACTTCCAGTCACACCCCAGACATAAACTGACATTTTCTTCCTAAATAGAACATTCTCAGGCATAAGCTGGGTCTGATAACCGAGCAGGGTGGGAAAAGAATTTTTCTCTGAGTGTAGTATTCATGCAGTGCCAAAATCCTGACTGTAACTCGGCCTGCAGCCCTGCTCACAGAACTGCTTGGAGCTGAGCAGGGGTCATTAATCCACGGACAGGTCTGCAGCTACTTAGCACATTTTGGACAACATTCAGCAGTCAATATGCTGGAACATTGAAATGCAATTTCAGTGTGCCAGTTAGAAGGAGACATCAGTCATGTATGCTGCCAAACCTTGAGTGTTTTGACTGTGAACTTAGCAATTTGTTTACTCTGTGAACTTTCAGAACTCACAGATCGAACTCTTAATGTGTTCTCTGTTGACTTACAGTCAATAGAAACTCTCTTTACTGAAGGCCAGTATTCACAAGGCTATGTGATACACATATAAACCTTTCATGGCAACTGAAAACCCATTATATAGGCTTGTTGGAACAAGCATCAGTAGTCGTAACATTTTCTGAGGTGAAACTACACCAAAATTGACTAAAGCAGCCTTCCTGAACACTGACGCTTGTTGTAACCAGGATTTATAAATGTTGGTTTATGTCAGTTGTCATGAAATGTTGGTGTCTTGAAGCTTTACAAATCACTGGGTTTGCGTAACTGTATTGCATCTTGCAGTGGGTGATCTCATCCTTTCCTTTACATGCAAAATGATTCTGAAACGGAAATGCTGAGCCTGTGAAATTTCTTCAAAGTTACTAAATGCTCATCCCCCTCTCCTCGTAGGTTAAAGCTCTGGAGGCTGAGTTGGATCAGTGTGCCTTGCGGAAACAGCTAGCACAGCTGCAGAAACAGCTGGAGTTGCTGGAGGAAGAGAGAAAAGACACAGAGGAGCGTCTGCAGGAGGAGACAAAGAAGTGCAGCGACTTGGAATGCAGAGGTGAGCTCGTATGCTGCAGCTCATGCAGTCTCAGCGTCCGCCCAAATGTAGGGTGTTGGTTATGTGTTCTATATTCAGAAAGTAAGACAACATAGCATTTGAGAATATGAAGTCTTAAATAAGCTTGATTGGTTATACCGTGGGAGGAACTGTAATTTAAGTGATTACTGAAAATCACTGCTATTTCAGTCCAGTACAAATCCGCAATCTGTAGTTTTTACAAGTCTGACTCAGTTCTGGAGAGCCTGAACCTAGAGTTCCACCAGCAGTAGTGTTTTTTAAAAATAATACCAACATTCATTTTTTCACAGCTTTGATTCTGACTATATCAGATGTGCTTTCCTGTTTACACACAGGCTTCTGTACACACACACACACACTCACAGACACACACACACACACACTCACCTCTTTCATCCAGCTGATATTAAGAGTAAAACGAGGTTTTCATATAATAAAATGCATTTTTCTTTCACTCTGTGATGTAAACATGACCTCTGACCAAACTGAACGTTTTCACTCACTGATAGGTGGAGTAAGGAGGAGAAACATGCTGTTGTTTTTCCTCACAAACAAGTATGTGGTAACAGTGGAAATACATTTTAGACCCAGGCAAAAGTTACTGTAGTTTGATGAAAGATTAGGGAAAAATGAACCTGGTGGGATGTAATGAACTTTGCTTAATATCCCCAGAGAAATAAAGTACCAAGGTATAAAAAAGACTTTTGGATTGAGTTTACTGAAGCACCGTAGAAGGCAACATGCAAAGTATAATACTTTGCATGTAATATAATATGTCTGTTTAAGGCTTTGGATGTCCATGTTTAAGCTGTAACATTTTATTGTACTCCATGTTCACTATCGCTATTCTGATGCTAACTTAACATAGAAAATGTCATAGAGACGCCAGGGGTGGTAACAAAACCTACATGTAAATTAAAAGGTTGACATAATATGACACACTATAAAACTGATGATTGTCTTACTCTCAGTGTAGTCAAAACATCTTTTATGAAATGACTGAAGCTATGATTTATATTGCATTTGTACAATTTAATTAGAATAACATCTCCAGCTTGAAGGGGCGAGAAACAATCCTGAGAGTTCAGAAGCAGTTAACACACTGGCCAAAGCCGTGTCACTGCAGTGAGTAAGGTGTGCCACAACTGCAGTAACATCTCTGTGTTTCCACAGTGAACGAGCTCCAGGAGTCTCAGGCGAGCTGTGTTTCAGCGTCGGGTCCGTCTCCTGGGACTGCACCTCCCCCAGCACCTCCTCCCCAGCCTCCACCCCCACCCCCACCCCCTCCACCTCCTCCTCCACC
>JBBPCY010000032.1:7461341-7517750 GCA_037974405.1 Brachyalestes nurse | reverse complement strand
TAGCGCAGGAGGTCGCGGCAGTCGGACCAGGTGGGCTCCTCCCCCTCTTCACCTGGTCTGCCCGTTTCCCGGACGGAGAGGGCAGACAGCACGATGGTGGTCGGGGGAGGCACAATAGGCACACAGGCCTTCGCGGTAGCGTCTGGCCCTCTCCGCCGCCGTCAGGGAGGTGCGTCCTATCTGCATGGGTTCCTCGGCTTCGAGAGAGTGGGCCTCTGAGGCAGGTGGAGGGAGCGGAGGCGCAGTGCGGACCGGAGTGGGCGTGGCTTCCCGGGTCTTGTAGGCAGGACCTGCGGAGGAACGAGAGGAGAGGTTAGATTTGGGTAGGTGGGACATCCGCTGGTCCACCCGAAGAGCAAGCTGACTCATCCCCTCCAGTGTAGCAGGAAGCTCCCGCACCACCAATTCGGATTTTAAACGTGATGAGAGCCCCTCGTAATAGGCGGTGCGGAGTGCAGCATCGCTCCACTCGGTCTGGACGGAGAGTGTCCGGAACTCCATGGTGTACTTCGCCACACTGCACTCTCCCTGACGTAGATGATATAGGCGTGAATCGATCTCCACCTCGCTCTCAGGATGTTGAAAGGCCTTGAGTTGGGTGGTAAAGGTGAAGTAGGAGTGGGCAGCGTCTCTGTCGGCTTTCAAGACCGCTGTAGCCCACTCAGCTGCCTGTCCCGTGAGCAGGGAGGTCAGAAGGGCAATCCTGCTACGGTCCGAGGAGTAGCGCTGGGGCTGGAACTCAAAGAGTAGAGACAGGTTAGTTAGAAGCACGTCACACTTCCCTTCTGAACCGCTCCACTTCTCCGGAAGTGCAATTTTGGGGTGAACAGATGAGGAATGGACCGGGTCTGTGGGTTTAGCCTTCGCAGCAGCCAGGTCGTCGAAATCCGCCTGTAGGGTGGTGAGATCCAAGCGGAGAGCCACATTCTCTGCCTGCAAACCAGCGGTCTCGGCACGAAGTGCTGCGGTCTCCACACGAGTCCCACCAGCTCCCGCTGGAGATTAACGATTTCCACAGACTGCTGCGTCAACATCTCCCACAGACGCGCAAAGTCCACAGGGACATTCTCAGGACCAGACATTCTGTCACTGAGGCAAGACTAGAACAACGGATGATGAGGAGGTTGTCCTTTGTAGCGTGGAGGAGAACCCAAACGCGGATACACACGTGTGGGTAGGTAAACCACGCAGTTGCTCTGTGAACGCTCCGAGAGGAGTTGAGATTTCCACCAGGAAACCCGCGTTCACACACGCACACAGACAGGTAGAGAGAGATGCTCCGGAGAGCAGGGTACTCACGTGAGTTGAGGAGTAGGGACCTGGATTGAGCTGTCATGAACTCAATGTCTGGTGCTGACGTGTACCTAAGTCCTGCTTAAATACCTGCGCGAGTCAATTCCGGTGCCTCGTGACCTCACGTGACCTGGTGCGTGTGACAGATGTACACACACACACAAAGAAACACACACAAACACAATATGGACTAATACTACTGTCAGCCCTCAAACTGACTAACTCGCACTCTAGCCATTAAGATAAAGTGCTTGCTTAGGGTTCTCAAGATTCCTCTTCTGCTTTGTTTATCAACAAAGATGAGTATCACCACAGATAGTAAATCTCACTATGTTCTCTACACTTTAGATTATAAAGTGCTGAGACTGCACCCACACGCTTATGGGTTTGTAACTCTTAAATAAACATTTATGAGTACACCGAAAAAAAAACAATATTTTCCAAGTGTGTGTGAATTGCTTATCTTCTATTTAGTCTGTGAAACAGGCTACCACCATCCACATCTCTGATATGTTTCACTTACAGATAACAGCAGTTAGGAGCTTTTGCAAGAGTAGGCCAAGGTTATAACCCATCAGAGTGACAGATTTTAGGAAAGTAATTGGACAAATATAGCAGAGCGAACAACCTCAGTTTGTCTGTGAGGTGATCAAGTTGCTGTCTTTGTGATAGTTGTGATTATTTCTGCTTCAGCTTATCTTCCAAGAGAGCTTCTGTCGATGCCTACAATATACATCATTTTCTTGTCGCTTTTATTTTTATATTAAGTTATTTGTTCAACGTTTGTTTATATTTCTTTCATATGTACTTTATTGTATGTTCTAAAAATTAGTGAGTTGCTTGGTAATCTTAAATGTACCAAGCTTGTACCAATGTACTAAACTGATGAGTCACACAGACAAGCTTCAGCATGTGTTTAATGCATGGGATTTTTTGTATCTGCAAGGAGGGAAGAAGAGCTGAAGTTAGGTAACTGTGTTAGGACTGTGTTCCAAAAAGCAAGAGCCAGCCATATTCCAATAAATCTTTAGCTCAAAGTGAAACAACTGGATAACTAACCAATATACGTATGTACTCACACGCTTAAAAAATAACAATCAAATTAATTACAAGCTCTCTGATTAATTAATATAAATTCATTGGATACATTTTTGCTGTAAAAGTATTTTAAAAATGAAATGAATTTTAGAATATGAGTGAATGAATAATCAACATTACAGACTTTCAACGTCTCTTTTGTTGAATAACTGTTTCTGCACTGTTCATGTGCAGTAATGGTCACAGCAGTCAAAAATACGACCTAATATACTGAGGGAAAAATGCTTCAGCAAGAATAATGACAGAACTAAGTCCGCCAATAAGGTGCAGTTTACGACAATGAACATACAAGCACGAGTGTTCTGATGAATTATGCTGCCTTGTTGGAAAGCAGAGTCTATCAATTCATGCTACCCTGTTGAAAAATGCTCCCTTGAAGTTGCCAGTGTCCCAAGATTTATTAGCGTGGCATTGAATCCTAAGACTGTGGAAGTGCACATGCGCAGAAGGGCATGGTAGAACATCTTGATGGGCCGCATGTTCCGACAGAATACCGGACCGGGTTAAAGTCACGTGGTGCGATTAAACAGCGATTAAAAGTTTTTTAACGCTTTATTTTATCTGTGATTAATTGAGCAAAATTAACATGTTCATTTGACACCCCTAACACATCCATATAATAATAATACATAAATCAATTATGAATTATATTCAGCTTTGCACTTCAATTTCCATCAGCATATTTTAAAAGGTACTTATATTGGTTGTGTTGGCTGTTTTAGAACTTAAGTTTAAGTTATTAACTTATTTAAGAAGTGAGTAAATCAATTGTTCAGAGTAGCAAAGGGTCCTTCGAAATTTGTGACTGTGTTGTCCAACTATTTGTTTCATTATGAAAGCTAATTGTAAAATTGCAAAGAATTACACAAATAAAATCTTGGGTTCTAGGAGTTAAAATGAACTAACACCTTTTAACTTTCTATAAAGTGAAATGAAGGTGCTTCAAATAATTTTTGGCTCCACATGTGTTTTGTGCACCATAGTACAACAGTTGGGAGAGGGAATCTCAGTTCTGCACCTGGGCAAGTCTGCTGTGTCATTATGATTGAGGGCCAAAGCGAGAGGCAGTGGAAGAGGCTGGGTTAGGTGACTAATGGGGTCAGGGGGATGTTCCTCAGTTACTGCTCTGCTGAGTGGAGCTGTCATTGAGGCTGTAGTAACAAAAGCTCTTAACTACTGCGTCTGGACTCCATGTGTTCTGGTCTTCCTGTTGTTATGGTCAAGCGAGGAGCAGAAGGGAAGACTTATATGGCTTGTAGCACTTTTTTATTTTGTACAGAGCAGAACTCTTTTTCATTTAAGATACTGCACTTAAATTGAATTGGAAAACAAACGAATGGCTATTTATTGTCTACAGAAACACCAACTGAACATTTACTAAGGTCCACCTATGCTCTAGTCTAGGTCACTAAACAGGAGTACAGTTACACGGTGTAGCCTGTTGTCATGCATCTATCAATCACTGTCTACCTAAGCATTGATCAGTTTCCGACCACAGGACTGCTGATCACTGGATATTATAGTGAAGGAAAAAAAGTGTTTATTGTTGTGTTGAGACAGAAATGTTTACATATAATGTCATTCCACATTTTACTTATAAATAAATAAATAAATATTCATGAGCATAAACAAAGATATATGTTAAAAAATATATAAATAAATAAAACACAGAAAAACTGAAGAAAATTAGTTTAATTCTTTGTTGTGAAGCAGTAGAGTGTTCAAGGAATCCATGGTAAGCCGTAATTAGCTTTATGCATTTAGCTTTTTTCTCTATTTTTTTTTTTTACATTTAGCTTTTTTCAGTGTTGGCCCATTCATATCACAAACTGTTTACAATTATTCTTTTGCTGAACTCATGATTTCAAAGTCATGTATACATTTTCAATTGGGGTATGCACTTGGGATCAAATGTGCGACATCTCTTTCTCCAAACAAGCCTCATTGTATCTGATCAAAGTGCCATGTTCCAAAAGGAGAATTCTAAAAAAGAGTTCTAATATGTTTAAATGTATACAAATTTTAAACTCTATGCTTCTTCTGTAGTAGAGTTCTGCATGGGGTGTAGCTATAGAGATAGCTGAGGTGCAGTTATTATTCTCTGTGTAACTGTTCTTCCTTTTACCTCTTACACCAGGCCAGGGACAATTAGTTGTGGTTCCATTAACTTTTCAGTCTCTGTAGCATCTGTCTAGCGTTGTTTAATAATGTTGTCACTGAGATTTTTTTAAGAACCTATTTCACATGCTCCATGTTTGCTACTTTTGTATGGAATTTTCTCAATAAATGCCAACATCTCAAATAATTAACATCAAGTAAAATCTGCACAAGAACATTTGTATTGTTGCGGTATTTATATTTAGAACCTTTGTTTACAGTCATGAATAGCGCTTAAAGTGCAAAGTGAGGTGTGTATGTGCAAAAGAGGTATATTAAATAACAAAAATAAAAGTGTCTGAATACTTGTTTCTACTCACTGTATTTCGACAGTGGTACTGTGTGTGGTGCTAATACTACTAATTTGTGTCAAACGATTTCACACTTGTCAGTGTTACTGCCAGGTTGAGAGTGATCTATGCCTCAAACATCACTAGCAGATGGTTCTGTCATTAACAGTGTTGGGCAAGTTACTTCAAAACTGTAATGCGTTATTTATTACTTGTTACTGTCATTTCAATGTAACTCATTACATTACAATATTACTGTATTTAAAATGTAAGGAATTACACTACTGTTGCATTACAGTTACTCTCGCCAAAATAACTGGAAATTTGGATTTGGGAATCTAAATGTAGCTCATGACGCTCAGTGAGCTCATTACACAGCCAGTGGAAGGTGATGTGGTATCTGACTGAGCTAGGCTTATGGTTAAAAACAGTTCTATCTGACGTTGGATCAGTTGCAGGTTCACTCATCTCTCTGTACTGTCTGACTAAGTGAAACATTTTGCGTGGACGTTTCTCCTCTGCTGATCTCGCAGTGATTTTGGCAAATTTGTATGAAGAGAAAAAAAAACATCACTTCATTCCGGGTTAAAAATGCATTGTAACGCGCGTTACTGACATTTATACCGAGTAAAATATTACCATTACATTACCATGTTACAGCAAAAAGCAATGCATTACAGTAATTTGTTACTTTTGTAACGCGTTACTCCCAACACTGTATAGTAGGCATGAATTCACAATTTTGACACCCTTTTCGCTTTAATCATTTTTCATTGTTTAAACAGCTCCCTCATCGCAATCATGAGGAAGTCTTCCAAGGGTGGAAAAGGCTCCCCGAAACTAGAGCAGGCGACTCCAGGTGACTTTGCCGTTGACTTCAGGCAGCCCAAACAGCACGTTTGTATGGGTTGCCCTTGCTTACCTCCTGTTCTGACTTTACTTGACAACCTGACAAATGGTCTGTGCAAATCTCTGTGCAGTGAATGAAGGCGTGGATGATGTCAAAGTGAAGGCTGTCAACGAAATGATGGAAAGGATCAAACATGGGGTGGTGCTGAGGCCAGTGAAAGGACAGGACACAAAGGTGAAGATCAATGTGAATGATTATTTTTGGAACTAAACTGTCAGATGAAGACGTATCACTTTTATTTTCACTTTCACTTTTTCATTTTGCCATACAACACTAAACAGCTGTGACTACAGATGTGAAGTTAGACACAGTGAACTGATACTTTCAAAATAAAAGTCCAATATATAACAGAGCCATAGACAGACCATGGACGTGCCATTAGGTAAATACATATTTAAATCACATAGTGAATTACACAGTGAATAAATTATGTATTTTTACTCTATAGGTTTAGGTTTTTGGCTTCTTTTTTATCTTTGTAGAATTTTTTTTTGTTTCTAAATCCAAAATGCATTGCATTGACTTGCAAGACAGTGCTATGCACACAACAGCTTTCTATGCACAGTCTCTTTTGTTTTTTTTAAATAAAAATGGTATCCATTTAAAGTTTTGAAAGCTTTGAATGAGAAATAATCAACATCATTATTAGGACTGGGATACTAAGCAAAGTTATTGATAATACTGACATCATTTAAAAACACATATGTATTACAGTAACATTCAGTATATCTAAGACAATGTCTGCTTGCACCAGAAGTTGAAACAAAAGACACGTTTTGAAACCATACACATTAACCATAAAGCCGTGTTTCGTATTAAAGCTTGTGGTTGCTGATGATATGCTTGCTCCTGAGCTCCAAGCAGAAGCAGACTTGAACGATTACACACATGCCATGCTGCAGAGTTTGAGCTGTGGGTCAGTGAGGATTTTCTTTTTAGCAGAATGTCCTTGAGTCACATTGGCTGAAAGAAAAAAACGACAGATCCATTCATTCTCCCTTTTCTTCTCTTTGCACAAGTGTTAAAGAAAAGAACACAGCAGAGCAGAAGCTTCAGTGCATCAAAAAATGAATCAGTAAAACTTGACTTGGAAGAACAGAAATCATGATGACTAAACACTGAATTAACATTATGAATGAAGAACTACATTTTTCTATGTAGCCTATCACAGTTACACACTGGGCTACCCACTTATGTGTGTGTAAATGATGTAAAGCCAGGAAGAGGGGTTCAGATTGTGGGTTGGAGCCATGAACTACATAAGCAATATGCAATAAATTCTATTTAGTGATTTCATGGGCCTTGTTGATAATAATTGCTAAAACAGTAAGTGATCCCAGCCCTAATCAATATCAAAGAATGCAATGCCTTTTGTTCTGCATTTCATGTGACCTGTTCTGCATTACATGTGACCTGCCCGACTGATCTGGTCTTATGCAGAGATTTGGCGCAAAGGTAAGCCTGCCACTTTACCACTAAATGTATAAGAGTAGACTTCAAAGCAGTGGTGATCATGAAAATAAAATTATATTAGTGCATGTGAAAGACGGCTATGAGCTGAAAGATGGTTATCTCTATCTCTTTTTATTGAGAAAATACAAATGAAGGAACCACATGATAGAAAAGGCCCATTGGTCATTTTCCCCAGAGAATTGTCTGGTTATTAAGGTTCTGTTGTATGTGGACAGCTCATAGGGGCGAGAGAGTAAATTGACTGTGGTTAAGCCACTGATTGACTGAGCCACCATGACAACACTCAGCCTCACTGGGACTGTAGGAGTTAAAATCAATAGCTCGGACCAATGGTCAGGATTTTAATATCCACCATCTGCCCTCTATTTCAGTGCCAGATCTCTCCACCCCTCTTCTTCTGCATCATTCAAGTTTAACAATATAAAAGAATAGAAAGACATCTACAGGAAAACAGTGTTAGATGTTGGTCATAGATCCTCGATACTTCTTTTTACTAATGCTGGGCAACAATTAAAAGGTAATCGCGATTAATCGTATCGTTTTCTGCAATTAATCGCATTGTTATACGCAAAATTAAATAATGAATTCAAAAGTAGTGCATGGTGCACTGTTATTTTTAAAGTACTGATGCATAAACAAAAGTTCAAGAACATTTGGTTTGCAAACACTTCATACAAATAAGGAGCTTTTTAACAGCAGTGTTCCCTTTAACACGGTTACAGAGGTATAGTTAAAATATTTCTAAATCTTAAACTTAAACAATAATGTAATCAAATCAAATATAAAACCAAAGCTATTTGCCACTTCAGGGCATTAATGTTTTATCTAGTTTGTTATAGAAAAACAAGTTACTCAAAGTCCAGAGCATGGGGAGCAGAACCATTATAGCAGTTGCAGAGGGGACCAACTCCATATGAAAGTCTATGTATCAAATGCAATGTCATTAAAAACCGTGTTTGTGTAATGGTCAGACTTCCCAATATTTAAATAAAATATAATATGGGCAAAAGTAATGGGACGCCTGACCCTTGCAAAAAAACAACTTAGAACTGCGTTCCACGCACCCACGAGCACAAAAACACAAAAAAGCAACAAACTTTCAAAATAAAAGAATTTTTTTTAAACCTGCGTTAACGCACGATAAAATAATTATCGCTGTTGAGTAAATAATGCGTTAACGCGACACTACTTTTTACACATTATACTGACTTGAAATGGCAGAAATGTTCAATGCGGGATTTTTCTGAACTGTCGTTTTGTTCAGCCGCAGAAACCAGCTGCTGAGGAGAAACAGCAGGAGAGTGCGATGGAGGAGCTGAAAGGCATTCTGGTAATTCACTTGATTAATGACTGCATGTCATTTAGTCAGTGTTACGCAGGATTTCATTCCACCTTTCTCCCCTTTATGGAGACAGTAACGTAGTTATAGTTATATGCCTGCATGTTAATAAATTAATTATGTGATGATGTTGTAAATGTGAAAGTAACCAAGAAAGTGTGTGCAATCAGTTTTTATTTGTTTGACCTCTCAGGACCCAGTGAAAAAGAGTCCCAGTCGTGGATTCCAGGAAACCTTGCCTGTTAAAAAGGACAGTGAACTGGAGGTGATTCTGAGGAGGAGACGCAAGCAGGCCTGTGATCCAGCTGCGGCAGGTCAGAAAAAAAAATGTAGAACAGCAGAGTGAAGTACTGTATTTGAGGGAAGGCACAGCTGTGTGAAATAATCTTGTTTGTTCAATTATTTTGTTTATACACAGAGAATGTTACAAATGTTACATGTTAAAAATGACATGTTTTGTTGATTTGATGTGAAAATAAATGCACATCATCTACAGGGAATACAGTTTTGCCTGTTTGAATTCACAGTTACTGCTAATTTGCTGAATGTAACATTAAGGAAAAAATAATGAATAAAAATTGAGCACAAAAATAGCAGAAAAAGGCCATATTTAAATGTGTTACCCATAGAGGATATGCAATTATCTTCATCTAATAATCATGGTCTTGTAACTTTTGCTGACGACTTCATGATTTATTTCAGCGTGTTCAGATTCTGTTTTATCCTCTAGGGGGCAAAATATACTAAACATTGAGGGTTGTACTTAAACTATTTGACTTCAGTTTCTTCTGTTCTCATTTAAGGCATTTCCAAACATTTTTAACCAAGGATTCAAATTCCATCAGGAGTTTTTGCTGAACAATTAAATTTAACCGAACCTAATGCCAGAATGTCCAGCACTATGTGATTAACCACCTGGTTCTGTAGCTTTGTGTCATTACCTTCTGTGTGCCTTCAGGCAGCTTGACTCTCTAACTCACCTACTGTAATAAACATTTAGCTCCTTGAACGGTTCTCATGTCTTGCTCTGCAGATGAGATGGATGGTCAGATCAGCAAAGTCTCTTCATCTGACAGCCTGAACGGTCGGCACAGTTCTGACTCGGGTAAAGACACAGATGGGCTGGGCAGCAGCTCCCTCTCCGGGAGCGAGTCTGGCTCCAGGTGCAGCTCAGACTCGGGCAAAGAAGCAGCTACGACCCGCAGGAGCTCAGACTCGGGCACGGAGCCTAGTGGATCCAAACAGAGAGTTTCTGTCCACAGGTCTCTCTCTGAGAAAGGCCCTTCTGACCTGACCACGAACAGATCCTGCAGCCGGTAAAGCTATTCTCTATTAAACCGTGCAATAATATTTAACCTCAGCTTGACAAGTAGTAGAAGCTTATATTCACCCAGTTAGTGTGATGCAAACTGCAGGCCTTGCCTCAGTCTCTGCGTTGGGTAATCTCAAATTAGACTTTAATTTCTGACAATGCATGGGAGACTTTTAACTGCCAAATGGACAAAACAGACAAAATTAAGATTAATCAGTATTTCATATAGGGCTGTTTGCCCAAGAGCTAATTAAAGTTGATTCTAGACTGAATCCTTTGGTGGTTCACCATTAACATTGCAGACTAGGTTTGATCCATGCTTGATAAATCAGCTCGTAGTGTCAAGAAGGACTTTCTAAAGTCTATTTGAGACGTTTTCAGGCAAGTGTGCGATGATTTAGACATGTACAATATGAGTCCTGCGACAATGAGCTTCATTTTCTTGTTAGCTACATTAGTCTTGTAGTCCTAGTGCAGTTTGCTTAAAAAATGTGTTGATTTGTTGAGGAAAAAGTATGTGATGTGTCACACACGTCATCTATAAAGGGGGTTCTCCACTGACTGGTACCAGCTCGGTTCGGTTCAACTCTACTCACTTTTTTTGCTTTTCCATAACCATAATCTGGTACCCGGTACCCGGTACCATTCTTGGTACCACCTTGGCCGAGGTTCCAAGCGTGCTGAACCGATACTAAATGATGACGTGTTCATATTGGAGGTTACTGATTGGTGGTCGCTGTTGATTGTTACGTCAGTGTTGTTGACTGAACCCAGAGAAGCTGCCCGGCATTTTTAAAGAACCTCAGGGTACTACTTTCTCTGCCTCAGCTTTTTGACAGTGAGTGTTAGCATCGGGAAAATTATTAATTGTGGCAGAACGGAAGGCTGTGCCTTGGTCGAATGAAGAGGTCAGCACATTTAATTGTAGTGGAAAACTGTAGGTCCGATACCAAACTGAATAGAGTAGAACCGAACTGAACCAAACCGAGCTGGTACCAGTCAGTGGAGAACCTCCAATACTGAACAGAGTAGAACCGAACTGAACCGAACCGAGCTGGTACCAGTCAGTGGAGAACCATAGCTGTTTGAATAGCATTGTGTTTTTTCTCACCAAACTGACTTCATCATGTCACTGGGCTTTTCATATGTAGCTGTAAGACTACAGAAATCTTTTGTGTGTTTTTGCAGAAAGCGAAAGGATAAAGAGCAAGAAAAGAATGAGCAGCCCAATGGGATCAGCCACCCCGCACAGGAAGAGGAGCTGCAGACCGCTCTCGGCTCCTCAGCAGACGGCCCGAACGAAGCAAATGGCAGCACGGATGCTGAGTGTTAACAGCAAGCGGCTCTAGCAGGACAGCCTTTGCACAGATTCTCGTTTAGTTTTTTCAACGTATTTATTCCACATTCCGCACATGTACTTGGAAAGGATTCAATTTTAAGGTTTCTGTACACAAAATGTCTGAGGGTGTGGGTTTGTATCCACTGAAGGAAAACTCTCTAAGCAGTGTTTAGAAGCATCCTGCATTTGAAGAACTTTAGAAATCCACTATATTCCTGTTTTTAAATGATGATTTGATTCCATGTCCGTTATGTTTTGGAAACTGGATTTGGCCAGAATGAGTACAATGAACTTTGACAAACTCCTGAGATGTAAAATGCAACAGACGAAATGCATTGCTAACAGTATCTTTCCAAAGGAAACATTCATGTACCACTTTCTGTTTACATCTGCAAGATTTTGACTAGAGATATTTCACAACATTTGTCTTCTCTCCATTTGAGTAGCTACATATAAATCCTTTATAGTGGGTTGCAGTAATTTGCCATCATCCAACTGCAAGCTTATCTTTAAGTCATCCAACTTTCCATTAGTGCCGGATGATATGGCCTAAAAATGATCTTGCAAGAGTTTGACTGTAATGATCTTTATCACAATATGCACTAAACAGCGGAAAACACAACACAAGAACTTCCCATGACATTGTCCCATGACACATAGTACTGACTCTCATTCTGAGAGGAAAATCAAGATCTACTCAGTAAAAGAGAAAGACCTTTGCATTAATTGCCTAATTACCACAAAACCTCGAGTTGGTCATCGTCTCACCTTGCTGTGAAGTGCCTAGAGGGCATTAAGGCCTTAAAACCCTGCTTGCGGGGCTTGCTTGCAGAATTTAGGTCAACTCGATGCAATTTCGCATCAAAGGCCAAGAATATACCATGTAACATCTTTATATATTGAGCATTTCTGACAACGGCTAATTTCATATCGCAATAACAAAAGGCTAGAAATCATCCCTTTGTCCAGCTCTGCTTTTAGTGTTTAGTGAGTGAACTACACAGTAAAGATCATTGTTTACGATGCAAAACTCAATCCTGAATCAGTCTGAGAACAGTACTGCACATCGAGGCACTTTTGCTGTTACATTTGAGGAGCCTTCCTCATAAGATGCAAATATAAGCCATGCAAGTGCTCTGATTGATAACCATGAAGGAGATAGATGAGGGTCTATTCAGTCTACCTCCTCCTAGACAAACTCACCTCCTAGCTATCGTAAATTGTACAGGTTCTAAACATCGTAAAAGCGTGAACACCCTAAAAGAAGTGACGTGTTATCCTCCGATGTCTTCCACCTGTGTTTCCCAACTTTTTTGCACTGCAGTGATTCCGCTGCTCGAGGAGCGTGTATTTGCTTTGTTTCACATTTGTTATATTGGGGTAGAGGTAGGTGGGATGTCAGGTTTTTATAACCTCAAAGTCATCTGCTGGTTTTAATGGTGCGCAAGAGCCATGAGACTTTGTGCAGATGATCACTACTCTCACACAAGTGATACTGTATCAGCCTGAATCTGGCTCTTGTGATCTATGTAGGATTTCTTACTACCCACTGAGATCTGAATTGTGATGTACATGGCACATTAGAACTGTAATTTTTGAGGGAAAGACTTTGAGGCGTTTCTACTATGGAAACAGCACCTTTGAGATGTTTACTGGCCTTAACTGTAACACCGTTCACTTCCTTACCGCCTGCCTGCCGTCCAGGCTTTCCTCTGTAGGCTAAGTTAAGGACCCTCTCGGGACATTATCTGACTGTTGTGATCTTAAAATGTGTGTGCGTGTTTTGAATCTACGATGAAATGAGTGCACCTTTTTATTTGAAAATCATCTTATTCTCCTGCGCTGCACCTTTTGAACTGGACTGAATAAACATGAAAAACTACCCAGACGTGTTTGAAATGTGATTATTCTGTCTCTGAGTGGATAAAAAGTCTGACCATTTAAAGGAACAGAGCACTAAAAAATCAAATTATCCTCTTAGCCAGCAGGCCATTGAACAGAAAGACTGGTGTCCAGTGATGCAATGGGGTTTTGTAGCTAATTTAATACAGGGACATAGACTTCCATTACTTGTTATCCACAGTAATTACACGTAAAGAAGCAAACATGTCTTGGCTGATCGCTGGTTTTTGTAATCAGGTGGATTTGATTTTACAGTGAATAGCAGTTTGTGGTCTGACCTGTTATCGAAAGGTAGTGGGTTTGAATCTCAAGACTGCCAGTGGCACCACTGCAGTACTCTTGAGCAAGGTACCATCCCCACACACTGCATTCCTGGCAGCCCCCTGCTTCACTTGGTGAATGGGTTAAATGCAGAGAAGAATTTCATTCTGTAGTGGTACTCAGTTCCAGCTGTAAGAGGTATCACTGAACAGTTTGTTCTCATGATTTCTGCTGTACATCTACACCCACGTCTTCCAAAATATACATTTACTTTTAGGAGGCCACTTCATGAGATGCAAAACACCAAGAATGGAAAGTTAGCCAATAGCTTTCCTTCAGTCTTTAGTTAAATGTCTTCCATTTTCGTGATGAAAAATGTTGAACACAGACTAAGAGGATTATGGAGTTCTGATTTGATCCCTTTCAGATCACATCCAAACATTGCGAAGCCCCTCACCAAGACGGACATGAGACTAATGTTCATGTGAAAATATCTTATATCTTAAATAAAGATTGCTACTGGGTATTTTGTGGCAGCTCACGGTCTTTCGCTGGAACATGTGATCAGGATGCATGTAAATAAGTTTGAACTTGCGTTGCTAAGGTGAACCAATTACTATACAGTTATGACAATAATTCAGGGCTCCACTACACTTGAAATAATGAGTTATAATATGGTTACTTAATCCAAATTAAATTTCTGAGATTTTAAGGCATCAAAAAATATAAGTTTTTAAGCTGAATCAGATGGAGAATTTTTACAGTGTAATGCTTTATGTTGTGTGGAAACTGAAATTTTATTCTTTTATTCATACACCAGTGCTACTGGTAGTCTTTTATGTCTGTTTAAGCATTTAATATTAACAATTTAATAAAAATATTTCAAATAATAAAAGAAATAATAAAAGAAAAAGACAGAGAGAGAGAGAGAGATACAGAGAGAGACAGAGAGAGAGTGTGTAGTCCCTCTCCTGTGCTGCAGGAGGAGTTGTTCTGGAGTTTCTGTGTGAAAACAGGTGGATCAGTGAGACAGAAGAAGCCGTGATCATGGCGTCCAGCTACTACCGTGAGCTGCAGGAGAATTTCAGAAACAACAACAAGAGCAGAGAGTTCCCCGCTCACAGCGCCAAAGTGCACTCGGTAGCCTGGAGCTGCGACGGGAGGAGACTGGCCTCGGGGTCTTTCGACAAAACAGCCAGCGTCTTTGTACTGGAAAAGGACCGCCTGGTGAGACCCCTGATCATCTAACTTTGTGTGTGTGTATGTAATATATGTATGTATATATATATATATATATATATGAGTGGGTGGGTTACAGGCCAGAAGGTCTTTGTTTACAAAATAAGCAGTACACTGCTCTTTCACAAACTTGGAATCATTACAGATACTTAAATGTAACTGGCTGGTTTTGTGTATTGTACTGTATTGTGTAATCCTTTCCAGCAATTTTTAGAAATGACTTGTGTTCGAACCCTCCCTGCACCTTCCAGCTCATCCCTGCAGCTCAATGGGAGAAAGATCTGGAGACCGGGGAGGTAGACATCATTCTCAAAGCATTTTGCTTTTCTTTGGACTGGGTATAATTTGTCACAGTTTTGAAGAATCATTATCCAAGCATTTCATTATCAAAATGAAATTTTGTCCAGTGATGAATAAACTAGAAAGAATTGTGGCATGTGGAGGAACTAAGTGATGCTTTTCTTCTTTCATGGTCCAACACAAAGTGAACGTCAAGTGCACTAAAGACAGACCTGACTCTTCAAAACCAGTAGTTTAAGCCTAAGCGTGTTGCTATAGTAAAATATTGAAAACCAGTCAGTTACATTTGTTTTATTGGCAGTAGTATGATTTTGTGGTGAAAATTGTAATTGACTTTATATCAGGTTCCGCACTGATGACAGTAATGCTGTTTTTACTGTTCTTCCCACTTTCCAGGTGAAGGAGAATAACTACCGAGGTCATGGCGACAGTGTGGACCAGCTGTGCTGGCACCCAACCAACCCAGATCTCTTTGTTACTGCATCAGGGGACAAGACCATACGAATCTGGGATGTACGCACTACTAAATGCATGGCCACGGTCAGCACGAAAGGTGAGGCTTACTCTGCATCAGCTTTCTACATCAACTGTATTACCTATACATGCATACAACTTGCCTAAGTCTACATTTAGTTTACATGTACATATTTTACAATACAGATGTCCATATTTATATTTCTAGATTTTATAGTGTACATTTTATACTGTACTGTTGGTTTAGTATGTTATTCTATTCTATTGTTTTTTTACATTTTTGCTGCTCTTTGTACTGTCCACTTTCTGCCGTGACAAAGCAAATTTCCTTGTGTGACTAATGAAGGTTTATCTTATCTTATCTTATACATAGAATATACAATTGCTAAGGTACTTGAAATACTAAGCAAATACTCAGCATTTTATTTCCAAGGTGTACTCTTTTCAGGGTATAAACAGGGTATAAACAAAGCAGTTTGAGATGCAAAACCCACTGGGTTTGTCATTATATTTTTAGATCCTAGAAGAAGTATAACTGGATATGTTGCACATATCATCATACCATGCTCCCTTTATTTGTACACAGGCTTTATGTCACCCTAAGTGGTATACAGTTATGGTACGACTAAAGAATGTGTGTTCTGGTCTTGTGTGTTCTTAGGAGAGAACATCAACATATGTTGGAGTCCTGATGGTCAGACCATTGCTGTTGGGAATAAAGATGATGTGGTTACTTTCATTGATGCCAAGACTCACCGTCCCCGGGCTGAAGAGCAGTTCAAGTTTGAGGTCAATGAGATTTCCTGGAACAACGACAACGATATGTTCTTTCTGACGAATGGCAACGGGTGCATCAACATTCTGAGGTAACTCTGAAGCATTCTGTAGTTCATAATAGGAACCTTTGCACTTTAACTTAAACTGATAGAACTCAACCAAGCACTAAAGATGAAAGAGCACTCCAGTCCTGCAGCCTTTGAATAAGTTTTTTTTTTTTTTTAAATAGGAAAATTAGCTTATGTCTAAGCTTAAATTTAATTCTAAAGAAATAGACTTTTTTTGTTTTCACTGTGATGTATCACTGTTTACATCATTGATGTTTCAAAAGACAGTATCCATTTGTTTATATTCCATTTATGCACTGAATTATTTGTTTAGGATATTTGTCCTTTAAAAAAAAAAAGACAGCAGTAAATAAAAGGTAAAAACCTCTAAAGAATGTGATTGTCTACACTGTGAAATGAATACATGCGGAATAATCGTGATAATCGATTATTTCCCAGACGATAATCGTGCCATCAAAATCTATAATCATGACATCCCTAGGCATGTATTGTTTTGCCTTGTCTGCTGTTATTTATAATCAGAATTGTCTGCTTGAATGATCAGATGTCTGGTCCAGGATTGTTAACAAACGAGTAATCTGCTGTCGCACTGATTCACACATGCTTTTATGATTGATTTCTGTTGCAGTTACCCTGAGCTTAAGCTCATTCAGTCCATCAATGCTCATCCATCCAACTGCATCTGCATCAAATTTGATCCCACGGGCAAGTATTTTGCTACTGGAAGTGCAGATGCCCTTGTTAGTCTGTGGGATGTTGAAGAGCTGGTGTGTGTTCGCTGTTTTTCAAGGTAACGAGTTCTGAGATTAATACATTCTGTTCTGTTTTGTTCCATTATAGTCCATTCAGTTCCAAAATGTTTAATTCTTCTTTTTTTCTGCTATTTGAAAACAAGTGTGCTTACACTGACAGTGAGAAAGAATTGCTTGAAAGCATGTACTTTAAACACTGATACGTCTGTCCTGTTAACTTGTAGAGACAAATGACAGATATTTCAGCACTAAATTCCATATGACAAACAGTTTTAAAATCCACAGCACAATTTAATATACGCCAAAAGTCTTGGGACACAGGTGGTGAATTCAAGTGGCCCCTTACTTACAGTGAAGGGCTATTGTACTGCTTCATTATAGCAAGACATTTTGGACAACGGCATGCTTCAAACTTTGTGGACACAGTTTGGGGAAGAACCTTTTCTATTCCAGCATGACAGTGCCCCAGTGCGTAAAGTGAGCTCCAGAAAGACATGGCTGTATGAGATTGGTGTGGAAATCTTGTGGAAAGCCTCCCAAGAAGAATGGAAGCTGTTATAGCTGCAAAAGAGGGACCAACTCCATATTAAAGTCTATGTATTTGAATGTAAAGTCCCTGTTGGTGTAATGGTCAGGTGTCTCAATACTTGTCCATATGGTGTAGTGTAGATTATGGTCATCAGTTCCAATCAAGAAGTTTAGGGATAATCACTAGGTTGAGTAGATGTGTTGAGTGGGAAAGTTACCAAACTGTGCTGAACCTCTCCCCTCCAGAATCAGAATTGATGGCCTGTGGTGTAGATTGATTATGTTGATTTCATGTTCCACAGACTAGACTGGCCAGTGAGAACCCTAAGTTTTAGCCACGATGGCAAAATGTTGGCATCAGCCTCTGAAGATCACTTCATTGATATTGCTGAGGTGGAGACAGGTAAACAGTGGAATGCACTCTGCAGTCTTGAACATGCTAACTTCTTTGGGATTAATTTTACGCTTTTATATACATGAGCGAATTGATCAGTCTTTTCTTCAAATAGTCATGATGTTTTTATTTGTAGGGGAGAAGCTTTGGGAGGTCCAGTGTGAGTCTCCAACCTTCACTGTAGCCTGGCACCCAAAGAGGCCATTACTGGCGTATGCTTGTGATGATAAAGAAGGAAAATACGACAGTAATAGGGAAGCAGGAACTGTCAAGCTCTTTGGACTTCCTAATGACTCTTGATGGAGACATGGACTTGGCTGTTAATGCCTACACCAGCTATAGTAGTTATACTGTAGTTACGTCTGCTTCACTGTCATGTGCAATGGCTTTGCTCTTTTAAAGCTGGAAGAGAACATCATTCCTACAGGCCATCACATTGGAAACATCTTCTATTATTGTTTTTTTTTTTTTTTTTTTCAATTCCCTGTTGCATTCTGATGCCAGTCTTGTTTTTGTTACTGTACAGTCGGGTGAAAGCTAATTGGTTTCTTCCTAGGATTTTGACAAACTCATGACAGTTTGTACTCAAAGCACAGATCCTGTTTTTTGAAATCTCAGCACATTTCTGCATTTCGGAAGAAGATTAAACAATGAGTGTAAAAAGAAACAGAAATGCTTTAGTTTAAATTCAAACAATGAACAGTTTGAATTAAGATCCAGGTTGTAGATGTTCTTCACATTTACTCAGAGCTCTCTAGTGTTCCATGTCTCCGCACACGGGATAAAACACCTTAAGAGAGTGTTATTTAGCTGATTAAATCTGATGTTTTGAGGCAAGGAACACTGCAAGACATCTGACAGAACATAATTTGCTACTTATTCATGTAATTTTTTAATTTTGCCGCCAGGGGGCACAGAGGAGCACTTCTGCAGTAGTAACCGTTAGCTCGTTTTCTGCAGTGCAGGCATTCCCACAAACTTTTTCTTTATGGACCCATTTTTGTATGGTGTTTTAATAAATAAAATGTTTTGTAATATCAGTTAATTCAACATGTTTAATTTGCCAGGTGTCCTGCCAAAACAGTGAGAAGGAGTTCAAGTTGAGTGGTATTTCTCTCAGGTTCAACAATATGAGTCACTTTTCATATTGAAAGGAGATTTGACCCAAAAAACCCTATATTTTAAATTGGAATCTAACCATCTTTTACAATTAAATCAAGATGTTGACAGTCATTAAATGCTTTAATGTGAAATAGCTTAATAGTAAAGAGAGTTACAGAACCATGAGCCCTCAGTGTCCACAATGCAAATACAACCATTTAACTTACAATCCAAAATAACCAGTGTACATAAAAAAATGTATTCTGAGTTTGTCATGCTGATCATAAAATTTTCATTTGAAAAAAAAATCTTTAAAACTATAATAAAACAATGTCTACTCATAACCATTTCGTGTTACAGTAGCTTTTGAGGCTTTAAATACTACAGACCTTTAGTTCCTTTCACCACCACTGTAAGCCATTCTGATTTAAGTGTTTGCACCGTACAACTAAGTTATGCAAAACAGAGGAAATCCTCTTTAATGCTTACTTTAACATACATGGACCCTCTCTCTCTAGAAAAGCCTGTTCAGAACTTTCTCATAGTGTCGACAGACAGTAGAAGCTAAATAATAGACCAGATAAAGGAGCTGTAACTGTGAATAATGGAAGATTTTTGTGTATACGTCTGTCCATTTGTGAGAAGAATAAAATCTCAGACAGTTCTCAGCAGGAGAACTGCAAAAAACGTCATAAATCTGAATCATTTAGACTCTTTTTGAGCTCCATATCTTTGTTCGGTACCTTCAATTCTACTACATCTCCTGGTGAGGCCTAGTTGATGTGCTAGAAACCCCGCTGACGCAAGGAAATATGAAATCCCTTTTCATGAGAAGCATTATGTTTCGAGGCTTGCTTGTAATGGAAACTCAGAAATATTAGAAAAGAGGGGAATCTTTTGGGAATCATTTGACATTATTAGTTTACTTGGGTCTGTTGAGGGTGTCTTGGCAGGCGTGTAGTTTCCTTGGTGTTAGGACTTGCTGGTCTCTGCTGTTATCTGTCGCCTGTTATTACATGCTGAGGTCAACAGTTGCCAGCTTTCGAGTCATGCCATGTATTAAATAAAAGAGGGGCACAGGGCCACGGCGGACGTGGTAAACAACAGTGTTGCCCGTGGACCTGGAGCAGCTTCTGGTCACTGGGGAACGATTCGCGAGTGAGATTAGACACGGCCGCGTTGTTAATCTTCTTCGGTGGTGACAGACTTTGCCAGCGTGAGCGTTCCGTGTCCACATGAGGAGCTGAGAGGCTACTGGTGGCAGCTGTCCTCGCCCCTCTCTCTGGTGACTCAGCCCTGCAGGCTTCAGGATGTCTCACTTTGCCACTTCCTACACACCAACGGAGAGCTACAAGCGCCCACTGAATTCCCCTTAATTACATTTAATTTACCAGGAGCCATATCTCTTCTCCTGTCCAGGTGCTGGCAGGAAGGGCTGGCTAAGTCTCCCCGTTTCTTCTCTAACACTCCCAAACTGAACATACACTTTCACTGTTTATTACACGTCTCACCTTTTCTTCCACACTTGATGCCATGTGCTAAACTGCACTTTAAAAAAATTACAATACAGAGCCTCTCTCAAATGTCATTTCTGTCCAGTGAATGCAGCACTTTATCAGGGAAAGATAATAGCTCTGCCTCCCGGCTTTCTCCACTATGTTTGGACGCCTGTGCCAAAGCAGGCTTTATGTGCTCAGAAACATTTTTAAAAAGGAAAATACAACGTGTTCCCCTTTTCTCTATTCAGTGTCGTTCAATGAATAGAGCATTTCTTCCTGTTTACCGTGGTAAGATAATAAATGTGTCCCCACATTTTCTCCATGTTTCTGGACTTGGTGCCAAACCAGGCATTATGTGCTCAGAAATATTTCCAAAAGCGAACACAGTCCACCCATTCCTCTATAGAAACTGAGGCTATACTCAATTCCGGGGATTTTAGGAGTTATGTAATGTACAGAAATATAGGCCAGTGCTTAGATACTGCCCGCGTGGATGCTGGAAATAGGAGGAAAAAATGGCTTGGAGAAATTCAAGGGCATATTTGAATGTAACTGGATTCTGAAGCTCAATACAATATGTTCTCCATTTGACCCCCCCCCACCCTTACACACACACACACACACACACAAACATAATCCCAGCCCCTTCCACTATACGAATTCCTAATTGGTGTTCTCGTTGCGGGTTAGAGGCTGGGTTCCATCTAAGTGATATTGTGTTGCAGAGCGTTGTCCTCCTCTTTCTAATACAAGGACCTCCGCGATATTCCATATCTGATATAAACGGTTCTGCCAGGGTCAGCGGGAAGGGCAGCGTGTCCAGCTCTGTTCAGGTGGAGGGTGAGCCTGTGCATCCTGATCTGCCTGTTTGGAGAAAGTGTGTGTGTATTTGTGTGTGTGTGTGTCTCACTGGTAATTAGATCCAAACTCTTCAATTTTCCTCAGTGGAAATGAAGCTGTTTCCGAATCTTTAAATGGCTCTTTCTAGAAAATGATGACAGAAGGCAGTTTGTCATCATTTGACATCATTTGTCCTTTTTTGAGCACCTTTTAATTTTCATGCACCGGAATAAAGCTCTCAAGGAAGGTTTTCTTCTACCGATGACAAAGAATTACTTAAAAATATATATATTTCTACACTCAGGTTCTTCAAAAGTTCTTTCATAAAGACAGTGGATGGATGAAAGTTGACCATTTCAGAGCTTGCTATTTTTGTATGTGCCTTTCTAATTATGCTACCACTTTATTAGCCACACCTCAGCTCAACTGACCCTATAAAGGCAGAAGTTTTCAGTTTCTGGCCACGGGACACAGTGGGCTGGATATTTTTGGTTGTTCTTTTCTCAGCCAAGCAGTGATTCTGAACTCCACCAGCACTGCTGTGTGTGATCCACACACACACACACACTAACCTTCTATTACTCTGTCAGTGTCATTGCTGTGCTAACAACCACCACACAAATAATACCTGCACACTGGTGGTCCTGCTGGGGTCCTGATCATTGATGAAAAAGGTAAGAGACGCGGATGGACTACAATCTGTAATTGTAAACTACGAAGTGCACTTACAGCTCCGGAAAACATTAAAAGACCACTGCAATTTATTTTTAAATCAGCATCTTTGAGTATCACAACCATCCCGTGCCAGTGTCTGTTAAATTCCTACACAAGCACCTCATTCTGCTTTATGAGGTACTGATTAGTGATCACCTGAATCTAATTTTATTTAGGAAAAGGAAAAGTATAAAAAAGGAAAAGTATAAAAAAACACTGCTGTGCAATGTGACCTGTTGGTCAAGAGATTCGTTTTCTTTGAATGATTCAAGTTCCGTAAACATTTCATAATTTCTCATATTTTTATGTATTGACATTTCTTTTAAAATGATGCTGTAAAGAACAATATTTTTATTTGTCAGCAGTTCTTTAACAGTAAGGCAAAGCTGTCCGGTTCAATACTTGCCCCTATAAAAGATAAACTGAACATTTTTGCAGTGCTCTCTATTTTTTTCCAGAGCTGTATATGATAAGTGGAGCTGATAGATGCTCCCTCTATATCCCTCTATGGTACATCACACTTGAAATGCTTCTGCCAAGTAACAGAACCTTTTCTCGACATTGAACAGACAGATAGAACCCTTGCACAGAATACACAATAAAGCCAAAACCAGCCGTTTCTTTTCTTGATGGCGGACAAATCTGATCTTACTGTTGTGATAAGCTATGATCTCATATAAGCCTGAGTAGTTCAGCCTGTTCTCCTATAATAAAATTCATCTTTCTCATAAAGGTCTTCTGCTGCTAATCTAAATGGAATCTCTGGCTTGAGGAAAACAAATAGTGGGTCATCTCACATCAGCATGATTTCTAGGCACCAGCCGGTAAGACACAGGCATATTTACTGGCAGAGGGGAGATGAGGGTGATGATGTGAATATACATGTGTTTGCAACACGGTCCAGTTTGGAATCCCGACCCAAACATTATATGGCTATTATGGCTATTATCATTAGTATGATTCTTATAAGCAATTTGTTACAAATTACATGCAAACTGTCATTGAAAAAGCTTGCAAATATATTTTATTGAATGTAAATATTTCATGTTGAATGGATAACTAGAAATGCTCCAGTTATGCTTTTTGCTCCAGCTATCCAATGAGCCTTCTCCTGAGAATAGAATGTTTGTTACAAGCACAAAAAATCTTTTAGAGCGTGTTCTGTATCACTGCCAACATTGTAATCATTGTGAATTAGAAGGTCCCTGCATATTTTAACCAAGAAATGAAAAGGAGTGCTCCTTTTTTGAATAACTCCTAAAAATAATGGCACTACCATCTGCTACATCTCTGTCTTTTCTGCGTCACTTTCCATTTGTGGGTCTCTTCCAAAGAGCCTGTCACTTCTTTTCTCTCCTGAAAGAGCGATGGTTTTTAGTGAATGTCAGAGCGTCTCTCAGTCCCTCAGGTGTTTATCTGTTCATTTCTCTTTCAACCTCAACAACTGCCGTCCTGCCTCTTAGCCGTTTGCACGTTTTTCTCGTAATTTATGGCACTCGCTTTGAAACAAACCACTTTTGACATGCAATTTATTAATAAACCCATCCAGTGACCTTTTTGTCCTTCCATATCTACCTAGAAAACACTCGATTTGCAAAGATGGCATGTTATTCTTTTCTTTCCCCTTTGAGCGTCATTTAATTACGTTTGCCTTTCACAGGTGGATGTAATGAATTAGTGCTGTGCTCCAAAAAGCTCTTAAACAAAACAGAAAATACTCAATGTGTTTGAGTTTAATTGCCACAAAACTCAAAAGTGTATCTTAACCATTTTGCTAGAATGTGCCTGAACTGCCTAAGGTCAGAAAGGAAAATGGAAAGCTTTTCAGTGTATTCCAGTGGATTTTAATGGTTTGCGGTCTAAATCATTACGAACCCTTTAATATCTGACTCTTTCAGTGGCCTTTTATCCATGTTTTCTTGTCTGATCACAGATCTGAAGAACTGATCAAACATTATGGTTAAAACATGAGATGTTTGCATTTATATATTAAATCTAATCTTGGTCACAGATTACTGATTTTTTAAATCTTACACAATCACTACAAAACCAAACCCCTTAATTTTACTCCTTAACATTACATTAATGAAGGAACATTAAGGGAAAATGTGTACAGATGAAGGCTGATTAAGGGGTAAATCTACGAAATTTTTACCTCTTGAATGACCTCCTGAATGAACGCCTTAAATTTAAGATTAATGGGTTTCACAGTCATGCCTTAAATCTAATTTCATGATAATTTTTTTTTACAAATGAACTGTCCTCTGCATGTTCTTCTCTCACACCAACTGCCTGCATGTCCTCCCTCACCACATCCATAAATCTCCTACTAGACCAGGGGAGTCAAACTCCGGTCCTGGAGGGTCGGTGTCCAGCACAGTTTGATGGTTCTCCTCCTCAAACACATTCACTAAACCTGGCAATTAACTGGTGAGGTGAACCAGGTATTTCTGAGCAGGGAAATCACCAAAACGTGCTGGACCACGACCCTCCAGAGCTCGAGTTCCACACCCCTGAGTTAGTGACTTGAACCTAATTCAGGTAGCAACGGGTAGCCAGTGTAGGTCAATCAACTGTGGGGTGACGTGACCTTTTGGGTTGGTTGAAGACCAGCCGAGCTGCTGAGTTCTGAACCAGCTGTAATGGTCTTATCATGCAAGCTGGGAGACACTAGGAGGGCATTGTAGAAATAAAGGTTAAGGATAACCATGACTTGTACCAGGAGTTGGGTAGCATACTGGACAGTTATAGCTTTGTCATCAGCATAGCAGTGATGGATAACCCATGAGAGCGGATAGCTTGTACAATCATTTATGCCTTGGGGTTTATCAGAATTCTGAAAGAAATGTATCGATCAGTTGGCTGCTGACCTAGACATCAGGCTGTCTGGTTATGGCCTCCACAAGAACTTTTGTTGCCTTTTCACTACATCATAATACAGTGATATTGTTTTTAGTCCAGCACTCTTGGTAAACGCTGTGTTTACATGTGTTTCGCCTGTGTGTTTCAGCTCATCAGGGTCGAGTATCGGACATGGTGTTTTCCTTGCAGAGTCAGTGGGTGGTGAGTACAGGGCATGACAAGAGTGTAAGCTGGATGTGTACCCAGAGTGGCTCAATGTTGGGACGTCACTACTTCAGCTCATGGGCCACCTGTCTGCAGTATCCTTCAGTCACCTGAATCAAAATATAAATGTGGGGTTTTTTTTTTCTTTGTAGTTTTCTTTTTTCTTTCATTTGTTGATATGCAGTACATAGCACAGCAGACTTAGTCTGAATAGGCTGTTCGGAATTATTTGTGTTAGTTTGTCATCATTCCATTTTTAACCCTTACAGCAATGTCATAATTTTTTTTAAAATTAGATATAAATTCAAGGATAAAAATGAACAAAAATGTATTATACTATTGCAGATATAGAATCTATAATTTATTGTGCTGTCAAATGTGATGGTTATAAGCTAATATTATCTAATCCTGGAGCAGTGGGACAGGCTTTTAGAAAGTAATAAAATCTCAAAGCATCTACAGCATACAGCATACAACAGGGTAAAATTAAAATTAGTAATGATTACAGGATCTGCGTTTCCACTGTGTTTTACTTGGCTTCCCTTCATTTAAAAAAAAATGAACACACAAAATGTGAGTACAATTAACATCTATCTGTATTGTGCTTCATTCAAAAAGCAGTCCAGACTGGAACATTTCTGTTAACTTCGGTCTGGGCAGATGTTTTTAGTTTACTCTAGTACCTGACTTCATGGTTTCATGAAAGCAGTGAATTTTCAGCTTTTTGCACCTTAGTTTCTACTGTATAAACTGAGAATTTCACTCTGTTTTTATGTAATATAATCTTTAAAAGAGGAGAGGTAATGTGGTTTTCCATGTTATGTGCTCTTTTAAACTGACATTAAAAATAACCATGCATTCAAAACCGAGAGAAGGAAGTTGCTACTGTGGCATGTTCGAGAAACATCACATGATGGCCAAAATGCTGTAAAACAATTTCACATTCCAATTAAACAGAAGCCACCTGTTCAGAGTGTAAATATTGTGCACATCTAAAAATTTGCATGATTTCACCATAGAGTTTAAGTAATTGGTACCCAGTTATATCCAGTCCAGTAACGTTACACACGTAACATTACGCGCATACTGTTTACAAGGTGATTTTACTGGAGCATTGCTGGCAGTGTAGCATTACCTTGGCCCAAATTGTGTAGGTCAGACTAAGGCACTAAAAGAGGAGTCAGAACATCCCTAATTAAATTATGAGATGTGTCCTCAGGGAGTGTTTTGGTTTATCAGAACACCAGTATGGAGGGCAAGGTAGAATTTTCTGACACTTAAAGTGCTTTAGAGTCCATATGGACTCATTAATTCCCCCTTAAAAAAGAAAACTAAAGTATATGCAGTGGAAAGTTGTCAAAAGTCACTAAGTGTTACATCATGTGTTAATTAGCATATTTGTAATGTCATTGTATCTGTGTGTGTGTGTGTGTGTGTGTGTGTGTGTGCGCGCGTGCGCATGTTCATTCTTGTGGTTTTCTTTGTGTTTGAAGTGTTTTATATGCTTATATATGTATGACATCACAATTTCCTCTTTTTAGTAGTTTCCTTAATTGCATCTTTAGGTATGACAATGATACCCAGCATGCATTTGTGGGTGACTACTCTGGACAGATCACCCTGCTTAAATTAGAAGGACAGACATACTCCACAATCACTACTCTGAAAGGACATGAAGGTAATGCATGTCATTTACCACTATTTATAGTGTATGTATAAAAAGGGATTGGTTGATCTCTTTTGTGGTGCTTTATTTTATACATAGTTTCATACATTCCCCTTAAAAGTGCTACAATGTTATAGGTTTGCCTTTTTGTCTGGTTTTTAGTTTTTTTGTGCTCTAAATAAATGTCTGTGAGGTTATGGTTTATCTTATAGCTGGTTGGTGGGTTCTTAAGTCTTTGTATAATGATTTTAGGAAAACAGTGGTATTTTTTGGAAGCAGATTAATAAGGTCAATACAACTTTTCAGCATAATACAGGTCTTATTAGTGTGATTGCGATTGTTCTTAGGTTTTATTTTTAAAAATATTAGTGTAATTGCAGAAGCAATCACACTATTCCTTTTAAGTTTTATTTTTATTAGCGTGATTTTTTTATTTTATTTTTTTTGAGATATTGTTTTGGGTGTTTTTCTGTGCCAACATTTTTACCAGCCAGCAAATTTGTGCTAGGATAGTGAAATCAGTTTCACGAACAACATCCCCAATGGACGTAAAGGACTGTTCTCTGTCACTGTCCTCTATGGGAAAGACAGTTAAACACCTGTAAATGGGAACATGCCTAGCTTCCGAAACTTTATTTACTCACCCTAATTTTTTCACAGGTGATACTGTAGCGGGGCTGTAGGGCACACAGTGGTTGTACACATTATAAAGTTTGTCAGAGTTGCATATGGCATTTGTAAATATTCTGATGCAAAATTGGTTGATGTGGCTTTTTGATTAGGTGATGCGGTTTATTTCTTAAGAAGTTCCTTCCCTTTCTTGTCCTCTTTAGGCAGCATAGGTGCACTGTGGTGGGACCCTGTACAGAGATGGCTTTTCTCTGGAGCGTCAGACCACAGTGTGATTATGTGGGACATTGGTGGAAGAAAGGGCCGCACACTACTTTTGCAGGGACACCAGTAAGTATGCACTCACAGCCCACTGCTCTGTTGTTCAATTAATAGAAAAGGACAGTAGTTGGAAAACCATTTTCATAACAACCTACTGTACAAATTTTGCGTTTGCTGTGATACGAGTGGTGGGTTGCTAGGTTATCGCCACTCTCTCTGAAGGATCTCTGAAGGTTTCACCACATTGTGGACCAAAACCTTCCACAAACCGGACAGTCATAGGCTTGTGTACTGACTGATCTTTAAAGACAGGTTGTTGTGAACTTCTGTGACTCCAAAAGTCTCCATATTGTCACAAACATGCATTTACCTTGATAAACAAAACATTTTTAACATGGTTAACATTGGGTACTGTTTGCTGGTTTAGCAACCACTTAATCAGCCATTTAACAAAGACAAGGACACCCAGTGCTGTTACTTAGAAAATTATATATTAACCTCACTTTGACTCTTCTTAATACTAACTCTTGTAATAGCGCCCCCCTAAATGTGAGCACTAGTGCAGTACGTTAACTTTTATAGCTGGTGTTAGCTAAACTAGACATTGAAATATCTATCGCTGGTAAAAATTGAATACGTTATCCAGTTAAGAGAAAGACAAAACAAACCGTCTTAGTGTTGGTGCATTAGCTCACCTGAATTTTTTTGTGCTACTGATTTTTAGAAGACGACGACTTTAATAACCTAAGGTAAAGTGAACCGTGTTTGTGCATGATCTAAACTGTAGTTAGCTTGTTACAAGGATAAGTTTCAGCTTTTGTTAACTCTTGTACATATTCACATATTGATATTAGTCAGAATGTACCCTTGTGCCTTTCTGGACTATGAGATAAAAAAAAAAAAAAAAACATTTTCTTAACATGCACCACTTGAGAAACAGGTAGTGTTGCAAACTGTCCATATGTTTACTGGAAACTCATTGTTTTCACTCTCAAGGCCCAGGCCTAGATGCTAAGGGATAGTTAAGTTTTGTAGAAAAAGGCCAGGTGCTGCATATGGCTCTAAAATGGTTAATGTAAATTTAATACCACCCTTGTCTCGCTCCGTGCTAGTTATCCTAACTTTGACTTTACTAAATAGATCATGTCGAATAGCAGTAACATGTCAAATTGTTTAGCTTAGCAGTATTTAAGGTCCTTCTCTTTCTCTCCCAGTGAAAAGGTGCTGGCTCTGCGTTATATGCATCCCACCAGGCAGCTGATTTCCTGCTCTGCCAATGGAGCCATCACAGTGTGGAACATGGACACACAGCGGGAAGAGGTACATGGATACAATGCATTAGGTTTTTGGATCTTCTGAGACACACAGCACTGACACTTAGGGATGTTTTATAATTGAGGCTGTATAGTAATATAGCTTTATAGTAATACAGAACAGTTCTTACCCTTTTACCTTGCATCTTAAATCTACATGGTTAGACCTCAGATTTTACTTTGCATTCAAACCCAGTTTGTTCAACTTCACACTGTCCTGTCCGAAGACGTCCAAAAAAATTGTTTTAAACATCAAGAGTCTCTGGTGTGCTTAAACTTTAGTTGGTTCTGTTTGGTTTTGTATAAATACACTTCATTCCAAGCTTAACATTAACTAGAGCCTTACTGTTAGTGATCAGGGCGTCAAACTTTACTATGATCCTCTCCTAGGGACCCTATGCTTTTTTGTTTTTCTTGCTTTAACAAGCATGACCCAGATTTTATTTGTTTGACGGCACACCCACATAGGTCATTGGAACACATGGGCGTTGCACACACACACTCAGCCCGTTTACATGAAGGTTTATTAGATAATAGCTTCAGCATCTAGCTGCCATGGCAACCTTTGCGTTTGTTATCACTGACATCACTGGATCCAGGTGAACCCAACCAATGCAGGGCAGCTGGTGGCCTAATGATTAGGGTGTTCGCCCTGCGATCAGAAAGTTGTGGGTTTGAATCCCAAGACTGCTAGTGGCACTGCTGCGGTACCCGTGCTGTTCACACTGTGTAGTGACAGAATGACAGAATGATCACTTTACACACACTTTACACCAGCTCTGTTGTAGCTTCTGAAAACACTTCTCCTGGATCATTTATTTTCTTGTATGTTGAGATTGTAAATCATGCATATTCTACTGAGTTTAATTTAAATGTGATAAGTCCTATTTTCTCTCTCCTCTAATTGCAGGCTCCTCAGTGGTTAGACAGTGACTCGTGTCAAAAGTGTGACCAACCCTTTTTTTGGAACATCAAGCAAATGTGGGACACAAAGACCCTGGGGCTCCGACAGGTTTGTGGTCATGACTACTAAGAAGGAACATTTAATAAGGAGCTTTCTCTTCCAGCTTTACATAACTTAAGACTTAAAAATGGATATCCAACATACTAGGTTTGTACTTTAGAACCAAGGTTAGCAAGCCAACGTTAGTCGTAAGCCATGTAAAGCTAAAACAACAGTTGAACATTATTGATAAGGTTTAGCTCTCAGAACAATATTCAAACTAGAGCAGGTTATCCCTTAGGACATTTTGCAGAGCATGACTGTATTTTAGGCCTTATAACCCAGAAAGAGTTCCAGCTTAAAGACCATAATACATAATCAGCATGATGTTATTGGAGAGAAAATTTAATAATAGATTTGAGGTAAGAACACTTCTCTAACATCTTCTAATCTAAAATTGAGTCTGTTCAAGCAGATCCAAATCTCTGGTTCTTTACAGAGCTTTTAGCTATGTAAAAGAGAGGACATTTTAGATCTAATGCTTGAGGTTTAAAATGACATAATTTACAGTTAAAAGACATAACTTACAGTATTTCAGTTTATCAGAACATTGACAGACTTTTTTTTTTGTAAAATAAAATGTTGGTTATTATAAAATTTAGTACAATAAAATGGTTATTCTACATTTATTTCATGTTACATTATGTTATAAGGGGAAAAACTTGATGGCAACCATTGTGTTCGCACTGACGGACACTGTTTTGTGACCTATTGTTTGTCATTTTGTGTGTTAAAGCACCACTGCAGGAAGTGTGGCAAGGCAATTTGTGGGAAGTGTAGTTCTAAACGCTCAACATACCCAATCATGGGATTCGAGTTCCAGGTGCGAATGTGTGATGACTGCTACAACACGATCAAAGAAGAAGAGTAAGTACTCAAAAAACATCAATGTGTTTCTTGACCTAATTTGTTTACAGTTTTAAGCCATTCTAACTGTCTGGGAGGCCCTGAGGACTAGCTTGAAGACCACTGGAGTAAGTTGTATTATTATTTAAAAATCTGTTATCCATGTCTTCAAGGGACTTACTGCAGTGGTCTTCAAACAACTCCCAGACTATATACCTTTTTGCTTCAATCTAACTCTCCAAACTTACAGATGTTAACCTCATGGGAGGGTAAAAAATGTTAACCTCATGGGAGGGTCCTAATTACTTTTTTCCTTGTTGTGTTCAGTTACATAGCCCTCTATGAATATACTGTTAACCTGCAGCTAATAGACAGTCTGTGTCATTTTAATGAAGAAATTCTCTGTTTCTTCCTTTGGGTCTGATTTCAAGTTTTGGCTCACTCCAATCAGAATTAGGCCAAACAACAAATAAAGTTTTTGCATAATTTGCCAACATTGTTTGGATGATTTGATGGCTAATTCCATTGAAGTAACTGCCCCTTTAAAATCGTCAAATTCGTCAAAAACTTGCTGGCAATTTTTGAAGTAAAACCTGAGAAGTGTTTAGCTTCAGGTCTTCTGTAGCTGTAATAGACTCATGGTGTGCTCGTGTGTGTTTATTCTTTAGTCGGACGCCCTTGGCTACATTCCATGAGGGCAAGCACAGCATCTCTAACATGGACATAGACCCAGCCAGAGGCCTCATGGTCACATCTGGAAGTGACCGTGTTGTTAAGGTACACAAACACATTTGGATTTGGATTTGCACACCTATATAACCAAAAGAAAGTGGAGATCTATAGATCAGATGTTTCAGCCACATCTGTTGCTAACAGGTGTACCAAATTAAGCACAGACCCATGCAAGCACATGTCCATACGCAGTCATTGACTGCAGAATGGGTCGTACTGAAGAGCTCAGTTGTGTTCCTGAGATTCTGTCCTGCTACGGCTGCCCTAGTCAACTGTAAATACTGTTATTATGAAATGGAAATGTTATTGTGAAAGGAGCAATAACAGCTAAGCTATGAAGTGGTCAACCACACAAGATTGAGTTCAGTAAGAGTGTAGTGTGTCATATATCTGTTCTGTCACTGACTATAAAGTTTCAAGCTGCCTCTGAAAGCAGCATAGGCACAAGAACTGATACGTTTCCAGCTTTGTAGGAAGATTTCATAAATGTTCTACATGACTCTGCTTTTGTGCACAAAGCGCAACATGGTTTTACAGATTTAGTGTGGAGGAACACGAGTGTTTTGCACAGAACCCTAGCCTCAACCCAATTAAACCCCTTGGGGATGAATTACAGTAAGGGAAAGCATAGACCAGCATGTGTATGCTACATGGACTTCACAGAATGGATATACTTGCACACTATATTGACTGGTATCCTACAGGAACATATGGGTAATGTTACAAACACCCACAAACAATACATAGAACAAGCACAACAAATGTAATGCTTAAACTCCAGGAAAGTCTGCGTTATGATAAATCAGTCTGAGAATAATGTTGCTTTAAAAAGATGAGTCTGAGTGTAGTTTGAAGGAAGCGAGATGCCTTGAGAGAGGGCAGTGTCACTGAAGACACTGCTTAGTTATGGTGAAGCTGAAACCTGAGAACATGGCAACCAGGAAAACAAACACGCATGGAGGAAAAATGCACCTGGAGACAAACATAACCAGAACAAAAGAACTTACTAAACAAATAAACAAAGATACAAAATTACTAACAATCAAGTTCTTCAGATTAAGTTTGCATTGTGTTTACCTAAAAGCATTTAACCAAGTATACCAAACGCCTCCACAATTCAACGATTCTTCTCTTATGCTGTTAGGGGGAGACACTAAGCCCACATCACCCTCTTGTGGCTAGGCCTAGCTGTGACGGGTCATAAACTGTAACACATTGGTACTACGATTGCTAGCCAGGCGTCCTTGTCCTACATAAGTGTTTCACAATTGGTAACTTCACAAATGCTCTTTTTACTGAATGGGCACACATTCTCACTGACACAAATCTTATGTAAAGGCATCACAGAAAATGGGGGGTTGTTATAGCTACAGTGAGTGGTATCAACTCCATATGAATAGTTTTGGGATGGGCTTATAAAGATGTCATGGTGAGGTATCCACTTAATTTTGACTATAGATTTTATGAAGGATTTAGTTTATTGTGATAGACGTAAAATGAAGACTGACTGTTTTTTTGATTGGTTCTCCCCACAGATCTGGGACATGATGCAAGTGATTGGCTGTAGTGTAGCAACAGGCTTCTCTCGCTGAGTGATTGGGCCTGACGATCCTGACGCTTTGCCTACTAAAAGTCCCACTTTATTCCTGCAGTTTTATTCCTGGACAGTGCATGTGTATTTTTGAAGGGGATCTAAAAGCATATATCGGTTGTTTCTCTGACAGTAGTATTTGTCAGCCACAGGCTGCATTGTCTTAATTTTGGGCGGGGTTTCTTCCTCTGATTTATCAGAAGCATTAATAAGCACACGTGATTGTGTGTGTGTGTGTGTGTGTGTGTGTGTGTGTGTGTGTGTGTGTGTGCGCGTGTGTGTGTGTGTGTGGTTTTTGACGCGATCCCATGACAAGTTACATCTGCTCTGTATTTTCTTTGATTTTCTAACTTTCATTCTCACTCTTGCCTTATATATGTCTTTGACTCAGGGAAAGTGTAATCCTGCATGGTAAAACTGTACAAGAATCATCCCTTAGGAGCAGTGACTTGTGTTACAATAGCAATTGGTACACCACTTTTTTTTTTCTTCCTCCCGCTCATTGTAGAAAATAGAATTATCTTCATGCTTGATGTCAGAAGTGTGGTAGATCTGCACCGTGTGTCTGATTTGTAGGTAAATTGGAACATTTATTAAGGTTTAGTATCTGATTTATTGCCACTAATTACAACTGATAATTTAGCAGCCTGTTACTAACAGGCTTTTGCGCACATCTCTTCTTTTAAAATCTGCAGTGTTACACAAGACCACTGGGGTTGAGTCTGAAACACCAACACTAATAAGAGTCACAGAGGAAAACCCAATGGTAGATCCACTAATTGTTGGTAATGGCTCTAGATAATAGTATAGACTAAATAATGTAAAGTGTTTACATCAAACATTGACTCATCCACCCTTAAAGGTTTAAACTTTCTTACACTCGTGGCACTTCATGGATTATTTTTGGATTGTTGTGTAAAATGCAAAAATTGTTTATTGGTATAGACTAAAATAAGGTGTTACTGATTATTGTACTGAGAATATATCATAAATCCTTATTAAGTTTAGTCAGTCACAAGATGATGATATAGTAAGATTTGAGTGAGAGAGGGCATTTTTTATTAACTATAATAATGATACAATGCAGTATCTCTGTCTTGCTGAGTGACCATGTTTTAAGTGGTAGGAAATGTTTGAGAGCATTATGAGGCAGAGGTTGCTTTTAGAAAGCTCTAAAAAGGCCACACACACACTACACACCATCTGTTAACATGACACTTCAGCATCTTGCCTCCTGCTTTCTCACTCTCCTTTTCTTTGTGTTTCATCCTTATTTCTGTGTATGCACTCTTTTTATGGGTGTCCACACTTCACATTCCATAACACACTAGCTTTAAAGCAGGAACCCGGGATGCAGAAATGTATTGAAAATGGCACTTGAACATTAGTTTAAATTTTTAGCTAAAATGTTCACTTTTTGTTGTTTGGTTTCCGTGTTTCAGTACTGTGGGAATAGTTCCACCAGTCCTGTTTGTGGATTATGTGTATTTAAGAAGAATTTTGAATTGTAGCAGAATAATTTTTGAAATTTGAGACTTCAAGTCATTGAATTGTAATTAAATCTAATCATTTGTCCAGAGGTTTATACTCATTGTTGACACTGAAGGGTAGGTCTTGGGTTCAGGGGGATTCAGCTTTTTCATTGTTCTCTGCCTTTCACTAATGTTCTTGCATGTATGTGTGTAGGTATATGTAAGATCCATCTCCATTTTCCTTCTAGCAACCTAATGAGATATATATATATATTTTTTTTTTTTTTTTTTTTGCTTCAACCCAACGTACTATTTGCAACCGTTTAGACTCTTGGTGAAGAGTAAACATGTGCTAGACAGTTTCACAAGTGGAGTCATTCCTGGCAAGCTGTTTGTGACCATACATTATGACACATTCTACTGTTGAGTGCTTGAGAAGGATGGAGTGGCACAGGGGTCACATTATTGGGAAGAATGTTTAAAACTTAAAAAAAGGTTTAAAATGTTTACAGTAGGTGGGGAAAATCCTTTGCTTCTGACGTTTCCATCCGTCGCCGTTTACATTCAGCAGTGAGGGAGCACTTTCACAGGATCGTTTCTGAAGATGTGTCTTAAACTGCATTAAAACCTGCAATTTGTGCATTGAAACTTCTATTTCAGAGGAAAACTGAAGAGGGAACACACTTCAGGGAGTGGAAAAGTAGACTGTGTTCTCCAGAAAGTTTTTTACACTACCATATGTAATACTTAACGATTGCGTTGTTTGTTGTCATGCTTAAAAAGTAATAAAACATTTAAACGTCCCCCTCACACATGTATACTGAAAAAGCCCTTAAATGAGACCATTTTAAATGTAAGGGCTGGTTGGTTGAACAGATTCTGTGTCAATGTCAAGTTTCCGGTGTCGAGGAATCAGCATTTACAGGGTATTTTAAGATTAGGTTTAGCTGTTATTTTCTAATATATCTTTCTGTTTCTTTCATTAGTTTCAGCAATGACAGTAGTAACGTCTTTGTGTTGAACAGCTGAGCTTCTCTGTTGTACAGTTCTAATGTATTTTTACTATGATAAATTCCTGTTGATAATTAAAACGAGGCTCCTGTTGTCTGAGACGGAAATAAATTAGACCTCATAATCTTCAGGTGTGTTTTTTTTTGTGTTTTCTGTCCTTTGTTCTAATTCGTTCTTAATGTTTTCTGTTATTGACTCTGTTCTCGTCTCCGTCACAGTAATAACACATTTTGTCATGTCACCATTTATTAATTGTGCACAAAAAACTTGATCGAACACAAGTTACGTCAGCATCAGTAATTTCCACAGCACTAATCTGATCCATAGTTACTTTTCTTTGATTAAATGAAAATGCACAACCTCTTCCATTCCCTGCTTGGGACCCTTGACACACCGAGGTGAGAGAATGTCGGGTTGATGGGCTTTGCCTTGCCACACAGCACGGAGGAAACAAGTAAGCAAAACTACTCTAGAGGATGCATACACAGACGGTCATTTAACACGGACCAACATTTTATCCCCAAGACAGATTTTAGAACTTCTTGCTTGAAATATGCCAACAATAAAACATTTCATACATAAAAGGACACTCGACCAATGGAAGAGCTTAGGCACTCTACAATAGCTGAATGTTAAAGAATTGGCTGGTTATTCTAAGGAGTTCCTAAACTAACACACACCAGCTATGCCACATTTGCTGAAAAGCATCACTTTATACATATATTTTCGTTTTACCCACCAATGTACTGTACAATATGGGGTGTGCACTGTTCTCAATGTACATGTGCCCACACTGCATGGCATATACTTGGTTTATTTTAAAAAGTAATGTTTTTGAAGTTTGTAAGACGTTGAGTAACGTTGTCTTTACACCGTGTCTTGCCGCTTTACAGGCACTATTCTTTAACCATACACAGGTGTTTGTTTGGCTTTAGTTCTTCCTGTCAGCTTGGTGTGTGAAGGCCCTTAAGAAATGACGATAACATCCAATGAATAGCCAGCCAATGCCCATTTACTTAACAGGATGCAACTGAGACCAAGTCGTGCCTCGTGATGGAGTGACTGACCGCTGCAGTGACTTTGGTCAGAGCAGGTTCCCACCTGGTCGACCTATTTTGCTGAAGTCACCGCCACTGCAAGGTGAAGGTCACCTGACGAGTGACCAGTCGTGTTTGGAATCAGTGAGCTATGAAGAAAGGTGGCCATCTGCATCAACAGGGAGAAGAGGTTGGAGAGTGAAGCAGTTTATTTATTGGACTAACATTTTACATGTTTATGTCTACTGTTGACCATACAGAAACCAACAGTTGCGCGCACACACAGTCCTAGTGGAAGCGTAGCATTAAAAGTTAGGACGATTAGACATCTTTTAAAAATGCTCCCCCACTGTTAGACATGTGTAGGGAGTATTAGTGTTTACTTAGCTAACCTGCATGTTTGTACATGTAAATTAAAGGCCCCCCTCCATGTGTGCGAGGAAGGCTGGAAATTGCTTGTTTGTGTAAGAAGAGGACAGCTCATAGCCTATTTCCGGGAGGAAACTGGTGTGTTCAATGAGGCTGGAAGCTTCTTGCTATCTCCTCCATGACGCACATGAACTTCTGGTCTTCCAGTTGTGAGCTGTGTGTCCAGGCCAGTGGCAGATGGGCTGAAACCATCTTCCGATCTGTCGCACATTCACAGAAAATGTACAGACAACCTGGATTAGCTAATACAGTTGTAAAAATGATCTATATGAACTAATTGGTCAGTGAACTGTGCTCATGCATGTGACCCATTGACCTGCTGTGTAATACTTGTGTGTTTTGAGTGTGTGTGCACATGCAGGCAGGGACAAAGTGCTCATTCTGAGGTCCCTACTCAAGTCTGGCACCATGCCTTGACCTCTACAGCTGCACTGGACTATTGTCATTTCTGTCCGTCTTTCTTTCTTCCTCACACACACCTTTTCTCTCACATATTTCTTTATCTCCCTTTTTACATTTACATTGACATTACATCTCCCTTCTGTCCCTCTTTTCTCTCTCCCCTTCCTTTACTTTTTAACTCTATCCATTTTCCTCTCTGTTCCCCTACCATCTACTGGCCATTCTCTTTTAAATAAATTCTTTCACTTTCCCACTCATCCCACTTTCTTTTCTGTTCTTATTCCATATCTTAGTTTTTTAGTTCTTAGTGCCCTTTAGTTTTATTTCTCAAAAACTGATTTGTGTAAAAATGGCAGTTGTTGCAAAGCTGCATGCATTTTTGAGAAAGGCAGTGTTAGTGTAAGGGAGAGAAAGACAATGTGAGGCAGTGTGCAGTCCTCGTATGACCTCTCGTCTGCAATGAATGGTTTGTTATTGTGACTTGTGTGTGAGCAGATATACTGTCTTAGCAACACTATAGCGTAACCTTTCTGGTGCTATATGGAAGTTATGGAGGTTCAAATGTTATCTTTTTCTCTTGATATACATACAATAGATTCTTTATCTTCGAGATTAAACATGGTAATTGAAATAGGAAATGTAATAACTGACCATTGGACACAACATAACATTGGACGCAACATTCAAGTGGTTATATGTATAACCTGCATACAGCTAACATATATATATATATATATATATGTGTGTATGTATTCTTCTTCTACTTTCGGCTGCAGCTCCGGCAGTTTCGGCTGCAGCTACTTTCCTCTCTGCAGCTCCATCCTCAGCATCCTTCTTCCAACATACTCAGAGTCTCTCCTCATACAAACCAATGCAATCTCTGACTTTTCTCCAAAAGGTCCAACTCGATCTGTCCCTCAAATAAACTCATTCCTGAGTATGTGTGTATGTATATATGTTTGTGTTCCCCCACCTTGGTAGAATCTGCCACTGGGCTTTGTGAGAGCGGCCTCGGACACCGCAAGCCACACCACTGTGTCGGCCCCCTGCTCTGGTGTTCTCAAGCGCTCCTTCATTGATTGGTGGAATTCCGGCATTGCACTTGCAATCACTAAACAGAAGAAAGCTATCAGCCTTGGGATTATGAGCTTTGACTTTTGCTCGTTTGCTACACTCCTAATACTATTACAGTAATGTACACAAGCCATATAGGTACACCCCTCATGTATCATTCTGCACAACACACACACACACACACACACACAAACACTAACATGTCAAATATGTGCTTAAAGTGAAAGTGGAGCTAATAAAATGGACAATGCTTGTAAGAGTATCTAATGAAGTGTCTCCACAGAGTATATTGTTACAAAATGATTCTCTGTTTAATAATTTAGATGTAAACATGTATGTGTGCAAAAGAGAAAGATAAATTACTTGGTGTGTCTACCCAGCCAGGGTGCATGACAGAAAAGTGAATGTTGGTGTGAGCTTTAGCAAACTGTTCCGTCAAGACCACCTGCTGCCTCTGGAACACAACAAACCCAGAAGAAACATTTGATAAAACATAACATACTCTATCAAGCACAAAAGCTTATTGTAACTGAGCACATGATCCTGTAGCAAACTAGGTATTAAGCCCTTTTTACACATGCATTGGGAATTTACATCACAGAATAAATAAACTACTAAGCACTTATTAGAAGAGCAAAAAATATACACAACTACACTGAATTTAAATGCATTCCAAAGGAATTTATTTACTTCACATTTCACAAAAAGGTAGCAGCAACAACTGTAAAATTTTGTAAATATCAAAAACACATAAATATTGGCTGAATCAAATAAATAGTTTAAGAATTATGTCCATTTTAGCAGGAACAACTGTGTAGAAAATAAAGTGCAAAACGACTTCATTTTAAATTACGTGAATTCGGAGACACGACATGGGCAGAGTGTAATCTAACCACTTCTGTATTTAAGGTGGACCGACCGAGTTACGAGATGCCCAACTTTAGCCTTGTCGTGTTTTGAGAGATAGAGAGGGGGAGAGGGCAAAACCAGCCAACAAAACACACAAAATAGCCCCTGAAAGAACCCCAAAGAGGTCTTGAGTGAGAGCTAAGAGTCCTTTCGCTTTTGGGTTGTCACAGTGTCGAGTTTAAGGTTCAGCGCAAGCTGCGAACTGGGGCTGATATCAGATTTACAGCTATATCAGACTCGATATTGATATCATATCGGATCGGGCCCATCTCTAATTAAAAGTGATAGAGTTAGATGTGAATATTAACTTGGCACATGTGTAAACAGAAGCTGATAAATGGGAAGTACAGTTCGCTTTTTTACATTTGACCTCTTTTAGTTTAGTTTTGTGAGTAAAAATGGCACTGGAGTGCATATTATAGATGAAGCTAGAGAAAGGGGCTAAAATCTGCTGTACACACACCTGCTTCTGTACAAAGGTAATGCATTAGATCAAGCACAGCACAACATTGTTTTTGCATTTTAATTAGAAAAGAGAAAAACATTGCAATATTGGGAGTTTTATACATGATGCTGAAATGAAGGAGCTTTTGGTCATTTATGCTGAGAAGGTCACCTTCTGTATATTGTGTACAGCCCTGTATTATACTGTATGCATGCAATCCATGTGTAAATCCTGCAAAAGTAGCATTTTTATCTGTAAAGTAAGTGTAAAAAGGGCTTTCGTTTTAAATGCCACCTTATCGGTATTGTGGAAATATCTTCTTTATTTTGTGTTTATACCTTGTTTTGGGCATATACCATGGTGCCATCATACCTCCCTCTCTGGGACTGGAGGTTTCCTGTGCGCAGTTTTTGCACCAGCATCCCACCTGATGTCACAGTGATCTGAGAGATAAACAGGATTGTATAATATTTGGTTAATACATTGCTGCTGCTGCTGCTACTGCTACTACTGTTTTGGACTTTTCTGCAACATTTTAAACACTATTGTGATCATTTGTAACGGTTCTAAAACGGAAACGAAAACCGCAATACGAACGTCCACGATCTCAGATCACGGTTTGATAACGGTGCACTATATACTGAAAACTGAGTAAGGGCAAACCCAGACACACACTATGTTTGATAGTGACCATCAGAAATACTACAGGACATTGTAGCGGAGTGGACCTGGGAGAATGGCAAAGACATTTTTAATGCAGCTGAAGGGGCCACATTCATCCAAACATGTTCTATTGTGAAATTATAATGAATTCCATAATGTTTTCTTTTTTGTTCATCAGACAAAAAAAAAACAAAAAACAAAGTGGTATGAACCGAACCATGGATCTGGAGAACCGTTACACGCCTAGTGACAATATAACACATTTTCCCTTTTCTTCTTGACATCTTGTACAGTATTACCCCTGGGCTATGACAGATATATAGAGCATTGATGTCACTGTTAACTGTGTTGTGAGTATGTTTTATTGTCTGACCTCACACTTTGGGACTTGTTTCCTTTCTCATTAGCATGCCAAATCAGTTAAAAAATCAATCAGCCAATCAAATTACACACACACTCACCACTCTGGGATCAGGGCTTTTCTCCAACAAGGGTATGAGACCCTTAATGAAGATGTACACAGCTATAAGAGACAGACAGTTAAACGCAGGCACAGTGAGAGTGTCAGAAAGTATGGAACAGTGAGAATGGGCAGACAACCATATTTAATGGGTTATTCCTTAAAATGGACGTATCCATGCTCGAATGCAACCTAACCTTTACAAAATGCTGACAAAAATTCCATTCCAACTTTCTTATAACAATAAATGTTATGACCAATAATTAATTCACTCATTCATTTTCTGTAACTGCATAATCCTCACTAGGGCCGCAGGTACCCGGAGCGTGAGGCACACACACACACACACGCACACACACACCTATGGTCAATTTAGAATCTCCAATTCAGCTGACACATGTCTTTGGACTGTGGGAGAAACCTGGAGACCCCGGAGGAAACCCACACCACCATGAGGAGAACATGCAAACTCCACACAAACACACACCCACACACACAAGGCCAGGACACGGATTCAACGCCAACCCTGTAGCCAACAGTGCTGCCCACTGCGACATTATCAATAATATATCTATATTTAGTGCGGCAAAGTATGATTAATATGGAATTAACTGTGAATTTGACTGTGCATTAATTTTTTTTAAAGCCCAACACTGTTAGGATAGATCAAGTGTTTTTTGTCCTGTAACTGAGCTCAGTATGATGGCAAATTCCATCCTGCTTAGTTCCAATATACCACAACAGCTTGCTAGTGTAGTATTTCAAACAAACCTAAACTCCAGCCTAAATTCATTAGAGTTAATGGGATTTTTGCCAACGTTCTGTCAAGTTTGTCCAACCACACGACAGTATCTATAATAGAACACATTTGTGGGCTGAGCATTTCAAATCAAATTAAAATTATGGGTATACATATCAGGTTAGAGAGGTAAATATTAGGTGATACCTCAAATCTCAATTTGTTTGTTTTTCTTCCTTACCAAGTGTATTGCTGGCAAAGCTCTTCTCCAAACCCTCTCCATTGACCTCTCTTTTGGTCATCATACAGCCTGCATTGTTGATCTGCAGTAAAACAGTCAAGCCCATCACATGAATTAGATCCATTCTGACTGACTATTGGATGAATGAGATGCAGATTCGTTTCTCACCAGAACATTAAGGGTTTTGTATTTTTTCTTGAAGGCCTCAACAAACTCCCACACTTTCTTGGTCTCGGACAGGTCCAGGATGTGCACATAAATTTCCTGACGTCACAAACAGAAACACAGGTGACACATTTTTATCACAGCAACCATTCTTACTTGTAGAAAAGTCAGTAGGGTAGATGTAACCTCTATGTAGTCTGCATAATTCAACACTAGGTCAACACTGTGTTAAATGAATTCTTTGTAGAAGTGAAGTGGCCATTTATAGTCACGCGTGAACTCACACAGTGTGAAATTCTTTCTGTGCATTTAACCCATTCACCAAGTGAACTGGGGGCAGCGACTCCACACTGGTGGAGCAGTGTGTGGGGCCAGTCCTTGCTCAAGGGTACCTCAGTGGTGCCACTAGCAGTTATGGGATTCAAACCCATGACCTTCTGATCGCAGGGGCAACTCCCTAACCACCAAGCCACCAGATCAAATCTTTAACTAATCAATCGACATATAGATAATGACTATATCTTAAAAAGTAGCCTATTCTTTACATGGCAAAATAATGCGGACCGGTTTACTTGATGACCATACTGTGTTCGCACTTTAAGAATGGTCTCAAATACAGAGCAAAACATGGTGACTGTACAAGAAAAGGTGTAAATATCTTACTTTGTTTCCAGACTCCTTGACAATTTCAGCTCTTGCTTCTTCTGCCTTGTCCTTGTTTCTGCAGACCATGTGGACCGTTCCACCTGGGGGCAGATGAGGTGTCCACAGAGAACAGAACCAGCTTCAGCATGAATTAAATAAGGCTCTTGTATTCTAATAGCTCTGTCCATTGTGTGAAAAACCAACTAGCACACTTTAGTACCTTTTTTTGCAATGGCCATGGCTGTTGCCTTGCCAATGCCACTGTTAGCTCCGGTGATCAAGAAGGATCGGCCTGCCACAGATACTTCTAAATCTTTTTCCACAAATCGTTTAGATGCTGCATCATAAGCTCCCCTGTAACACATACACATCAACATTTTATTTTTTGTGGCAGTGGAGATTACTTGAAAAGTTCAGACCATATGAACTAGACCCCTTAGGTATGGAGTTGTAGCCAAGTTTCCACTCATTATTTATACAACAGTTCCAGCGGCACAGTCATATTGGTTAAGAAGCAATAAAGTATTATAAATATTGTTATCTGCGATATTGTGTGTGATAATCCAATTTCTTTCGGGTTCTAATGTTTTAGGATCCAGTCATTATAACACCTCACTTTTAGTGTTATAGTGTTCATTTTAAGTGTTTACATGAACACCAATAATAATAACATTATCAAATTTGGTCAATTATCTGATTATTCAAGTCTAAGACTGGATTAAAGCAGTTTTAATTAACTGTAAAGAGTAAAGTAAAAAGATCAGGTTTATAGTCTGTGTAAACCTTTGATTGTAATATTTTTTGGGGCTTTCTTCTTGATGGATCGGTTCTCATTTGGCAGCAGTGGTGGCAGGGGGGGGGGCAGGTGGCTTAGCTATTTAGCTGTTTTTAGTGAACAAAATTCTAGGTAGCAATTTGTAGCCAGTTTGATTTTTTAAGCTACAGGGCACAAAAACAGCTTTACTAAAAATAAGATGACAATCTGCCATAGAAGAGGTAGTTAGCAATCCAGTAAATAATGAATATCTTGATGCAGTGCCAACAAAATAGTTTGAACTGATTTCCCGGAGGAGTGCTTGAAATTGTATGACACATCTTTCTGGCACAGGGAAATATAATTTAGTGTTAAATATTGAAATTATTTAGTATTTATCAGTGTTATTTATTGATCTGTGTTCCCCAGAAACTTGAAACATGCTTAATTCTACAGCCATGAGACTGTGTGAAGTAGCTGTGATTTCAAGCCTTATAAACTTGCAAACTCTGTCTCTAATACTGATGCTAAATCTAAATCATATAATGAAATTCAAGGGGGTCAGTTTTGTCTTCCAAAGAGAGACACTGATCAGCCCCAACATTAAAATCACTCAGAGATGACGTGAATAACACTGATAATCTCATTACAATGGCACTTGAGTGGGATATTATTAAGTGAGCAGTCAGTTCTTGAAGATGATGTGATGGAAACAGGAAAAAAGTGTAAGGATCTGAGTGACTTTGACAAAGGGCCAAATGTGATGGTTAGAAGACTGGAACAGAACATTTCCAGCAGGTCTAGTAAAATGTTCCCTGTATATAGTGGGTAGTACTGACCAAGTGGTCCAAAGAAAGAAAACTGGCTAACTAGCGACAGGGTCATGGGTGCCCAAGGCTCACAGATGGGTTTGGGGTGAAGATTAGCCTGTCTGCTCCAGTCCCAAAGTGCTACTGTAGCACATTTTGCTATAAAAGTTCATGCTGGCTACGACAGAAAGGAGACAGAACACACAATGCATTGCAGCATATATGTCCAACACTGAAACCACCCATAGCTGGAGTAGAGATGGCAACAGCCAGGAGAGCTAGCATGATGCTTTGGGCAATATTCTGCTGGGAAATCGTGGGTTCATGTGGATATTAATTTTTATTCCACCTACCTAAACATTGCTACCGACCAAGTATACCCATTCATCTCAATGGCATTCCTTAATTTCATAATTTTCTACTTTATGTGGAGATTAAAGTCAGTTAGCTTTGGATGGACCCTCCAAACCCCCTTGTACGCTCTTTGGTGATAATCTCCACAAAGACGGCTGGTGTCATCGCTTAGCTAATGAGGATGAACCAGGGTGTCTCTGTGATCTGGCCGATTGTTGAACCCCCCCAACACCCTAAGCCCTTTTTGTGCTGTTTCACAGGATCAATGAACAGCTTTGTACATGGGAGCCAGAAGTCATCGGGTGGAGGATAAAGGGAGAGAGGCAGCACCGGGGGAAGCAAGCACCGCTCTGTAAATGCACACTGTGTTCTGAGTGCTGTGCAGAGCGTTCAGAGGCAGTTGGTAGACAAAAGAGTAAAACACAAACAAAGAAAGATTTAGACAATGGCAGAGAAAGAGAAAAGTTGTAGATGCAGACACTGGAAGAATTGAGACAGTAAGGACGAAATATAGACAATACTGTTGGTTAAAAACATGCATTTGTGAATTATTAGTGATTTATTAGATTTTACTAACCATAATTAATTAAAATCAACCTGCGTCACATTCCTAAGTTCTAAAAGTTTTTCTTGTCAAACCATTACTTATTCATGCGAAACTATTACCTTCATCCTTCCTCAATTATTATCCTCTCTCTATTTCTATGATTTTTCTAAATGCAAAGATTCCTCTTGTTGGATGCTTTTTTTTCAGTTCTATCAAACATGAAACATACTATTTAAATGGCCTGGCTTTAAAACACAGTCTCTTAAGACACTCAAGTTCTTGCCTTGTCATTTTTGACAAAGTGATACAAATCTTAGCAGTAAAAGGACAGTTTTTAGAAGCTAAAAGGGCATAATTTTACCAATTTTATGCTGATTTACTGTATTAGCCGTATTTAGTGTTAAAAAAAAGTAATACTGTGTTAAAGAAATGAAAACCTGAATGAGCACAATGACTTCTTACTGCTAATATTGTGCTGACAAAAACAAATATGGCTGCTGGGTCGTAAATATGTTTAAAATAAGGCTAAAGTTTATTTTTTATTTAAAGTGTTTTTTTTTTTCTGTTGGTACAAAAACTTCTCCAAAATGGAATTCAGATTCTTTTAAAAATAATTTTGGACCAGTTCTGTATGTACATTCACACACAGTAAAGGCCTCTCAGATTATGAAAAAAAAGAATAAATAAATTACTAAAATGGACATAAATGTTTTTGTTCTGACAGCGACACTGTCTAAAACTGCATTTCTTGACTCTTGCTAACACTATAAGGCATAATAACTATTACATTGCATTCCTATATTGCTGACAGACTGTTTGTATTACTGGTGGGCTGGCAGAATGCTGCAGTCTATATGGTTACCAGGAAATGACCCTGTCCATACCAACCGAGGCTGAAAATTGAGTACTGTCCACACTTGGCAAAGATTTGCACATAACTGACTCACATGAACTGTCTTAAACATCCCTGGGTAGTACAACTATGCAAACTGGTTGCAGCACTATACAGCTTCTATAACAGGTGATGACGAAAGCCTTCAGACTTCAAATCAGCTGTTTGGTGCAGATTAACTAGCTGATTATAATATAAAATGTATGACATATGAGAAATCGAACAGCTCCATTATTCATTATTTTTTTGTAACCACTTAATCTTTACTAGAGCCGCGGGTACCCAGAGCCTATCCCGAGGCCAACGGCCGCAAGGCAGGGACCCTGGGTGGGGCACCAGCCCACCGTGAACAGCTGGATTATTAAAAAGAAACTGAATGGACAAGGGATGTCCTTTTCTGGGCACCCTAAGTTCTCTGTATTGTCAGAAATAATTCACGCACGCAGTTAGAGTGCACAAATATCTCTACTTCTGTCTCTCCATCCCACTGACAGCTTGAGCTAAACCAACCACTATTACAAGTTTCTATTTTCCACTTTCTTCGGATTTCTACACTCCAAATATTTCGAGAGCATGCGTCATAGCTGAAGACTGTAGATAATGTCCATTTACAGCACCTCTTTAACAGTAGCATGAGTAGAAAATGAGTAGACAGATAGAAAAAATAATAAAGGATCAGATTATTGAACTTTTCATTCCATTAAAATATGTCTGGATCAGCCTTGATCCCCATCCTCTAGACTGGATCATGGCAGCAAATAGGACCTGTCTCTATGAGGGTTGAAGAAATTAATGAAAGCATCCCATTAAGAAGAAGCCTGAGAGAGGACATGGCAGCACACATGGGAAATATGTGTATTCTTATGTTTCTTTTTTATATTCCCAGACAATTTTTTTCTCTCTCGAAAGGAAAATGTGAGGCAGTCTGTATATATGCAGCCCATAAGCAAAGGGAAAGTCACTGGCCACATATTATCTAGAAGTCTCTCATCTGCTATCATTACTGTGAATTATGATCTCTATGAAACTTCAAGTTATTTTATTATACTTCAGGTGCCCAGAGTTTTATTTATTTCATCAGTTTTATCAGTCTCAATAAATCATGTTTCAGCTGTTGAAATTTTGCAAATTCCCCACTTGTGGGACTAATAATAGGTTATCTTATCTTATCTTATCTTATCTTATCTTGGATAGCAGTGAGCTAGAATATAGTACAAGACAGTAAGTCTGAACTTGCTAATTCATTCTCTCTCTCTCTCTCTCTCTCTCTGTAATTGATATAGTTGATTATCTTAAATTATCATAGATCATTTTAGTTGTTTCTTTTGACTCTTTTCTTACTTATTCACTTATTTTTATTTGTTTTGCAGTGTATTTGTGTTCTGTTGTGTTACTGTTTTATTATCTTGTTTTAGTTTGAGTACAGTCATATGAGCATATTTCTTAAATTATAAACATTTTTTTTTCGCGGTGATACTCAGCTAACGTAAACACAAGCTCAAAATAATTGTCATTGTCATCACCATTCAGTTATTTCCTCTTGTGTCTACATCATCAAGTCTAAGTGTACACAATATGAAAACATCTATTGACATATAGGAACAAGATTTTAAACTTTTCAGTTTCACTATTATATTTAGAAGCTAAGACTGTGTTTACCATGCAAACTGTTTGTTATCTTTTGGAAGTACTTACACAAATCAGCAGCAACCTTCTTAAAAGGAGAGCATTTCTTTCTTTTTTCTGCCTATGTTCATTTCTTATGAAACCATTTCTGATTTTTTTTGTCATAATTTTAAAATGCTTCCGACCTTTTGCACAGTTGAAAAAATATTGTGATTTTTTCCAAGTCTAGAATATCATTGGTCAAATGAAAACAGAGCCCTAAATAAAACTAAACAGGCCACTCTACTGAGCAAAATTACTTTGTTAAAATCGATAAATCATGCGGCTTTTAGATTAGGACGAGTAAAGTTGTGTGTTATTTTCTGATTAGGATGGGTAAAGTTATGTGTTCTGATTAGGTTCTGACTAGGATGAGTAAAGTTATGTGCTATGTTCTATTCAATCCAATTCAATTCAATTTTATTTATATAGCGCTTTTAACAATGGTCATTGTCTCAAAGCAGCTTCACAAAAATTAAAGAAATTTTTTGTGTATGAATGTGTATGAATGAAATGTCTCTGATGAGCAAGCCAAGGGTGATGGCGGCTGATTAGGATGAGTAAAGTTATGTGTTATGCTCTGATTAGGATGAGTAAAGTTATGTGTTATGCTCTGATTAGGATGAGTAAAGTTATGTGTCATGTTCTGATTAGGATGAGTAAAGTTATGTGTTATGTTCTGATTAGGATGAGTAAAGTTATGTGTTATGTTCTGATTAGGATGAGTAAAGTTATGTGTTATGTGATTAGGATGAACGCGTTTCACGGTTAGGAGTGCAGCAGATTCGGTTCTTACTTGGTAAACTCGGTGAGTCCTTTAAGAAACCACGCTGAGTTCCGGTACAGAGACATGACTGATCAGAACTGGCTGCCTGTTCTCGGTGGGTCCACCTCTGAACCCGCGTCTCTCTTTTAAACCCACCTGGGTCACATGGGCGCGAGGACACGCAGCAGGACTCCTCGCGGAGGGTCGTGGTGGTCGGCTGCCGCATAGTGGCGAGGAAAGATAATCGGTGTAAAAAAAGTCTCATGTAAACGTAAAAAAACCTGCACTCTGTTTGTGTGTGTGTGTGTGTGTTTTTTTTTTTTTTTATCACGGCATGTTTATGGTAAACTGTGTTATGTATATATATATATTTGTGTACACTGCAACACTGGCATTATTGCTTTAAAAAAAAAATATATATATATATAGGCCTCACCCCAGTGTCTCCTTCATCTCCAGCATGACTCTTAAGGCACCCAGCGCTTCTCTGGCTTCCTCTGTCAGTGCTTTGCCAGAATGCAACTCTCCATCCTTCCTCTGTCCTTCTACTACCATCTCACCTGTTGGAGTATCCACCTTTTGCTCTCCTGCAGCTGCTGATGACTGTGATATCCACAAACTGTCCATCACCATCACTGAGAACAAAGTGAAGAGTGAACTGCACAGACTGCCCTGGGCCCAGATGGCAGAAGCCCACAGGTGGAGCTATGTGGAGTAATGCTGAGGATCACTTGAGCCTCAGTATCAGAAAGTACATATGCTATGGAAAACATCACGTCTGGTTCCTGTACTGAAGAAGCTGCACCCCAGTGTGCCATCTGACTACAGGCCAGCTGCACTAACCTCACACAGCATGGAGGTCTTTGAGAGACACTCCTGGAACAGATACAAGCAGCTACAGGCCTGTGTGTCTGATACAGTGCCGTGTAGTACTGGAACTCCTCAGGGGACAGTTCTGTCACTATTCCTCTTCAGCCTTTACACATCCAACTTCCAGTACAACACAGAGTGCTGCCATCTGCAGAAATTCTCAGATGACTCAGCAATTGTCAGTTGCATCAGGCATGGACCTGAGAAGATCACAGTTATCTGTGACTCCCCTGTCCAGTAGAGAGGCGGATGTAGAGATTGTTCAGGATAACAATCTCTTGGTGTGCACCTGAACAATAACCTGGACTTGTCAAAGAACTCTCTGGCCACCTACAAGAGAGGTCAAAGTAGGCTGTACTTCCTACAAAGAAAATGGCGCTGGCCACTACAGACTCTGAGACCATGTTGCTAATGTCCCATAGTCTGTAGTGGCCAGCGCTATTTTCTATGCTGTGGTGTGATGGGGTGGCAGCATGATGTGTTAGGGCTCAGTGGTGTGTGAAGAACTTGACAATTTGGAAACTGCGGCTGAAAGGAGAAGATTGTCTAGACTTCAGTCCATCATGGACAATGCTGATTACCCACTCCACAGTGTTGAAGCTGAACTGAGATGCACTTTTAGCCAGAGACTCACCAGCATAAAAGTACTCCACAGAACACCACAGATTCTTCTTCCCCCCCTGGGCTTCAGACTCTATGACTCCTCGCTCTGTCACACAACAATCTGCGCAATAACCTGCTGCTACCCTGATGTGCAATTTCTTATTGGTTTAAATCACCATCATTATGTGCAGTATCTTATTATTACGGGCAGTAGTCTTGCCATGTGCAGTTTCTTATCATGTGCAGTGTCTTATTCAGTGCTAAATCATGTGCAGTATCTTATTATTATGTGCAATAGTCTTACCATGTGCAATATCAATATTATTGATCTACTACTTATCTCTGTTACATTATCTCAACACTATTTGTGTTACTAGTAAATTACTTAGCAGTAAGTTATTTATCTATAGTATGTATACCCCAGCATTTTTTGTATACAGCGTAGTGTACAGTGCTGTAAAAATGATTTACCCCTTCCTGGTTTCTTTTGTTTCGCGTGTTTGTCATACTTAAATGTTTGAGATTATCAAAGAAATTTGATCGTTTTTTCTTAATAAACAAAATCACCTCTTAAAAACTGCATTTTGTGTTTACTTGGGTTACCTTTGTTTTTCCAAGAGTTGTATGTTGTCCATAAATGCCACCATTTCTGAAAGTATCATTCACTACCCAGTCCATGTAGTCCACATATGAAAACGAAACTATAAAAAAGACCTTTTTAATTTCACTGCTATTGTGATGTCATAAAAACAGATTTACATAAATAACCTAGAGCAGTTCCTGCTGCATGAGCTTATGAGCACAACACAGTGGAACAAACAAGAACACTGCTCATTTACATGTATCAGTCTTGAAGGCACAGAAACCGAACAGCCTGTTTAATTTTTACGAATAAATATATAAATAGAGGATGGAAAATGAAATTTGAATGCTTTGGTAAATAAGGCCATATGAATATCTTCAGTGGAGCTGAGGTAAAGGGTGGAAATGTGTAGGATATATACTTTGATACATATATTTAGATTAATAGTACAAACTTATGTTCAGATAATACGTATATTTGACACTTATCTTTATACTTATGATACCTTTTTACGTATTCATATTGTAGATTGTATATTATTCTATATTATATTGCTCAGCATATTGTTTATTGTGCCTTTACATATTGTGTTGTGCTTGAGAGACACTATCAATCAGAATCAAATTTTTGTATGTGTTCGCTCACATACTTGGCCAATAAATGCGATTCAGATACTGTATGTACTGCTGTATGCAGGTACATGAATACAATTTAGGTGCACTTCAGAGCCAGTGAGTCTTTAATCAAATACACAGTGAGTGTAGGTTCCCTGATTGTTAGGTTTAGATTGGTAGTTGTGGTAGGACAGATTGGCTCTACTGGCAAAGTACCTGCTCCACCCATTTGTCATTTGAAAGCACTTGCATTCTCAAAATCGAATATGTTCTGTTATTTCTGAGGGATGTAATTTTCAGTGGTTTTGGTTTTTAAATGGTTACTTTTCAGCTGAAGACATATGTGTCATTCTTGATCTCAAAATCTCAAAAACGGGAATTTACAGACAGCATCCAGGCATTAAAAATAAAATAATATTTTTCTTGAATCTTCTGTCCTGTGATCACACTCTAACATAGGACTGGTCATGGTCATGCCAGCAAACTAAGAAATGAGCATTTTAATAATTTCAGCACTAACTCACTTAATCCATTTACTATCATTAGTGATTTCTTGCAGGACGAGCTACGAAAATTTCCTTGATGACTTTGTACTGTACCTGTACTCTTGCAAAGTAATCCTTATAGCTTCTTCCTTGCCAGAAAGGATTGTTGTCCACATTTCTGAGTCTGTACAGATGAGACACATGACACAACTAAAGGAACATGATGCAAAGTCTTTATTTACCTCACATTACACATTAGCAAATGCACCAAGTGTGGCTTATGGAAACTACAGCTGAATCTATTCAAGGAGAGCAAAAGTGTGAGAATGGGAAGGTGTAAGGTGTTGACAGAGGCTCTGACTTTTTTTCATTGCTATATTATTTAAAGGGTAACAAAAAAACTGACTCGGAAACATATAGACTACCAAGACTGTGGAGGTGTTGGACATCTCTGTGTTTCTGCTAAAAGAATGGACTGATATCAAATCTAAATCCTTAAAATGACTAAACTCCATTTCATGTTTTTCTTTTTTTTGAAATACTTTTATTATAGTAAATTTTAAACAGCACAGAATATGTGACAGAGACAGGACTACATTTCAGGAGCTGTTTTTTCATTAAAGTCCAGTTCATCTGTGTCTTCGCTGTCAGAATTCAGGTAGTTTAGAATACTCAGCAGTGTCTCTTCATCAGAATTCTCAGGAGTGTCTTCAAGTTCGTCCTGCCTTTTTTCTGGTCCGCTTCTGACAACTTCATCAAAGTAATCCTGGGCAGCCTGCTCAAGGACCAGCGGAGCGCGCTTCAGTCTTTGTTCAAGCATCTTTGCTGCCAGGAAGCTTGCAAGCTCGTCTTGATCCACTGTGTCATCATAGTCACCCTCGCGCTGATCTCTGCTGTTCTCAGAAAATGTGTAATAAGGAAGCTCTCTCTCTTCCATATTACGACTCAGTGCTAGTGCAGATTTGTACTGATTCAGGAAGGATTTGTCTTTAGGCTGTTCTGCATTTGTCAGTCCAAGGAGCCTTAAGATGTCTTGAGTAACACTGCTTGTCTCTGGCACCTGGACTGGCCGTCGGTAGAGAGCAGTGCCTGGATTTTTGTTTGTGTCGTATGAATCTGTGTAACTGATAGAGTGTGTCTGTGTCTGTGCTGGCGTGTGCTGCCAGGCCTTGTCATTATCACTCTCTAACAAGTCTAGAATGTCGTCTGGAGGGATCTCAAGTTTTCTTGAGATCTGAAGAAGTTGGCGCAAAGACTGAGGATCTACTGTGTACTGCAGCTGGACTGTCCTTCTTCTCATTTCTTCTTCCCCTTCCTCTTCTTCCTCGCCTCTGTTTTCTTTTTCATCACTCTCTTCCTCCTCCTCATCTTCTTGTTCCTCCTCCTGTCCTTGGTCTCTCTTCTGCTCTTCACGCTCTTCCATAACTTTCATCAAATAATAGTCTACCAACTGGCTGATGTCATCTGGGTGCTTCACTTTTTCAATCTCAAGCGAATCCAACTGATCCATTCTTTTATCCTTGTCATATCCGTCTGGATCACTGTTCTCCTCAACCTGCCGTTCCTCTTCTTTATTACCAAAGCCACCATTATACTTGTGTCTCTCGGTTTCTTCTCCCTCTTGCTCTATTGTTTCCACCAGCGGTATCAGTTCCTCCTCTTCCCCTGATACATCCTTAAACACCTTTTTTTTCTGCCTGTAGCCATCGCTGTCTTCATTATTATTGTTGCTTTCTCCAACTTTGGAGTTTGTGATTCGACCAAGCTCCTCAAACACTGATTGGAGGGTGGCCAGTTTCTGAGGCATGTATGCGTCTTCTGCATTCTCGCTGGTCCGTTTAAGGAGCTGATCGTCCCCTGTGTCATGCTCAGTCATCTGTGGGATCTTTCTGTGGCGTCTACGGACACCCTGATTGGCTTGTAAGTTCCTCCCATAATCTTCTAGAACATTCAGCCTATCTTGCTGCAGTTTTGGTTCAGAAGCAGGCGATTGCAGGAAAACTGGAGAAGATGGTGTTAAGGAATAGCTAGTAGATGGCCTGTGGGGTGTCTTCATTTGGTCCTCAGTCTGCTGCAGTGTACTGAAAATTGCCTGGATCCACTCTTGTCCTTTTTCTTCCTCTTTTTCCTCCTCTCTGTCTCTGTCCTCTTCCTTCCATCTTCCATTTTGCATTCTTGCTGAGGTCCTCAATGGTGTGGCTAGTTGTAGCATGGCACGGACATGCTCCATGTCATTCAAGTTATCATCGGAGACTAAAGGCTTATGGTCACTGGTGACAGGGTCATGTGAAGTCTGCTGACTGAGGCTCTGGATGTACTGCAAAGCTTGAAGCATTGCTACACTTGGTGGTGGTGGGGTTTGCAAGCTGGAACGGAAGATGTTAGCTTTATTTTCCCACAGACTGGGCTCCCGCAGTGTCGCCCCCTGACCCCCAGTGTTCAGAGAAAGGACCAGGGAGAGGAAGGAAAGTGAGAAGAGGTCTGTAGCACAGAGCTGGGAAAGGGATCGCATTGTTTCACCTAGGAAGCAGAGAGAGGAGAGGAGAGGAGAAGAGTAAGGGAAAGCAGTACAGGTGGGTATATATACAGTACAGGTGCCCCTGTCTCTTCATGGCAATAATATACCCTCAAACTGTGGCCTCTTTCAGCAGGGTAATGTGTCCTGCCACACTGCAAATATTGTTCAGGAACAGTTCAGCCTGAATGGGAATCTGTGGGGGGGTAATAAAAAAGCTAGGTTGATCCATGGAGGTCCCAGCATACAGAAACAGTCTGTTGCTAATGCCTTGGTAGCAGATATCAAAGCACACCTTAAGAGTCCTAATACTACAGTGCTTCCACTTGAGTCAGATATGTTCAACCAACACCACGACTCCCTTTCGTTTGCAATTTGGCAGTGTAATACATTTAATTGACGTTGAACTACATTTTAATAAATTAATTCATTTTAATCAAGTAACTCGAGTAATTTTTGTTAATGATGTTAAATGATGGGTGTAGTGGTTTCTGGCAAAAGCACACATGCACATTGATCGCTCAGGACAGCCTCATTCAGGAGCGTTTGCAGACACGCTCATTAGTTTCCAGATTGATGCCGCGAGTCATCGACTCATCGACGGTTACCAAGGAGACGGCGCCCCGCCTTTCAGCCTCCAGCGCGCGCTTAACGGTTGTTTTCACTATTTCAGCAAACATTGCCCTGCGTGTGAGCTTTATAAGCAGTGGATTACACTAATTAGCCCACAAATGCATGCTTTAAAACGAAAGAACAGCCCACAGTGTTTAAACATGCACACAGCGTTTAAACCTGCACAGAAAGTGAATGTTTTTGTTAGTTTTGCATTAAAGGACGTATTGGAGACATTTCAACGTTACTCACCTGTGCTTTAAAATGCTTTAGCGGAACACACTGGATGCGCTGCGCATCGCTCCCTCTCTTTCTCTCTGTTTTCTCTCCTCGATCGGGTAGCGTGCGTGTATGCGTGTGTGTGTGTGTGTGTGTGCGTGAGAGCTCTGGATGTGTCTCTTCAGCACCACAGACAGCTTCTCCCATTATAAGAGGAGCCACCTGACTCGTGCGTCACCACAGCAGCATACGCAAAACCGGACTCACAGACAACACGCGCATACATGCACACACACACACACACACACACACACACACACACACACACACATTTTCTACAAGCTACCCAAAGTCTGCATCAGACAAGCTAAAACGAGAGGCAGGGATGCTCTCTATCTAAGTAAAAGATTTGTTCTGGTTGCAAACATAGGAAGCGATCGTAAAACGAATGCTTTCTAACGATTACGCAAACAGGTTGCTAAACAACAGATTCTGGTGACTAATTTTAGCTCCAGAGAGCCCTCTCATTGGCATTCACCTCATCTGACTAGGGGGGGGTGAATCTCTAATGATGTTGACAGCAGCAGCAGCAGCAGCAACACAATGCATGGTTACTGGACTGATAGTGGTGTCCTGCTCTACGTGGGTGGCAGACCTTTCAGCTAGTCTTCTCTATGTACATCCACAGCCCTCTTAAAGGTCTCTTGCAGGTTTAATCATAGTGTATGCACTTTTTTTTATTTTTTAAAATAAGCAAATAAATAAATACATCACCTGCAGCATATATTTGATTTAAAATGCAAAGTCTATGTAATAAACACATAGCAGATGGTGTAGTTTATTGCAAAAAAAGTCCATGGATGATATATCACATAGCGATTATTTCTGGGCTTAACGATGGGATCTTTGATCTAGAATTTAAACTTGCTTATTTACTTACTGTAAATCAAGAATACAGGTGCTAGGGAACAGAGCTGGAAACATAGGCATGGTTATACACAATTTTCGTGGGCATTTTGGGATTCTTAATATTTTTATATTGACATTTTGAACTGATTTAATGGGGTCAGCATGTGCTACAATTAATCATAAAAGATAATATTCATTATCTGAGCCACTCATATTGTGAAGGGTAGAGAAACACCCTGTATAGTTTGCCAGTGCACTGCAGGGCAGACACACATACACACACACACACACACACACACACACACACACACACACACACACACACACACACACCCACACACAAACACACACA
>JBBPCY010000032.1:7446745-7461241 GCA_037974405.1 Brachyalestes nurse | reverse complement strand
TAACTAGTAATCTAACTAGTAATGTAACTAATTACTTTTGAAATGAAGTAATCACATTAGTAATTTGATTACTTTTACAGGGAGTAATCAGTAGTTTAATTACTTTTTTAAAAGTAACTTGCCCTACACTGGGGGATAGTACCTTTATCAAGGGAACCTCAGAGGTGCATAGCCGTCTTGGGAATCAAACCCACGACTTCCTGATCGCAGGGCGAACGCCTTAACCACTAGGCTACCAGCTGCCTGCAACGCTATTAAAGTCTCTGTTGGTGTAATGGTCAGGCGCCCCAATACTTTTGCCTATATAGTATATCTCCTCCAACTTGCCCCAACACACACTTTACCTGATATACATACAGAGGAGGTAAGGAAGGTGTTATTATAAACATCAAATTGTAAGCATTTCTAGAATGGAGCGAAACACTGAGAGGCAGAACGGTCATTTCCAATGTCCATTTCCAGCGCACACACTTGATTTGGACTGTTAATTTGCTCTGTCTCCACCTCGGCTGATCCACAGTAATGGAATACATTACAGCGAGGAGAAGGAGGTGAGGAGGAAGCGGGAGAGCTCTTCTGTCTCCTCATTAGCGAAGCTCTGCCTTGACTGTTCCGTTTGGATGTGAAGGCATTGAACTTGGTGCAGCTGGGTAAAAGGTGTGGGGTGAGTAATCTGACTGGATGATAAGATCCTGATTAATCACCACACTTCCCTATTTCTGTTCCACCTTCCTGACCCTTTTGGCGCACAATGAGTCAGACTGCATTTGTGTGGAAACTGTGCATCTGTTGGACACGCCCTCATGAGTAGAGAAAATGAGATGTCCCCCTCAGTCCTAAACAATCCTGGATCAACGACCTGACTGACTTTTCAACAGAAATCAGAAACAGCCAGGCGGCAGCTCCGCTTGTAGATGTCATCCTCTGCTTCAGGATAATAAGGCTCTCTTTCATTTAGCCGGCAAAAAGTGTTGAAACAGCCAGTAATTATTCGGTCGGGCTGATTTTAGCTCTGAGTGAATTAAACAGGGACACATACCGTGTGGAGTTTGTGCACAAAATATTGTGGATGACTTTTGCATTTGTGAGAATATTGTCTAATTGAACTCGCAGCTCATTCAGTGTAAGGTCTGCCTTTCTTTTCTTGCCAATTATCATGAATTAGCGAGTACAAAAGGTACCGGCAAATTCTTCAAGGACTTTTGTGGCAGAATGAGCCAGTTGACATTTACAAGAGTTCTCTTAAATGCTAGAAATGATTGTTCTTTCTCTAAATGACGCTCAGGACCATTTTGTAAATGTCATTAATTGTACAAAGCAAAAGTTTGGTTACATTGTTTAAAACACTGTATAACTTTGACTGCTTCAGTCCTGTAAATGATGGCACTTCATAGCAACTGTTATTTTCACTTCTAGTCCGGCCGTGAAGATGAGGATTACATAATGATGTAATTTGCTTGATCTACATCTGCAATATCCAAAGAAAACCATACTGTGCTGAAATAGGTAAAGTATATGTTGACATTTCGCTTTAGTTTAAAGGGGAGATCTACCAGTGCTTCAACACTTTCACATAATTCAGTGTCTGAGATGTAAATAAAGTCATTCAGAGTGATCTGATATGAGACGGTTCCTTATAGTGGTGTAAATATAGCCATTTTACTTGCTATCCAAAATGGCTAGTGAACCGGTTTTTATATGTAATGTTGATAACGATAAAAAAGTGGTAAATCCAAACAATATGTTTTTTTGAAGTACTATTTCCCTTACAAAACCCTGCAAGTATCTCTCTGCTGTCCAGACATCTGAGGTTTAATGCCTAAAGCATTTTTTAAAACAGTATCTCAGACACCAGTTAACATAGCTATAGCTATTTTTGTGTAATAGCTTTCTGCGAGGTAGCTTTCCGAGGCGCTAAGCTAGTCTGGTTTCTGTCATTACTGCTATGAACAATTGTCACGTTAAGAAAAAAAGGTGAACATTCTCTGTTCGCATTCTTGAAAAGGTGCTGGAAGTTATTTTGATGAAACTCATACATAAACTTTCAAATCCATTAAACTACACTTACAGTGTATATTGTTACATTTGTTATAAGGATTTATAATGTATTTTTGTAATCAAATTTTGAAAGAGCAACATATCATTTTTTTTTATTCCAAGGGTGAGCCCAAACTTCTGGCTTGTAGAGTGTGGGTGCATGTGCGTGTGTGTCAGTGTCTGTGTGTGTGTGTGTATGTGTATGTGTATGTGTATGTATGTGTATGTGTGGGTGTGTTTGCATTTCTTTTGGCAGTAACTGTGCTGATGCTATAATTTTTATACCCGAAGAACAGATGTGCACATTTGAACAGAGTAAATCCAAAGCTCTGTTTCTTCAGTATTGCCTGTGTTTCTGTGGGAAGGTTTTGGCTCGCAAACTAAAAAAGACTGAGATCCTTCCCACACTAAGAAAGCTGTGGGAGTTGCATGGAGGGATACTGGAAGTCAGGGCATGAAGGGTAATTAGGTTAAACTGCATGTTGCTCTGCCTGGTTTACAAAGTGATTCTGACAGCAAAGCACCACTGATGATAAGATTAAACATGGGGCATGCAGCCAGGATCCAACACACATGGGAGGAAAATTAGCCTGTTTTTCCTCAACCTATGCGAGTATATATCCATTATAAGTCAAAAAGGGCCCATGTCTTATATGTTCTTTTATTTCTTGCTTTACGTGTGGTCCACTTACATTTGTGTTATTTTGTGTACTGATACAGCAATAATTCATATTTGTGTGCAAACACTTTTTAATCATGAATCATTCATTTTTGTGTAACTGTTTTTGCTACTGCTGCTTTAAGACTTATAATGTAAGAAAATGAGCTTTGTTCAGGCTGTCCTGTTTTGTTTCTCATTCAAACAGAAACCCAGAATGAAACACTACTTATTCAATGTGAATGAGATCATTATAGGCAAACATACGTAAACTGGATTTTGTGACATCACAAAATTAAGAAGTTCAAAAAACCTGGTTTTTGAAGCTTAGTTTCCACATAAGAACTGGTGAGTACATTATATAGCTTTAATTATATTTTCAGACTACATGAATTGCTTTTATTTAAAAGATATATACGTATTTTCTGATTCTGACCCTTTAACAACAGTAGCATTAAAAGTGCGGTAGTAATTAACATAATAGAAATCTTGTAGTCGGGCTGCCTGTAAAATGCATGTATATAAACGCATTAAAATGTATGCAAACTGCTCCCGGAGAAGGAATTTTCTAAGAGCAACAACTGGTTCAGGACTAGAAACATAAGTCCACTGAGTTTATGCTGGTGGGACATTTGCAAGCGTGCGAGTCCCTTGGGGTGGTCTTTGTTCTTATCGAAAAGATTACTCAGCTGTGTGAGGTTTGACTTTATTTGACTCTTCGCTCATGCCTGCTGTGTCATTAATTAACTTTGGCCTCTCCTTTGTCTGCCTCATGACATGCTCGACTGAACAATAATTCGTGTGTTTCATGATGAGTGACGGTGCTCAGAAAGCGGCTGTGTATGTGGATGACCTTTCCCTGGCTTTTCACGTAGACTATTATTCTAACCAAATTTTCTTTGACTTTTAAACACACTCGGGGGGTGATAGCGGAGGGGCCAGCTGCTCCCCTATGGTTCGGGGGCATTCAAAGTCTGCTTATAATCTGTATTAGAATGATGCAAGAGCTAATAGAGAATAGGCCTGCTCAGATATCTTCATGCCAAGCATATATTTATGTATTCTCTTAGGTCCCTCCTGAGTGTACCTCTTAAATTGGCTGGGGCAAATGAAGTGGCTTTATAAAATCAGGTGTGAAGAGTTGTTACCAGGGCAACAGCTTCTTGTGTAAAACATCAGCTGCCAAGAGAGGATGATGAGGCCTAGCGGAGCGCAGGAGCAACCGCCGGGACTTCGGCACATCGCTTCTTTATTACCCATCACTCCTTCAGCACACCCTACGCCTGTCCACACAGCAGGCTGGACCTGGGACACGCTGGCGGTGGCAGGCAGGGGGATTTTTGCTGATTTCTGTCCAGGTCTGGTGTCAACTCTCTCACAACAGGCATGTCTGCTTATCCTCACTTTACATTTTATGCAAAAGTTTCTCCATTTCTATCAAAATCGCAACTTTTTTCTTTCTGTGCTGAAATCTCTCTAAAGTTATCTGTTCTGTCCTAGTAAACAGTTAGGGGTGGAATGATACTACTTTTTCCAGTCCAATACTGATACAGCAGTCTCCCGATGATATCTGCTGATGCCGCCACAAGTTCAATACTGTCTTTTTTCCTCTCTAGCAACAACTAAGCTGTTAATAAAACATTTGTATTTGTTCTTACTTCCTCTATAGAGCAATATTTAAGTTTTTCGACACAATATGTCCATGATGGAATTCTGCAACGTGGCTGAATCACCAGTGCATCTCTGTTTGACATATTTGGGTCCAGCAGCCTGTATTGTAATTCCTACACAGTGCACTCTGAGAAGTAAAGACTAGGGTTGCAAAGGGGCCGAAAATTCCTGGCAAATTTCCAGCAAATTTCCAGAAACTTTCCATGAGAACTTTAGTTCGGGAATTTTGGAGATATCAACATCAGCTGCTGTGAAATGCCTCCACTCACTGGATAGCGTACATGGCGATTTTCTGTTGAATAAGATGACAAAAAAATGTGAAAAAAAAAGCACACAAATGCAACGCAATGCAGGTATGTAGTTACCTAAACAAATGGAATGCTCTTCAAAATATTTTACAACTGATGTATAAAATCTTGTATGGTTACTTAAAATCGTCTATCAGGAGGCAGAAGAAACAGCATCACATAGCTAGCATCATGATAAGCTAGCCTCTTTAATGAAATGTACCAGCTACCTACCTACTGTATGCATTTTGATTTAATAGTTGTTAGTTAAACTTTAACGCCATAATTCAAGTATTTGCTTCCTCATAATATCATCAAACCTTACTTGACTTTATGTAGTTCTTGGGCTCAAATGTGCGGCTTCAATAGTCTGCATCTGTGCTGTGGGCTCAAAACGTAGCTTTAGTAGTTCAGAATTCTAGAAACCATTGTGCATGTGACGGAGGAAAGCACAATGCATGTAGGGGGTGTGGCCTCTATAGCCCTGCAGTAAGTAGAGTGCTATGTGCCTGTGATTGAGACATAGCATGGATACTCAACTGTATTTGCATTAGCTTTGGTTATGCTACAATATATTTATATTTTATGTTCCCAAACTTTTTGCAAAAAAAAGTTTTTTTGCAACCCTATTTGAGACAGAGCCTTGAAGCTCATCTGTGTTACTTGTGTCCCGATACATCTCTCTTTATGGAGTGTTGCTCAGAGTTTAGTTAAGCATTTATTTTAGGCTTTTTCTGATTTCCAGTCCACTGATTCTGGATACCAGACCAGCACACCCCTTTATTCCACATGAATTATGTCTAGATACATAATTATGTATACTCACACACATGTGAATAATTTGAATAATGTGCATAATCTGAATAAAAATCTTCTAATGGCTCAAATGTTCTCGTACTGGATACTGCCAGTGTTCAAGGTTTCGCAGAACTGGCTCGTTCACACCTTCCTGACATTTTACTGCAGTATATAATGATTCAGTATTGACCCACTTAGGCCAACATATGAATGTTCTACCAACTGCAGAGTGAGAACAGTCGGGGACACTTGCTTACAGGGAGGGGGTCTTCATTCACTTCTACTGACCTCCTGCTACGTAAGTGTCAGAGTATATCAGTAACATAGGAGGTCATGGGAAACCCCTTCTCCAGTGGGGGCCAATTAGACTCTGACACAAAGCAGTAAGAACGTCTGCTGCACATAGTTGTAACATTTGCTGACTTCAGTGCACTATCTTTAATGCAAACATTTCATGCAAGGATTTAAGCAAATGAAAAGTAATTAAATGTGGACAAATATCCAGACAAAAGCTTTATGATTTCCATCTATGTTCTTGTGTACTCTTCCTGCTTTCTATTTTTTTATACCCCATTTTGAATCTTTAACTTTCAGGACAAATTTAACCCCCCTATATTCTTGGTACAGTATATTATTAATTATTACAGTGTAATGTATCATGGCACAACAACAACAACAACAACAATAATAATAATAACAACAATATTAACTGTTAACTGTTATTGTTGTTGTTGGTAATACTACTTATAATACTTTGTTTTCGGTTTTGAAACTGGCTTAATTGAAATATAACAAGATCACTGATAAACAATTATAGCAAGTCACATTAAAATGCTAAACCAGGGTTCCAATCTGGCAACCCTGGTCTGATGGCAGGCTCTGTTCGTACAGCAGTGAGCGCGGAAGCAGGACAGCAGAGAAAACAACATCTTTCTAACCATCATCTTAAACATGAACATTCTGGTCAATACTTGTCCCTGTAAGCACTTTGAGAGTTTTAGACAGTCTAATTTTAATCTCCAGTGATTCTAGTATGAAGAGCTGACAACTGCATTATACTGGAGGTGCGTTAGCATAATAAACATTTCCTCACAGAGGTGCATGGCTTCATAAAAGTGGTAAACACAACCATTATTCAAATGACTCCTCTATTTGTTTATATATATTATCAAATATATTTCATATTATCAAATATTTGTTTCAGCCCTATAATATAATATAATATAATATAATATAATATAATATAATATAATATAATATAATATAATATAATACAATAAACCTTTTTATTGTGAGGATACAATGCTGTTAATGGAAGTCAGTAGTGAAAAAATTCACTTTGGGGTCTGTGTCCCATTCTCATCTGTATCAGTCTCCCTTGTCTTGTCAAAAGGTAGGAACATATTTACAGATGAGGTGAGCAATGTAACAATATTTATCATTACTGTGATCATTATAGTTAAATAACACCATAATATGCATTTCTGTGCATTTCATGGTTTTCAGTGGTACCTCTAAAATACTGACCTGCATGATTCATAATAAATGCACATTTATTTTTTACTGGATTTAGTGTAGAAGTGTAAAATCTGTATAAAAATCCTTTCATTAATAGTCTTTGATAGTATTTGTGTTTGATTTGTGTTTTGTCTCCTTTTCAGAACTCTGAAAAAATATGGGTATGTGTAATATATGCCTAAACATGGATGTCTATCACTGAGTAGCAATAAGTGATAAAATATCAAAAATGATCTTCTTAATGGGTATCTTTAGTTATAGAATTGCTTTTAAAAGTAATGCAATAGTCAGAAGTGCCTTCCAGACTTCAGATCCCTATAACTGCTCAGCCGTTTCCAGTTTTTTTTGAAAAGTATAACTGTACAGACGTCTGCTTAGTTAAACGCTATCAGTTGACAGAATTGTGTTTAGGTGCTGGCAGAAGCACTGAGCTCCACCAACTTCCACCAAAAGCAAAACACCTACACTGTCATGGAGTGGAACTCGATCTCCATCTGGCACGTCTAATGAGCTCAGTGACTGAAAGGCTGTTTTAACAGTCATTTAGCCTAACATCATTACCTGTTTATTCAATTTTAGTCCTCAGTCTCATTTTATTTACCCATATGTGTCGCCCTCTTTCCTTTTTATAAATATTTTTTTCCTCTCTTTTTTTTATTAAATCTGTGCTAAGCCCTACTTTGACTATCAGCCGTGTGCAAGAAGCCTAATTAACGTCTGTTTTGTCATCTTCCTGAATATGAACACCAGCAATAGGAGCAGGCAAGTAATACGGATCCGGAAAAAAAAACAAACAAAGGAATAAACAGATTTGCCACATCTGTCATGTAAGATTTTCTTATGAAGCGTGTCAGACTGCACACACCACATGCAGTTTCTGAGGTAAGGTAAAGATGTTCATCCATCTGTGTGGTGGGTGTAGAACTGGTGGGCTTTAGGAAGCGGCAGTGGAAGAAAATCAGCTCGATACAGAGCAGCACATGGGTGGGCGATATGGAAAAAATATTTCAGTACACAATACTTCTCATAATATTTTGCTACAAATACAATGTGATGGCAAAGCCCGATTAGAAACTGATTAAACAGGACTAATTATGCTCATAATGAAACTGGTCCATGTTACTGAGGATATACACAATACGCAAAGAACAACATTTAACCAGGATAGCAATACAATACTGCCCATGTCTAATGATACATCCATTTTCGCTACACCTGAAGCCCCAATATTTATTTTTTCTGATATCTAATAAGTTTGAATAGGCACAACATAAACAGCAGTACCACATATTACAATATTTACTATGAATACTTCACATACAATCACAATACTGTACTGAACTGCTAGGTTCTCCTAGATACAAATACACATATTACACACACACACACACACACACGCAAAAACATACACACACTAAACTGTCCTGCCATAAACAAAATCACACCAGAACTGCCACTCCCCTATAAACAAACCCACAGTAGCTTTATTATACTATATTACTGTTATTTACTATATATTGTAAGTTTTATCCTGTTGAATTTTTGTGCACAATTTATGCAGAATGTATCATTATTATTCTTACCACATAAAAAGACTGAATAAGGATGAATAATTATTTTATAAATTCATAATTTCAGATACTTGTATATAGTATCTGATACAATACTGCATTCATTCACAGTAGTTACTGCTTTTCTCGGCTGCAGTGTATGCTCTCCAGTCCTGTAATATTGTATTGTTTGCTCGTATTTCTTGCTCTGTCTTTCTTCCTGCAGTCTGTGTGGTCCTGGCCTGTCCACACCGTGTTGTTTCTGTGTACTGTTTAGATGGCTGAACTGACAATAAACACCTTCTTGACTTGACCTGACTCGACTTGAATGCAATGATTTTTACTCAGCGTTCACACCTCACTGAACTACATTTGATTAACCCAGACTGGTATTGCTCTCTATGTAATCAAAAGTATTGACGATATCCACAATATGCCATATCCACATGGTGACATAATGCGTTGCAATTTATCACAGGAATGATAAGTATTGCCCAGTCCAACATCTTTTTATGGTATTAGTAGGTGTAAGTTGATTGACAGGCCATGGTTATTCACATTGTTTTTAATCTTGGGCATAATGATAAGCTCTTGTGCGATGGAGCAAAGCAACCCAATGCTGAAACTTCAGGTCTTCAGGATTAAAGCATGCAATTTTGAATTAAAGACACAATTCAATGTAAAATTATTCCCAAGTAAACAGTGGTTTTGACCTCCAAAACCCATATCTGATGACCCCTGCTTTTGCTACTTTCAGCAAGCTGGAGCATCTTTTGTGCGTTTGAAGAGTCCTCAGTGTCCATGCACGCCTGCCCAGGAGCTAACCACTTAGAAGGAGGAAGAATCTGGGGAAGGGAGATAAGCTCTCATTTGAAATGGTTGCCGCGAGCAGGCGGTCCAAAAGAGCATTATCTCCATACCATTTTGCTAGATTAAAGGTCTTTTCAATTACAGCCAACTTCCCTAACATCTCACCGCAGCCAGAGATGGTGTCACTGGCATCCACTTTTCTTTTTTCTTTACTTTCTTTTTTATCTTTGGAGAATCAAGTACACAGCTACAGGACACAAACGTACCAAACATGACTACTTGTTGAAAGCAGCAGCACAGCCGGTTTATTTCTCTCCTGAACTGGAATCAAAAACAGGAATTTACAGTATCCTGCCAATTTCACACTTACAGGATTATCTGAAGTAGCCAAGCTAATGAACTACAGTGGAAGCCTTCAAAAAGGCATCAAACCCTCAGTGGCCAAACGCTCTAATCTGCAGCGGGCCAGCAGTGGAGAGAGAATTGCGGACGCCACAAAGGAGACAAAAGCCTTTTTTAAAAAGTGCTCCTGCTGACCTGTCACCGCCGTACCTGTTGAGTCCCTTTAAGCCCCTAAGTCGCCTGGCCGCTTTCCGCCAGACTGACGAGTTTGAGGCATTTCTTGAAGAAGAAATGTCATCACAGCCTACCAAAAAAAGCACATGCGTCTAAAAAAGCTTACGCTGCATCTTGACAGGGTTTGTTTGTTTTTTTTTCATGCAGATATGAATAATTTAGCACTTGATTTTTCTCCCTGCTGCTAGGCCTGTGCTGATGACTTTCAGAACAAAACAAAGAGGCACGGCTTCACAAACTCATGTACCTTCACCTGCCATGTACAACACATTAGTGGCACGTCTCTAACACCATTCTGTCTCTCTGGCCTGCTGTTGGTGCGTCCAGCATCTATAGACATCTAAAGCCCAATTAGAATGATGGTCATTTAAAAAGGCAAGCTGTCCAACAGTGCTAGCTGGAATATTTAGATGAGAAACACTTAAGCGATGAATACTATATTTCATCATAGCTGCATTTGCTGCCCTCCTGACCAGCTCTTAGCAGCTTAAACGGTCCAGATACACATTCAATGTCTTAAAATTCATAGGTTTTCGTGGATTTGAAGGTTTTTTCCACCACTGTTCCACATGTATGTCCCATTTAGGTGGTCAAAAATGTTTAAGCAGCAAACTATTTGAACATTGTATTTAGGACCCTCATGACCAGCTTAGCTGAAGACCTTTTTTTCTTTCAGGCACAAACACTGCTAAATGGCACTGCTAAAAGGTACGAGACGCACGTAAAGCTCACTGGACAGAAAGGACAAAGCAGTAAGTGATGATGACGTAAGCAGGTCGAGAACATCAAGTGCAACGTGAGGCCAGTAGGGAACTGGTACAAGGCAACCGGGCCTAGTGTGAGTACACCCTTAGTTAAGAATGCAGCTGAGAATTGATGACTAACCAGAAGATAATAATGTATCCAAAAGCACCAAAGCCCTAACATGAAGTAACAATTCTATATTATAACTGTGGAATTATCTTTATGGGTTTCTTAGAGGCATTAAACCTCCAGTTTGTTTCATCATTGTAAGCAATTCTGTATGTTTCTCTAGAATAGTGAAGGCTTTTTTCCAGACAGGTAATTAGAAATGTTTAAGTAGCGAATACTGTATATTCCATATGTATTAAGCAAGGCTATGTTTTGCTGTCCTCATGACTAGTGGATAACAAAACACAAAATAAACCAGAGGATCATTTTAAGTAAAAAAAACTTCACTTGAAACAATAGTACAGCTATTTAGACAATGTATCCATAACAATTTCACGCAATACATTTTTGTGAGGCAACTTTTAGAGGCTCTAAATGCTTTGGACACCTGGCCACCACCATTAAGAACAATTAGTAGGTTTCTCTAGAATGGCACATTAATCGAACACTGGATGACTCTGAATGACTGAATTATTCAGAAATTGGCCAATAGTGCAGTCCCATCTATGTAGACCCAGTATTTTGCAGCCCTCATGGCCAGCTCTTACTGTTCCAGACATACGTTCAATGTCTATAAACTCACACATTTAAGTGAAGGTTTTTCCGGAACTTTGTGTCTTTTTCTCAGATCCTTTTTCTTCATGGCTTATTCTTAAACAACGCAGAAGTGTTTGGTCTCCTGCTTTCAAATGGTTGATCAAAAACCTCTTCACTGCATTCACATATTTGTGATCCGTAGGCTGACACACAGCATTATGTATACGCATCACTTTCTTAAATTGGTTTTCCATTTTTTTTCTTGTCTTAATCTGCTGCATTAGCTTTTATGATCAAAGTGCTAATTATGGTATGGCCATTTCCACTCTGATGAATGTGAATGTACACTATGTCCTTTCGCTAACCTTCATGGAGGGAACAGTACACATGAGTACACGCTGCAGCGTAGCCCACATTAATCACGGCTTCAGTGTATTTCTTCTGACACGGTTACAGCCGTGACAGCATGTTTGCCCCTCTCAGAGAAAGAACATGAACGGTCAGAGGCTACGCATGATTCTTCCTCCGCCTCAGGAGCCGCTGTATGGAACAGTAATGTGCATTTGGGGCATCTAGTGCATGCAGAGCCCAGTTGAAAACTTGTGCCGATGCTGCTGTTGCACAGGCAAGTGATGCCTCACTGTCTCTTTAACCTCTGTGCTTTTCTGTCCTAGAACAATCTCATATTCTGCTCCTTGCGTACGTCACCGTGTGTAGCTTATGAAGGTAAGCGTTGAAGGAATCCTCCACTGTTCTGCACCCAGATCTTTATCTGTAGGATAGACAGGATTATGACGAACCGTCATTTCTTAGTGTTTAGAAAAGAACCGACTGGAAACACACTTATAATAAAAGCCAGTGGGCCGATGCTTGAGTATGTACACGTTATGCTGGAGCATGAATTTCATTGAATGATACTTAGAAGATCCCAAACTAAGCCTGCATGGTCTTACGCTGTACCTCACACTCAAACACTGCAATCAGCTTAGTGCTCATTATGCAAACTTTGGAGCTTTTGGCACACGTGTGAATTGTGGAATAAACAAAAGCAATATATACACAAAAAAATCCAACAATTGAACATATAATGACAGAGCCCAGATCATTAGCTGTCATAAGGTCATTAACCTGTAAAAAAACACATCACATTTTTTATATATACGACCACACACATATACATACACACTCACAACACACACACACCGAGCATCAGGGAAGATCAATGCAGCTCCAAATCAATTATTTAAGGGGCGATACATAAAGGCAGCCTTGAGGAAACAGGAGTATGAGCATAGTGATGGTCATACCGAGCAGCCCACGGAACACAGCCTCCGCAGCGAGGCTTTCTGTTTCAGGACAATTACCACAAACCCCCCCACAGACACCTTCCCCACCGGCTGTACCTGCACATTCCGTCCTCTTTTATCCCCCCGCGAGGAAATCAGTTCCTACCCTCGAAATCTTCTAGTGCTCACGTTTCACTTGCACTTGTTTGTGCATGTCCATCTTGCAACATGGAGCTAGAGCTGGCAGATCACGCCTTACCCTGCATGCCCAGCCCTCCGCATCCATCCTCGAGTTTGCACCACTGCAGCGCGCGAGCCGTTAAAGAGGTGCGGTTTTGCGGTTTTGCGCGTTTTGACGCGCGCCCGCCAGCGCACCTTTTTGTGCCGTTATAAATGAAAAGAGCATGCGAGGAAGGAAACGTGTACAAACCTCCTCTCGCGGCTCCAGGCTTCTCACTCGTGTGAGGCTCGAGAGACTGCTCCTCCTGCACGGTCTCCAGCCTCTCCCTCCCTCCTTCCCTCCCACCCTCCTACCCTTCCCTCCTTCCATCTCCTCCCCTCCTCTCTCCACTCCCTCTGGGCTGCTCCTCACTACCGCCCCCCTCACCAGCAGCACTCCTGCACTTCAGTCTGTGGAAAAATAGCTGCTATAAATAAAAGACAGTCCTGTGTGGGCTTGGAGAAATAAGTTTTGTATTTTATTCGTGTAAAAAAAACAAAACTGAACAACAAAATGCATTACATCAGCATAATTTCACTTTGTGCAATTTGTGTTAATGCTATGTCTTTATTAGTACACATCTGAATGCAATTCATTTTGATGTTAGTGTAGTTATACCACACACTGACTGTGCAAAATATGCATGACTGTATGTAGGTATGTGATGTTATTTACATGAAAATGTGGCAGTCCTACACTTGTCAGCCACATATACCGATCAGCCACAACATTAAAACCACCTGCAGAGTGTTGTGCGTGTCAGTTCTGAACAACTCTGAACTGTTGAGGCATGAATGGACTCCAGAAGACCTCTGAAGGTGTGCTGTGGTATCAGGCACCAAGATGTTAGCAGATCTCAACACCTTGATCTCTCTGTCATGTTGCTGAACAATTTCAGAGCAGATTATCCTGCTGACCTATCCAGTGTTCTGCAACAATGTTTAAGTAGGTGGTTCATGTCAAAGTAAACCCTCCATCAATGTGAGGTCCCAAGATTTCCCAGCAGAGCATTGCCAAGAGCATCAAACTGCCTCTTGGCTTAGTCCAAAATGTATCCTGGTGCTCTCTCTTCACCAGCAAGCAACGCCAACAAACCCAGTCATCCACATGATGTAAAAACAACAAAAAAAAAGTGATACATAAGATCTGGCCACTCTCTTTTATTGAATTGTTTCAGATGCAATACTGATGCTCTCATACCATTGTGGCCATTTTCAGTGGTGTACAGGGGTTAGCATGGGCTCTCTGACCTGTTCTGTGGCTATGCAGCTCCACTGGCAGCAAGTTGTGTTGCACTGTGTGTTCTGGGACCTTACTGTCAGAGTTAACATGAACTGTTTCGAAAACATGTGCTACAGTAGCTCTTCTAAGAATTCTGACCAGGCAAGCTAGCCCATCGCTGCCCACACAAATCAATGAGCCTTAGAACACCTAACCAGTCCATTCCAGAAACCCCACACAAGATGGGTTGTTTTTGGAGATGCTTTCACTCAGTAGTCTAGCCATCACGGTGTGCCCCTTGTCTTAAACCCTGTCTCTGTCCTTTTTATGGACTGTGTCAGAATAACATTTAATTGTCTAATTTAAATTAAATGATCTCACACAAACACACACACACACACACATTGTTTTATAT
>JBBPCY010000032.1:7422214-7440280 GCA_037974405.1 Brachyalestes nurse | reverse complement strand
GTATTGATTTGATAAATATTTACAGTAAATTATAATTATTTTTAAAAATGCCGAATAAAAACATGCTAGACGGAGCGCCAGCTTCCCCGTAACCTAGCAACTCATAGTGGTAGCTGCTACAGCTGCAAGGGGGCTGCATATATATATATATACACTTTTGTCTATATACTGTACATCAACAGTGTTCTATTAAAAAAAGAAAATACAGAAATTAAAAAAATACATTGAAATGCAGTTTGGTGTTGGCAGAATCTCCAGGAAGACTGTTCAGTGGCGTCACTCTAAGAAACCCTTTCTAGCACATTTGTCTTGAACAGCACTGTTGACCTCTAGCGTTGGGGAAAAACACAACTTATTCGCCAGAGCAGGGAATTTTGCACATTTGTTTTCGGAGCAATGAAGCCATCTAGTGGATGGAGCCTCGTACTGTTTCGTGCTCATCATTTTGGTCGTGTGAAAAAGGTCCACACTTTACCCTGAGTGTGTTAAAACTGGCTATGGTCTTAATCCCTGCAGTCTATGGCCTCAAAATCTTCTCTTTCTCAAAGTCCTGCTTCTGTTTTCATCTGCAGCTCTGCAAGCTCTCGGGTTTTGAACATTCATAATCAATAGAACACATTTCTCACTGCCAACATCTGCAAACACTGATTCCAGACCGGGGTTTTATTACGTAAACATAATGCAGCAGCGTGTGCCTTTGAAAACAAGTGTCATTTGATTATTATTTAAGTAATTCTAGAATCTTCTATAAGTTGCTAATAAATGCTATATATTATATATATATCAAGGTCAAATTACATGCTTTATTATTTAAGTTTAAGTCATCTACAGAGAACAAGCTCATTTTTGCCTTTTTTTCTGCAAATGATTGTTCACAATTTCTATTTTTTGCTAGTAATCTCATTACTATTTGAATTTGATCTATACATTGCTTTTTAACATAATAAATACCATAATATTAAATATTTGATACCACACAATGTGTGTTATGTATAATTAATTTTACAAGTAACAGCAATTGTGTGTATTTTAACTTCTACACATTGTGTAAATTTGACCATGGGCATCAATACATATTTAAAACTAATTGCTTCACAATTTTTCTTCCAAAATGTCTTGCTTTATTTGTTCATTTGTAATATTTGCCTATATCTTGTATAAATAGGGAAATATAGTGTATATAGTGTAATACTCTGCATATATTAAGCGTTGTAGAAAGAGATACTGTCTGTCAAGAGCAAGAAACAAGCTGAATTCAATTCTAATAACTGCACTCTGAGACTGAATCTCAGACGCTTACAAACAGAGTTTATTTAGATGATCAAGCCTCACTTTTCGGAATAACATGTCCTGAAACTGTTCTTGCTTGTTGGCAGAAGCTGCAAGATGCTGCAAATCTAAACAAACAAAACAACACAAACAATACACACTTTCAGCATTGTCAGTGACACCACTATTGGAAGCACAAAGAAGCTAATGTTCGAGCCGGCCTGATGATTATGCAAGTCTGAGATGTTTCAGCAGCTCTGTCCCTGCCAGGCTGTTGTCCTGAATTTGCTTATGCTACTTTAGTTCCTAGGAGTAATTCGATCAATATGAGTAACTTTTGACATCTCCACATCTACCAAATAACAAGATCAATCATCAATGATAAGGAGTCACTGACCAGTTGAAAGTTGTTTTTTTCAGAAGCTTAAACCAGTAATCCACAATACAATGTCCATTCCCTTTTTAGATAAGTTTGTAAAAACAAACTTTATCTGTTTCTGTAAGCCCTGCAGCCAAGGGATCAATTTAAGATTTTACTGCTAAATATACTGTGTATATATATATATATATAAATCTTACTCTTAGAAATAAGATATTTTCACTTAAACTGTGTCTGTGTAAGCACTATTATTTTTACTATTACTATTAAAAAATAATACAAAAATTTTATTAATAAAAATAACAGCAGACAATCCGGGCAGTGTAATTTTGCTTGATTAGTCAGTATATAACAAGCAGCAAGCAATAAAACTCTGTCCTGCTGTTGTATGTAAAGATACAGGCCCCCATGGTCAAATTCCTCATTTAGTTGAGTTTGTAAAGTATGAAGAAGAACTTAACACTAAATATGTACGGACTTAGATGTGACATATTTCTGCAAACTTTAATGCAGAGTTTATTTATTTGCAGAGTTTAGCACAGTGTAAAAAAATAAAAGCATTAACTGTATGGTGTGCACAAGTATCCTTTCAGTTAGTTTTTAGTAAGACCCCATTTGGTTGGAATCATGGCCTCCGATCACTTCTTGTAGCCAGTCAAGTCTTTCTCTTCTTTTCAAGCCTTTTTCATTTATTCTTGTTGTTCAAGGTTGATGTGTGTTTTGGATCGATGTCTTGTTGTAGTATTCAGCCTCTTTTCTTCTTCAGTTTCTTCACTGACTTTGGGATATTAGCTTCCAGGATTTGTTGATATTTAGTAAAATGCTTTCTCTATCCCGATAAGATCTCCAGTGCCACTGTCTGCCACACAACCCCAAAACATATGCAATCTACCCTCAAACGTGTTTTTGGCGCAGTCAAAAGAGATTTCAATTTTTGCTTCAAACCACAGCATACATGTAAAACGTATAAATATATATATATATATGTGCCAATGCCACAGGTTTAGAGGAGAACATCAGACTTTGCTTGACATATGTTTCTTTATAGAATCTAATTTACTGTATTTGCATTATATTGCACTACATACACTTTTTATGTATGAATCCTGATACTTTGTACCTACGAATGATAGAACTGTGCAAGACTTCTTAAGACTTAATTGTTAACTGTTTACTGATAATGACCATTTCCTCAAATGCAGTGTGAGTGTTTTCCACTGACAATATGTAACCATAAGCAATATATAAAATTAGCAAATTATCACTAAATATACAGATTAAGATGCTCTAGTTATACCACATTGAAATCACTTCTAATCCATGCACCTTTCTTAATATAAGAAATACGTGAAAACGTAACTGACACTATAGCAAAGTATCAACAACTAGCTAACCCACTTGCAGACGTTGGTAAACAGTAAAATCTTGGATGGACATTATCCACATTAAGAACTAGTCAGTTTCTGTGTTAAGTGGAACTCTGGATGGTTGTTACAGGCCTCGAAAAAACTTGAGGGAAAGTTCATAGCCCAGGAACATAGTAGCACTCATGGGAAATCCTCTGACAGCATTTACTGTGGCCCCACGGAAGAAAACCTGAATTAAGCACAGAAAAGCAAAGTGTTAGAAACTGTCCAAATATAATATAATATAATATAATTAGGGCTGGGCAAGTTTCTAACTTTTACATAACACCAACAATTATTTTATCACACAGTTTTTAATGCTTTTATTTTGAAAGTCTGTTGCTTTTTTGGGCTCGTGGGTTTGCGCAGCACGCAGCTCTACATCTCAGGTGTTTTTTTGCGGACGCCTGACCATTACACCAACAGGGACTTTAATGACACTGCATTCAGATACATACGTAGTTGGTCCCCTTTTACAGCTGCTATAATGGTTCTCTCCTCATGCTCTGGACTTGTTTTTCTATAACAAACTAGATAAAACGTGAATGCCCTGGCAGGGGCAAACAGCTTTGGTTTTATATTTGATTTGATTACATTAATGTTTAAGATTTACAAGAAATATTTGAACTGCAGCTGTGTAACTGTGTTAAAAAGAACACTGCTGTTAAAAAGCGCCTTATTTGTTAGTGTTTGTAAACCAAATGTTACTGCATTGTTATTGTACATAGAACAGTACTAAAAGTGCACAATAGTCTACTTTTTAATTATTTAATTTTGCATATAACAATGCGATTAATTGCCAGAAAATCATGCGATTAGTTACAACAAAAAAAGATTACTCGTTGCCCAGCATTAAATATAATACAATATAGAATTTAACATAATGATATATTATAATAACCAGTATAATACAACTCATATGAACTCAATTACTGAACTCAATTATCAAGTATTCATTATTGCTACGCTCCAGTAGTAACAGTAGTCCAATGGTATAATTTTCATTAACGTGATGAAGAGAAAATATTAAAAAGAATTATGACTTAATTTGTAACTCATAAAACAATACAACCTTCATCCATGGACCTCAGAAGGAATAAAAAGTAAAAAGCAGGATATGGACCCTTGCATTGTAACTACATTTTGTTCAATGCTTTCATTTTTTGCACTCTTTGACCCAGTGGATCTTTGCCAGTCTGACAGATAGACAGACAGATCAGTGTATCTCCTATTTATGCAAGGTGAACCTTTAGTTACTGATTATTTTATTGTGCAAGGATGCCATCACAGGTCATTTTCTGTCTGGGCCTATAATAAAAGTATATATGTAATAATGCACCTTCACCTTCCACAGTGGTGACCTGGCATAAACATCTATCTATCTGCTATGGTGAACTTACATGTAATCCTTCTGTCTTGTAACTCTGCATGATGCAATGGATAATTCCTTTATATTTCCTGTGGTGCATGGCGTCGGCCTGCAGTCGACTCTTAACCACGTCAGCCGGCGTAGCCGTGACCCAGGATATAGAGCCTGCAGAAAAAGAAACACGCCAGAGTGAGACACGAGTATAAAGCTTCTTTAGGAAAACTAGTAGGACTAAGATTAAGGGTAAGAGACAGATTTATCAGAATGATTCTAGTGGTACTAAGATGTAAATGTATGATCGCCACCATAATTCATTAATTCTCCGTAAGTTCTCTTCACAGAGAAAAAAAAAGGTTTTTGTATGTCATAACCTATTATAACACATGACGTTACAGCATGTTATACGATGGTATATCACGTCGGGAACCTGCAGGATCCCAGTGTCTCTAGTTGTAGAATATATCAGTATCCTCTTTTCACTCATTTGAACCAAAAGAGGCACCTGAGTAAATAAACACTCTAGCATTGCACTGGTTGTCCTTGGAGCTTCTCCAAGTTCATAGTGCATCTGCCTGTCATTTCCAATGTTCAAACAAATATTTGGAATCAGCTTAGTCTAAAAAAGTTCACATTTGAAGACAAACCATCCTGTACCTGCTAAACCTCCAGCAAGCCATATGGAGCATGGGTGAAGGGAGCTGTTCCCGTCAGGGTTTAGTAAATCACAAAGCAGTGTGTATGGGATGAAGTACAGGGCGTAGCCAGGCACGTCCCGCAGCACCATGGCTCCTGCACCTCTGTAGAGCCCTTGCATTCCCTCGGTCTGTAGGATGCTGCTGATGCAGTGAAGTGGGCCTCTATAGACGGGCTGGGCCTGCAGGCCCATGGACCGAAGAGGGACACTGCCGTTGCCAGCAAGAGTGACATTTTCTGGAAACAGAGAGCAGTTGTAAATACGTGAATAAATCTGTTACGTTTCTCTGACCCTATCTATCATTGTCCACTCGCAGAAACGTTGGCAAGCCCTTTTTTCATGTCCTTTTTGGAATCTGCCTCAAAGGCACTGGTACGTGCACATGTCTAGGTTAGCCATAGTGGATAAATTAGGATGCACTGATAGGTCAAAAATTGGAACTGGTGCTTTCTGTGTGCTTCTGTGTTTTCTTTCACTAAACAAAAGAAGGATAACGCTGTTTCTGAGTGACTGCTCCAAGCACATTCAGAAAGAAATTCATACAGGTAAGGGCTTATGTTTGACCATTAGTACCAATAAAAAAATGCAGATAATACTTAAGTGTAAAAAAGAATAGTTAAATGTGAATTCTATTCCAATCGATTTGTATTTTTTGGTCTTTGGCTTTTCTTGATATCAAAAACATGTAAAGACACCATTAAGAATTTGAGCTATCAAAGGAGACTAGTAGATTGAATGCAGAAATTGTCGCTGCCTCATTAAAGGATTAAACAAATGCATCCTGATATCAGAAGCACTTCACATTTGTTCTGTCAAAAGACGTTCCTTAAAAATGTGCTCACCCTGGGCTCAGAGTTTCAGACTTACCTGCAAGAACAGGTTGTGTTTGCATCTGAAGCCTGATTTTGACCAGGTCCACAGGGGCTCCGAGGCCTACTGACACCAGGCCGGTCATCATACTGGCAATGGTCAGGTCAAGCATACCAGACGAGTGCCTCCCGTCACCATAACGAAGCTTGCTAATGAGTCTTTGAGAGTTGCTGAAGAAGCCAAACACCATAGAGTTATAAAGTGTGATGCTAGCCAGGGGGAAGGAGAGGCCCTTGAAAAATCCAGCAACCTAATGCAACAACAAAACAATAGATGTCACTGAGAGGAGGGACCACTGAGATGGTTTGGGATATCCTTAATACAGTTGCAGAAAAGATGTTTGAGAAACACCTCCAGAAAAATTCCAGAGTCAAGGTATTATATTACACACGCAGGGGAAGAACAGCATATCACTTACAGTTTCTTTTTTGTAGATGGTCACGATACAATGAAGGGTGTTCTTGTATCCTTTGCCCGCTTGTAAACGTGTCTGTTAAACACACAGATGTAAATCACGCAGATGTAAACAGGAAAGCAGTCTGTCTACTGATAGACTAGTCTTTTTTATCTCTTTCTGGAGGGAGAAAATATTAGGATACCTTAACGGTGTCAAGTGGATGTCCCACGATCACACTGGAGGCACCTGAAACAAAAGCAGGGTTATTGTGCATATGTGCAAAAACGTGAATTATTTGAATGGGCACCAGAGGCCATCAGAGAGGACGAGCAGCTTTGTGGGTAGACGTCCCAGCAGTGGACTCATGAATACCACTTTGTCCTCTTTGATGAATACCATACATTGTGTTTTTTAGGGTGAATGCACAGACACATTGAAAAAAAAAGTCTGTAAGGGTGCAAAAAGTAAGCCCGGCAGTAAGCAGTAAAGCCCAGCAAGCAAGCTAGGTCAGTTCATAAAGAGAGATTTCATGGTCGTCTGGCCAAAGACTGGTAGCCCCCAGGACCCTCAGTAACCCCCATTCAAAACCTGCAGTGCAAACAAACTTGAAAACTAGCGACTCCTTTCCTCGTTTTACTCCTTTGAACAAAGATCAGCTGCAGTTTTAGAAGGTGAAAGGGGTTTATTTCACATGCATATTCAAGAGGGTGCTGGTAGTTAATTGCACAGTAATTGCAATAACAAAAGCTCGTCCTGGTTTTCTGTTTTCCAAACGCTGCAGGATTTCCATGCAAAAAAAAAACCACGGTAAAAAACTTCCAGAACTGCTGCAGGCTACTTTTCTGGCACAAACAAGCGTGCGGTCAATGCATTGTGGTCAATATCCGAACCGTGCTCGAGTCTGGTTGTGATTTGTGGTCTTTTCTGCTTCTGTAGGCACGAATCCGGCATCGCTACTTCATATTTTCACACAGAAAACATTCAAGTCGAGCAAAAAGTCGCCTTTATTTCTGCTTCTATTGATCTGAATTTTCTCAGAAACAAGATAATACAGAGAAAAAAACGCTCACCTCCTATCCATCCTGCTAAAAAATCATCCAGCTGAAAGAAAGTCATGTTCCTCGACGGATAGCCAGTGTGAGGTAAAGTCCAGGCACAGATGCTCCTCAAAACAGTGAGAACATTTTAAGCCTTAAGGGTGTGTCGGGAGCTTCAACCTGCAATGCAAAACCCGTGCAGGCATGAAGACAACAACAACTTTTCCTTTAGATGTGTGCATTTTGGGGGCGTTGGAGAGATACGGAGTCCAATAGCGTTGCGAGACAGACTGAGGGGCGTTATCAGGATCACAACATATACCATGAGAGCGTAAGGCTCAGATCACACTCTGATCTCCTTTCGATCCCTTATGGCCTTCCATTCAAAGGGGAAGGGCAAACGAGAGAAAACAACTGTATAGTTTTGTTACTTTAGATTAATTTACTTCAGTTCACTGTGATAACGGGTTCCATGAAATCCCAGTTAAAGGAACCAAAAAAGGTTCTGGAACGATGCAAAAACGCATACGCTGTGGACAAAAGTATTGGGTCACACCTGTTTTACACAGTTTGGGTTAGACTCTGTCTTATTTTCAGTGAAAGGCAGTCTTAATGCTTCAGCAGACCAATACATTTTGGACAATATTACTTTGTGGACACAGTTTGGGATGAACTTTTCTATTAGTATGACTTTACCCCACTTCCATAAAGACATGGCTGGAGAAGTTTGGTGTGGAAGAACTTGACTGGCCCACACAGAGTCCTGACCTCAACCCAATCCGACACCCTTGGTATGAGCTGGAACGGAGACTGTGAGCCAGGCCTTCTTGTACAACATCAGTGCCTGACCTAATAAATGCTCTACAGAATGAATGGACACAAATTCCCACAGAAACTTCCACTAAATCTTGTGGAAAGCCTTTCAAGGAGAGTGGAAGCTGTAAAGAGGGGAGCAATTCCATATTAAAGTCTATGTGTTTGAATGGAGTGTCATTAAAGTCCCTGTTGATGCAATGGTCAGGCGACCCAATACTTTTGTCCATCGCCTGGTTAAAAACAAACTTATATATGGTCATGATAACTCCACAGAGCTTCTCAGCTGATAACCCATACAACTTTAACAGACATTTAACATTGCTGACCAGGCCCTGGGACAAGCCTTGCAATCCTTGACCGCATGTTTACTTTTGTACATGTCAGCATTGCTCCTTACAGTGGGATGTGTAATAGGAATGACCACTGCAGTATTTACGAGACTGTACAGTAAGCTTGGGCTATGAAATTTCAGAAGTCTGTATTTTTCTGTTGGACGACTGCAGCTGCTGCAGTAATTATGAAAGGCCCTAGGGGTGGGTCTCTTTCGCAGATGTTTACAGCTTAGCCACAACTGTGAGGGACTGATAACATTGCTCATTTCCAAATAAACCCCTCGCACACTGGCAATTGACTTTTCGAGCCCTCTACTGGCTTTCTCTTGTATATTGAGGCAGTGTGTTGGGCAATAGTCTATACACTGATCAGATATAGTGCACACCCTTAAAATAAAGTGCCCAAAATGGAGTTCTTTTGGATTGATGCCATTGAAGAACCACTTTAAATAACCTTCCAGAGGGCAGATTTTAGAGAAACATTTTTGTGAGATGTGAGAGTGTAGGGAGCCTCTTGAACATTTAAAACCTCAAGTATTTTGGATCCTAAAGCTTGATATTCATTACTAACACTACACTACCACTTAGTGTAAGAGTTGAAAGTTATTCCTAGAACTCTATATTCAAGCTAAAAACCATTGAGGAACTGCTATTTTTAAGAGTGTATATCACAAGTAGTTCCCCAGTCATGTTACGTCTTGTGGATTGAATTGCCATGTGCAATGCAGTCGTCACACCAGTCCAGCCAAACGCCTTCTTGATGACTACTTGGAATGTGACCCACTGACGTTCTGATATGGTAGGTGAAAACATGAGACCTTCACCACTAAATATAGTTTTTACTCTGGTTTCTTCATACGTATTTTAACATACTTTATTTCAACCACAACCTTCATTCAGTATAGAAACATTAGGGGCTACAAATGAACATTGCAGTGTAGGAGAGCGTATAAATTAAGATAAGCCTTTATTAGTCCCACCGGTGGGAAATTAGCATTGTTACGGCAGTAGTGTAGAAAAGTAGAAAGTAGAAGCAGCATAAACCAATAGAATAAAGATATACAACACATTACGAACCCCAACGCCTTCATTTTACCACTTAAAATGACCTTAATTTTGCCCTTAATTTCCCATAAAGGAAATGAAGGAAAATTAAGATAAAAGTGCACAGATTGAGGCTGATTAAGGGGTAAAACTACTGAATTTCCCCCTTTTTTCAAATTTGCCTCCTGAATGAACGCCTTAACTGGTACGTATCGCACAATGCACAGATGTCATTTGTCACTTTATCACACCATGTCACTTTATTACTTTATTACTACTTCGCCATCACTTTATCCCCTTGTTTCTCTTCCTATCCCTTGTCCAGATGTCCTACGATGCTGTATCTTAAAGTTAAGATCAAAGGGTTTCACACTCATGCCTTAAATCTAATTTTCAGATAAAATTAAGGGGTCAGTTTCACAAATTAACGGCCACTTAATTCAAATGAAGGGGTTTGGTGTATTTTCAGGGGTAAATTAAGGTACATTGTGTTTCCTAGTGACAGTATCATTTAAACTTACAACACTGAATAACTTACAATAGTCACAGTATGTCTATAATGTCTATACCATGATAACCTTGGCACAAGCCCTGGACTGGGGCTTTAAGAATATAATCGAACCATTTCCTCTTTGTTAAGTTTAATTTTGTGGTTTGAAACATCTCCCATTGAACCAGAGAAACTTCTTTTATAATTCTTTCGAAGTGGCTGCTGTAGGCTATTTTGACTTATGATTAACTCAAGACCAGTAATAAAGTGAAGTCATATAGGTCGTTCTCTCTTTATAACCTTTCCAAGGGCAGGTGAGGTCAGACACAGAAAGCTGAACATTACATAGTTTGATCGTTTTGATAGTCCTTACTGTTCAGATGCACTTCTTGTACTGACTTCACTGCTAACAATATGCAATATAATCTCTATAACACTTTTTACGACTGTGCAGAGCAGCAAAGCCCATTTACAGCTCCAATATAAGTAAAAGTTTTGGGTTTTTTTTACTGTGGTCAAACTCCTTCACTTTTGTGCGCTGCTGCATGAAAGGCTTGGTATTAAAAAATAAAAAAAATGTAGATGAAATCTATATTTAGATTCATTTGATATATAGACTCATTTCACACACTTGTGATGATATAAGCATCAGTACATCTAGCAGATTAAGCAGACAGATTTTCTATTGGATTTTCATTTGGTGCTTGAATTTGTGTCACAAATGAATATAAAGGGGGGTTTTGGGGGCAATGCCATAGAAGAAATCATTTTTGTTCCATTAAGAACCTTACACTATACTGATCTTTAAAAAGAACATTAGCTGTAAGATATGAGTGTGAGGAACCTTAAAGAACTTCCACAAATTGGTAATGTTCTAAACCACTGAAAGATTTCTCCTTAAACGGTACACTGTCACGTCTAGTGCTCGGGGAAGTGAGGTGAGGCGCAGCAGGCAGGTTCCAAAAGATGGTATTTTTATTACATAAAGACACGGACTCTGCTTTACTAAACAAAAAGGCACAAGGGCCTAACAAAAGAACACTAAACACAAGCGGCACAAAGAATGTGAGGACAAACATGATGGGAAGAGTGATGGTTGACCAGCAACTGAAGACTAAAACTCAAAGAACTTATATACAACAGATACTCAGACTTCAACCAATCAATGAGACTAAAATACCGAACACCTGAGACTGTGACTGTGGACACAAACAGAGACCTATAGTTTCAAAATAAAAGTCTTAAAACAAAACCAAGACCTGACATACACCCACATCAAGAACCAATTGGGAACCTTAATTTTTTACGATTGCATAATCTATTCAACTGATGTTTGTGTGATAATTGCTGCATCGTTTTGCACAAATATTTGAAATAAAAAGAACCTTCACAGGCTCATGCTGCAGGGGTGGGAACTCAGAAATGTGACCCCATTGTCATGTCCCCTAGCAGCCTACAGGGTTGTTTTTGGTTTTGCACTTTTGGAAGGGGATTTGTGTTGGGATTATATACACGTGTTTTCTGTTAGTTAAGTGATTGTGTGTGTTCATTGGTTTCTTTGGGTTTTGTGTTTGTTTTTAAAGGGTTGTTTGTGCACTGTTTAGTTGTGGGTTCTCCGTTGCACAGGTCTTGTGTTGGTGTGTGTCTTCTTAAAGTTTTGAAACTATATCGGCCCTCGAGCCTTTTGTTTGATTTAAATAAAGACAACCAAGAATGGAAATCAGCCTGAGTGCGTCATGAATGGGATTCCAGGGGCAAGACGTGACACCCATCCTTCCAGGAAAATACATTAAGCCTCAAGTGTTGGCTTGTCCTTGCTTAATTGGAAAGCTGGAGGACTGGTGGAGGAAGAGTGTCTCTGTGACATTAAACAGCTCATCTAAATCATATTATTGACAAAATAATCAATTAAGTCAAAAATCTCACATGGCTTTTCAGCTTACTCAATTTAGCTAGTTGTGATAATGGTTCTTACAGAACCTATTTTTTACACCAATGTTAATTTCATTGCTTTGACAAGAGTTGTTGAGCACTGACCCTTCCCGTCTACTCAGTAAGAGGTATGTTTTGAATAGGCCTCCACTGATCTCTTTGCATGAGCTGGAAAACAGACAGCACTTAAGCAAAACCCAACTTGGCCCTGACTTGACAAAACATGTTATTGGTGTGTGTTTTGATCACAGTCGCAGTGGGAGATCAGGGTTTTACAGGGTTTATCCCAGCTGTCCTGGAATGACACTGTAAATAAAGCAGCACTGCCCTGAAGTCAATGCACCTGAAATGTGGATGTTTATGAGGTCTCACACTGATTGATAGCAGCTCCTCCCCAAGTAATGGGGCAACTCACCCCTCCTCTTTGAACTTTAGAAGTCCCAGGTTTCGGTGGTAACACCCAAAGCATATTCAAAATGATTTCACGGGTCACTGAAACTGGGCGAGGACTTCTGTCGAAAGAGCAGATCCTAAACTTTCAATCTGTATGACATTTGTGTTAGGAAGAAAAGTAGGGCATATTTTGTTCTGATTTGAAATTGCTGAAGTTATTGTTATGCAGTGTTATGCAGTTTTATACAATGTTATACAGTCTTATACAATGTTATACACTGAAATTCTGTGTTATACAATGTCATGCAGTGTTATATAGTGTTATGCACTGTTATATAGTGTTACATAGGGTTATGCACTGTTATACAGTGTTATATAGTGTTATGCAGTGTTATATAGTGTTATGCACTGTTATACAGTGTTATATAGTGTTATGCACTGTTATACAGTGTAATGCCCTGTTATACAGTGTTATGCACTGTTATGCAGTGTTATATAGTGTTATGCAGTGTTATAGTGTTATGCCCTGTTATACAGTGTTATGCACTGTTATGCAGTGTTATATAGTGTTATGCAGTGTTATATAGTGTTATGCAGTGTTATATAGTGTTATGCAGTGTTATACAGTGTTATATAGTGTTATACAGTGTTATATAGTGTTATGCAGTGTTATATAGTGTTATGCACTGTTATATAGTGTTATGCAGTGTTATAAAGTGTTATGCAGTATTATACAGTGTTATATAGTGTTATGCCCTGTTATACAGTGTTATGCACTGTTATGCAGTGTTATATAGTGTTATGCACTGTTATATAGTGTTATTTAGTATTATGCCCTGTTATACAGTGTTATGCACTGTTATGCAGTGTTGTATAGTGTTATGCATTGTTATATAGTGTTATGCAGTGTTATACAATGTTATATAGTGTTATGCAGTGTTATATGCGGCAGAAAGTGGACGGTACAAAGTTAAGAGCAGCAAAAATTAAGAAAACAATATTGTATTATATTGTACTGTATTAGAAACAGGGCCAAGGTCACTTTAAACACACAATACAGTTTCTTTTAGAAAAACGTAGACTACCTACAGGAATGATACATTTTGTTAATGTTCTTAGTATTTTACGTTTCTGACAATGCTACTAAAGTCTTCTGTGTACCTGCAACACCCTGTTAAATAGTTCTGCTAATAACTGCTGCCGACCATCCCCAAAGGCACATTTTTTACTCAGTGATCTGTGCCTCTCTTCTCTATGAACCAACTATATAGTGTGGTGTGTTTATGCATGTGTGTGTAGTAACCATGTTGACACTGTCAGAACTAAGTAAAATATTTGTTTTTAAAACAATGGTGTCAATTAGATTGTCAGTCAGATCAATAGAAATGATTCAATATGAATTTAAAATCATAACTTCTCAAGTGTTTCATTGAAAGGCAACACCCTAATATGTTCACCACAGCGCACATTCCACTCTGATGTATGTACACACACACACACACACACACACACACACATGACCTATGACCACAGTATTTTTACTCTTCCTTTGCTAAAATAATGAGGTGGTGACACCAGGTAACATTTCTTCAAGGTTTCTGAACTGGTTGGCTGACATTGTCTAGCTGTTCCGATGTAAAGTTATAGAATTCATGATGACTAGGGAGAGTGTTTTACTCTTGCTGTATGCAGAGGACACATTTAGTCTGAGATCTTATTCAATTCTGAGACACTCTTTTTGCTTCAGTAATAATTTCTGCTTCATGTTGGTTGAGTTCCTGCCATTTTTGTATGTGTACAAATTTTGACTGTGTACAAATCCTCTACAATTATATTAACAAGTCCTGCATCCACCAAAGCACCTGACATGAAAGGTCGTGTGACTTAGGTTTAATGTCTCTAGGTCCCATGGTTCTTGAGTCGTAGAAATTCTTATAATGATTAGCTTGCATAAGCCGTTAGGATACCTGTGTGCAACTTGTTATTCTGATTTGTATTCTTTCACAGGACTAGACATAGTGTTCAGAACATACAAATACAATTTGGAAAGCTTTTCCGCTTATCAGGAGATCTCTTGAGAACAGTCAGGAGTGTACCATTCCTGCACATTTTATTTCTCAGTGGCTACAGATTCCCTGTTTCCATGATACATTTAATGTATACTTAACCCTCACACCTGTCACATTTATATAGGCCAGAAGGAGAGAAAAATAAAACCTAGCAAAAATTCTTATGCTGATAGACTTCTCATGCTTCAGCTCTATAGGCTATTCAGTGCTTAAGACCTTTTTGTCCACTATTATAACACATTACAATTATCAGTAATGGTCATGAAAGATACCGTAATACTTAATATAACTCTCTTCGCTGGCGTAAACTGTTATGATATAGATCAGCGTTTGTGGCACCTATCATGACATTTAAATTGTTATAATTATATATAATAATACGTGTACATCATTTCTCATGATCGCTTATGACAGCTAGGAAGCTGGTAGCCTAGTGGTTAGGGGGTTCGTCCTGCGATCAGGGTGTCATGGGTTCAGTTCCCAAGACCGCTAAGCACCTCTGAGGTACGTACCTGAGCAAAGTACCGTCCCCACACACTGCTCCCCGGGTAATTACGGTAGTGGTGGCCTAGTGGGTAGGATTCATGCCTCTGGACCAGGAGGTCATGGGTTCAAATCCTACCTTCAGCAATCCACCACTGGGTTCTTGAGCAAGGCTGTCCCCTGTAGTTAGGGAAAGGAAGATGCTTTGGATAAAAGTGCCTGCTATGCTGTTGGGTTACCAAATATGTTTGCTTGAGCATGCATTCAGGTTAGTTTCCACAGATCTGGGTGTAACTTTGCTGAATACAGAATGTCTTTCCTGATTAAATGTTTTATGGTTGATACGTTATCATTAGTGTGACTAAATCAGCACAGTGACTGGAAGAGATAACCGAGTGTGATGCAATTTGAATCTGACATCATTTTACAAAGTATCAAATCAGTTTTAGAGGAATCAGCTACAAACACCAGCGGCTGACCTCACGTTCTGGAATTTGTCCACGGATTTCTACATAAATGATGACAGTCCAACTGATTAGCAGATGTTTCACCACACCTCCCTTTCCTGATCAGGGATTGGCTTCTGTGAACCAATAGAATGTCCTGTACCAGTTTCAGATTTTCAGAAATGGTCGACTGACCAAAGGTTTGACTGCACAGTCTGGTTCTGTTTAGGATATTATTGCCCCATTTCTTGAAAAAAAATGGGGTAGTAAACAGCAATACAAGCAGCAATACAAGCAATCCAGCCAAGATTTTCTGAACACCATCTGCTTTTAAATAATGTAACTTTTCAAAGTCTCCACAATTACACATCTCTTTTACGAAAATTATTCTTTAAAGAACCACCCAATTAAAATTTCCTTAGGAAACCAAAAGTGCTTTATGGCAATTCTACAATGAACCTTTTTCACCATGAGCGTATAACTGTATATTTACTTTGGAGAAACAGTAAATTGGATTTTATAGGCCATTCTTCTAGAGACAGAACTACACAGCTTAGATAGTATAGTCACCATTTCACAAATTATTCTGGTATTGTCGCCAATAATGCTGACAGTGACATACTGAAGGAGCGGAGAACACTAGAGCCATAATGTGTGGACAAATAATACACACTCAGTCACACAAAGATGCTTTAAGAGAGAATTTATTAAGAGATCTAAGCACAGAAAATGAATACATCTAATTCAAGCCCTCCAAAACAAACTATTTTCCACAGTTTTTACTGAGCACTTCCCCCAAAAATGTATTCTTAAAATGAATTCAAGTAAATTTTGGGGGAATAGGGATAACATGCTGTAACAAAAATGACACATTTTATTTCTTTAATGAACTTTAGATGTTAAAATAAAATGTTATTAAAAAAACCAAAAAGAAATGCTTAAAAGCTTAACACTTGAATGAACCTTTAAAAAGTTCAACAATTTAAAGAATTCAACGATTTTCAAAAGGTTTATAAAGTGAAAACAGTCCATAATATTCAATACAAGGACTTCACAAACTATGGATTACTTTCATAATTTTGTTCCTCAGTAAGTTCTTCAGCTTATTACTGTGGCGTCCAATATCTATCTCATAAAGATGATTACTACCACGTTAAAGCGATAAATCTACACCAGTTCTTTACAGTATCCTGTGTGGAATATAGCGCTAGATTATTAGCCGACGCCCACAGGGCCAAGGCCCAATACGCAAGTTGCTTTTGTCTGTTAATCTTGTGATTGTAAAGGGGTATTTTATTGGATTTATGTATATTGCAAGACTGTCAAAAGGTTAATACATAGGTTAATAATATCACAGGTTAATAATTTCAATCTCCAGGTTAAAGACTTGTGGTATGGACTGAATGGAAAAAATGTAATGAATATGAACCAAGGACATCAAACATATGGGAAGATCTGATTATGCACAGGATGACATCTAATTGGGTTCAAGAAAGTAATGCAAGAGCATGAGGATGAGTAATACACAGTCAAGTACAGATTAAGTGACATACTTAGAAAAAATGATCAAAACCAAGCTAAATAGAATAACACACGAATGAACCGTATTAACCCGGCTATCTTCAACCTTTTTAAGGGGAAAGGAAAAAGCACAGAGCTGCAAGACTGGAAAAAGTAACTAATTGAGTTTTAGTCATGCATCAGTGAAATAAGGAAAGCCTGTGTTTTCACTTTAGATTTGACGTAACATTTCTAAGCAGAAAAATGCAGAAAAACAGCATAGATTTGACATCAACCTGACAGTAGCCGCCAGGCTTGAGGTCTGACTAACTTTTGTCTACACCCACATGCCAGTGTCTCATTGAACAAACATGCCATTGACATTCTTCATATCAGGTTGTGACTCCCCTCAGCTTGCTCAACACGGGTTAGATTTTTTGCTGTGCAATAAAACACACTACACACCCAGTAGTGTCAATTATTATAGGTTTTTTATATATTTTGGGAAGACTATTGAATTCTTGTTTAAGTGCTGTCTAGTAGAATCCAGGCCCTTCTGCTATCAAATACACTGTGTGGAAAAAATGATGGGGACTCACCTGTTGTTCACAGTTTAGGTTAGACCCTCTTACTTCCAGTGAAAGGCTATCTTAATGCTTCAGCACACCAAGACATTTTGGACAATGCAACTTTGCAGACCCAGTTTGGGAAGAACATTTTCTGCTCCAGCATGACTGTGCTCTAGTGCACAAAGCAAGCTCCATAAAGACATGGCTGGAGGAGTTTGGTGTGGAAGAACTTGACTGGCCCTCACAGAGCCCAACCCTATTAAACACCTTTGGGATGAACTGGAACAGAGATTGTGAGCCAGGCCTTCTTGTCCAACATCATGGCCTGACCTCATAAATGCTCTACAGAATGAACAGGCACAAATTCCCCCAGAAACTCCAGGATCTTGTGGAAATAACAGTTATAGCGGTAAAGAGGGACCAACTCTATATTAAAGTCTATATAAACTCAGCAAAAAAAGAAACATCCTCTGACTTTCAACTGTTTTTACTTCCAGTAAACTTAATGTGTAAATATTTGTATGAACACTAAAAGAGTCAACACCATAAGACATAAACTAAAAATGTTTCA
>JBBPCY010000032.1:7387609-7414854 GCA_037974405.1 Brachyalestes nurse | reverse complement strand
CTGAGCAAGACCCTTAACCCCAAGTTGCTCCAGGGAGACTGCCCCCTGTAGTTAGGGAATGGAAGTGGCTTTGGATAGAAGTGTGTGCTAAATACTGTAAATGTAAAATAACCAGGACTCCCAGCAGAACGTTGCTTTCATCAACTTGATTTCTTCCCATTGTGCATCCTGGTGCCTTCTCTTCCTCTAGCCTAGTGGTGGTAGCCTAGTGAACTCAATGACCACAAAGTTGCAGGTTCAAACCCCCCATTTTCTACCACTGTGTCCTTGAGCAAGACCTGTAACCCTCAGTTGCTACAGGGGGACTGTCCCTGTAACTAATCATTGTCGCTCTGAATAAGAGCATCAGCCAAATGCCCCCCTTCCTCAAGTAAGTGATGCACACACCCGGCATCCACATGATGTAAAAGAAAATGTGATTCATCGTACTAGCCCTCCTTCTTCCTTTGCTCCACAGTCATGTTCTGATGCTCATGTGCCCCTCGGTGGTGGACAGGGGTCAGCATGGGGACTCTGACTGGTCTGCAGCTGCGCAGCATCATACACAACAAGCTGTAATGCATTGTGTGTCCTGACACATTTCTGTCATAGCAAGGATGAACTTTTCAGTCAATTGCTCCTTTCAGTAAGTAGCTCTTCCAGGGATTCAGAACAAATTGACTTGTCTTTGCTCCCCACATGCATCAGTGAGCCTTGGGCACCTCAAAGCCTGTTGCTTGTTCACAGGTCGTCCTTGCATTAACCACTTACTGACCATTGTATACTGGGAGGTGATCTGACCAAGTCATCTAGCGATCACAATTTGGTTCTTGTCAAAGGCACTCTAAACCTTTTGTTTGCCCATTTTTTAAGCATCTAACAGATCAACTTCAAGAACTGACAGTCCCACCCCTTGACAGGAGTCATGAAATAGTGAATGTTATTCACTTCAGCTATCAATAGTTTTAATGTTGTGGCTGTTTGGTGTATGTGTGGGTAGTGTAAAAATCTGGTACAAGGAAGGACTTTACCCTAATCTGTCACTTATTGGACTGCAATGTCACCTGTGCCCCCGCATGTGCACTTGGAATATCACACATTCTCAGGGGATTTCCTACAGGACAAACTCCTGCAGTACAACCACAGATTCATATCAACATTTCTCTCCCTGGATACCTGTGCTCTTTCCGGTCTGAAGCTAAATCCCAGACTGAACAAAAAAGGTTTTAAAAAAATAGAATATTATCTTCTTCCTTGAGCAAAGCATTATGTTTTCCAAGGGTCCTCAAGGGATTAGCATGAACAATGAAAAACCTGCATAATATTCTCCTCCTTTATAGAGCAATACAGCAATATCTCCCGCTGCAGCTGAGCTGCCTGCGTCCTTTACGGTGGGATATCTGATGGCATTTTATACAATTGTTTCGTTTCACACCGAGCGATGTGGGGAAAAAAGCGGACAAAAGGTAATTCCTAATCAGTCCATCCCCTTAAAAATTTCACAGCCAATGCCAGAGCCGTTTGTTTGGTAAATCATCCATGAAAGGGCTTTTTATTGTGTCCCATGGACAAAGTCACTGCTTTCCTCTCTGGCCTTGAGGCTTGATTATGTTCTGTCATTGCCTTAAGTAGGACTGAACACTCATATTGGCTTTTTGCCACAGCGGCAGCGTCATGCCCTCCCCTATTTTCTGCAGCTGACCTGGGTAGCCGCAGCTGCTGCAGTCTCCAAATAGCACTCTACTCCTACGTTCGGATGTTTATTGGTTATACTGGCTTGAGGCAAAACCCAAGAAGCTCATTATGGAATATGAGAAACAGACAGGATTCATTTTATCACGACATGTGAAGATAATCCCTTTTTACCTTCTGTTTTTTTTTTATCTGCTTTTCAAAGGGAAGTCAATCACTAACATACTGCACATATTTCACCTTTTTCTATTTCTGTTCTATTTTCTTGGTCTGACCTAGGCCTAGTTTTCACATAGCTCTGCTACAGCCGTCTTTGTATTTTGTGCTATATGATTGACTCTAATTAAATTTTAGTTCCCCAAGCAAGAAACAATGTAAATGTCCCCCTAAACCATACAAAATGGTTAGTGTGGTTCTCTTTGCGTTCTCTTACTAAAGGTCAGGGCTGAGTAATTGTTTAAAATATAAAGAATTTAATTACACCCTACATTGTTCATGTGATGCATTGCATCACTAGAACAATGATGCAAGTCATGTGTTGCTTTAACAAAACCGTGGACGACATGAGATATGATTAAATGTACAGTTATTCGATGAACACAGTCATTATTAGAAAACACATCAAATAAAACTGTGGTAAACAATTTATTCTACAAAGAAAGTGAGTATATAGAAGATGTTATTGTTGCTAAGCAACCATGGCCTGCTGAAGAAGGACAAAAACCCTTTTGTCACCCATCACTGTATATTGCAGTCATTTCATGGACTATTTAACTTTTTGTCATATACAGCAGTATTTAATGCAAAAAAGTTATGCTTTATTAGTAATGCTTTCCAAATGACCACCACAATGACAGTGCATATTGTACTTTTCCCACACTGAGGCTGTGTCTCAAATGGCTCCCTGTCCTTTACATAGTCCAAACTGACTAAAAATGGACATATGAAGAGTGTAATACACTTCAGAATTTACTGCAGAGTTGATTTTGAGACTCCTAACCAGTGTTGGCACATGGAGGTTCTGAAAATGCTTCGCTCCACCACAGGACCCAGACGAAAAGGAGACAGGAGTTTCCAGAAAAGGAGAACAGGCTATTGCTTGGTTGGGGGACACCATTAGTCTGCTGCATGTATAACAATGTCCCTTGTGCTTATAGACAATAAATGGATAGTACCAGCCTCAGGCTCAGTATCAGGCAAATCAGTTAACAAATCAGTTATGTTCGGTGAAATTAAAAAAAAGTTTAAAAAAAAAGTGTTAGCTGTGTTTTAGTTTGTCAATTAGCAGTCAGAGACTGTTCCATTCACAGCACGGTGGTTTTAGGTTTTAACGTATTGATATAGAATTGAGTTGTGAGAAAGTCCTAGATGTCTGTGTAGCAAGTATTTTACAACAGCTTTGAGTATCAATCAGATGCTAGACAGGAACTATTCATTTAATAATGTTGTCTTTATATGTCATAACTGGGCACATTTAACATAGTAATGCAGAGCTTGTTACCCGGGAGTCAGATCTTTAACCTGAAATGCATGTACCACTGTTCTTGGAGAAAATGGCCTGTAATTGGATTTTAATTCATAATAAAAAAACACACTTAATTCACATTTATAATACAACTAATTCCCACCTATTAGAGGACTGAAGGGAAAGGGTGCTGTTAAGGGTGTCGAGCCGGTGACAGCACACTTGAATTTTTTTCTATATTCCTGAAAGCTGAAACTGTGTATCCTGAAACAATGTAAAATGTTCGGCTACACCTCCACCTCAGCCAATTACCTCCATTTATTACCTCAAATGAATATGATTGGTTAACTGTTTGAAAGTTCTTTTTGAGCTATAAATGAATTGTTTCTCCGAACAATATACCCTCAAATGTGTGCTGATATATAGGATTGCAAACACATGAAAATTCATTTTGTATTTGAATATAAAGCCCATTAGCATTCCCCCAGATAATGAAACGAATCTAATCTCAGCACTTTTGCCTGCTTTTAATTAACAGTTGGGAATTAGTCGGGTTATTATCTGACTGTGAACTGCTTTGCTAATTTGAAAACATTTTATACCAGAGCATTTCGTATATTATCACATTTTATTTGAACCTAAACTTTCACAGAGAATGCTATTCTTCATCTTTTATATACGTACACATGGAATGGAGAGCTGAGTTCTTTAAGCGAGCCCAGGCCTTAATGTAACTTTAATACATTCATCAGTGTTGCAGTGTTGTCACTGATTCATGATTTTAATATTGTCACACTCAACTCTTATTAATCTCTTGAACTGCAGGCCGTTAAGGAATACATGTTTTTTCAAACTGCTTCTGTTTTTTTTTTTTTGCTTGGCAACCTCCACACAGAGGTATTATCCTCTTTGTACTGGGTGAAACAGGTGGTGTAAACAGATTTGACGAATGAATAATAATATACGTGTTCTAGGCAAACATCCACACTGTTTGCCAGGAACAGATGGCAAATACATGATAAGAGCACCCAGGATGCTCTCTTTATGGATTCTGTTGTTGTTTATTGTTGTTGTTTGCTGTGTAGTGTGAGGTAAAACTGCTGGTGTGGAGGAAATTGAAGCAGTTTCTCTTGAAACTACACCATTAAAAATGCGTCCTTTTACATGTACTTTGTTTAATAACACTAATAAAAGCATCATGTTTTTGTACAGAACAAGACTCGTTTTGAAGAATATAGCATTATCACACTCTTCCAGGAATTTCTAGGAATTTTCACATGAATCTAGGAATCATTTCTCGTCCTCTCAGGGCTTCAAACACGGCTCGTCTTGAACCTGCGCTGCTCAAAAGAAGAGGAAGACATGTGTCAAGACAATCCTCAGTCTTGGCAACCCAGTGGAGGAACAAACTCCTTCTTGCAATCGGATATGCGGAGTCCCTCGCTGTCTTCAAGCGTTGTCTGAAGACCCACCTGTTCAAGGAGCACCTGACTAACCAGTCCTCTTGTTTCTGCTTTTTTATTTCTTATCACCATGCCTTCCTCACTTTTTCCATTAACTTCTGACTTTTCTTTGACAGGTGTTGTTTAGGTGTACGTAGCCAGCAGTAACTTGGTTGAATAGCGGGTTTTGATTTAAATATAGCTTTACAGGTTTAAGGATGTTGACTACTCGAGCACTGACGTACATCGCTCTGGATAAGAGCGTCAGTTAAATGCCGTAAATGTAAATTCGCCCCTAAACTACCCACTACCCATGCAGTTTTACAGATCTTTTTCTCACTAGAAACCGGAACCCATTCTCAGCCTTTTCATATAAGTTGTCTTACGTGTTCTAATTTTTGAGATAATGTGTAGGTCTGTTCCCCAAAGAGCAGGAATTGGTCAACTTTTAACAAAAATGCATGTAATGGAAATAAATGGAGCCATACTCTAGACGAATCACTAAGAATCTATGAGAGTGGTCTACACTCTTTAAAAAAAAGGGTGAAGGAAGAAGAATTCTTTGTGTAACATCATGGAAGAACCACTTGAAAGAACCTTTGACTGAATTAGAGGTAAAGGTTCCTGGAAACATTCCTAGTGTGTAAAGAACTGTTACAAGATGTGAAGGTTCTTTATACAATTAATATGGTTCTTCACACTCCTGCATCTCTTCTACAGACTGATTCTTTAAGGAACTTGTTTTTTATGGCATCACTCAAAGAAGTGATAGAGCCTTTTGAGTGACCTTATTCAAGCTGGTACCCTTAATCAGGTGTTCAAAGCTTCTAGAGCTGCAGGATGTTTATTCTCAGTTTGATAAATAATAAACTGTATTTTTAAATGTCAAGATATTTTTAGCAGGCATCCCAAGAGGGTCCAAAGTCCTCTAAATTGATGAAGCCCAGTAAAACAACCTGCTGTATAAATAGTTCTGTTATTATGTGATAATAGTGATGAGACTAAGTCTATTGCTGGTCTAGTGTCTAGTCAGTGGAAATGAAACGTTCTTACTTTGATGCTTGTGCCAACCACAACGTCAGCTTTCTTTTAGTTTTTCCCAACACTCTTGTACAAAATATAAAATTCAAGCAGTCATAGATGCTAGTAAATTATAATCATTTAGAGTTGACAGTGTCTATATTAATGAATTTACATGTGCCACAAACCAATAACTTGACTGGTTGTGTGATTGCATCAACTTTTCCAAAGAAAAGTGTCAAAATGGGGTTTTGGAGTTCTGCCATGAAATAAGAACTTTAGGTTCCCTAAGAAACTTACCAGTGGATGGTGAGACGTATGAGTCTAAAGAGGTTTAAATAACTTACATGCCATTGTTGTCAAAAAACAATGGGCGGCTGGAGTTGCCTTGGTGTCCAGAAGGTTGTGGGTTTGAATCCTAGGACTGCTAGTGGCATCACTGAGGTACCCTTGAACAAGGTGCAGCCCCTACACACACATTGCTCCCCGGGTGCTGCATTGCTGGCTGCAATGCAGAGAAAGAAGTTCACATGTTACTATAAGGGGCCTCTTTACTGAAAACGCTTTCCAATCATTTTAATGATGGATTTGTCGGATGATGTGTAGAAGATTTCTCAGTTTTAGTTCTCATGTTTTTTTGGTCCAAGCTCTCTTTCATTCACCTACAAGTGTGGGAATTCTAATATCGTGAAATTATTCTGACATCAGTGGTCATTTTCTGAAATCAAAATGGACCTTGTTCGTTCATGTTCCTTTGTTCCTATGGTTGATCATATCATAACATTTAAAGGACAAAGTCCTTGTTTCCCTGTAATCTTTGATTTAAATCTAGTGACCTTTTCCAACCTTTTCAACTCCCCTCAACACCTGTCTAGCTCAGAGACCCTCTGTGATAACGGGTTACACTCAGAAATACATCAGCGCATGGATTTATTTTTGATTTACATTGATTTACAAGTGTGAGCAACATTTAAATATATTTCAATAAGAATTCATTTACTCCTTTTAATTAGCAAAGCCTTTTTGTGTTTTCACTATTTTAGTGTATTTCGTGTCAGGCCATTTAAACACAGCATATAATCTTTTTTTAATCATTTTGAATTTTTTATAGCACCTGCTGCCATTTACATAGTCTAAATATTTGACCAAGAATGCACTGTTAGAAATGACCCACAATGACTTGAAATACAAACTTGTAACATTAATGTACATCTTATGAATATATTTGCCACAGATTCTTCTGCAAGAACATGCATTTGTGTGCAAAATCTGAACACACTTACATCTATTGTGTAAAAGGAAGACTTTTCATGGACAGCACATGCAGGGCACTCATCTAAAGCATATTTTATTGTTATATTATATTATATTATATTATTACACTTTTATACCTACAAAATGACCATTTCAGATCCAGGAGTCTGGCCCAGCCGGAACATAATGTAAAATAAGAAAGAAAGCACTATTATAAAGCTATCCAGGTCAGCATGCCTAACTGAATACAAAAATATGCTTGGTTTCTTATTTCCTCCAGTGTGTCTATTAAAGTGGAAGGCATGTGCGTGACATCAGCATCCAGAAATACCGCTGCATGCGAAAAAGGGGACATTAAATGAAAAACAGTCATTTCACACAACCTCTGGCAGTTTGAGCGATTGTGAGATCAGACTTCAATCGTAATCTTTAAAGCTAGTTTTCACCAAGGGTTTTAATTTAAGACTCTGATACAAAGGTCACAAATTGTTTTGATTGTCATTACACTCACAGTTGTGTCTCCAGGGTGTTCATCAGCTTACACACTGCACCTCAAGATAATACGACTGATAACATTACATTCAGGATGACATTTCATGCCATTAAACTGGGAACTAAAGAATAAATCATTGTGGGCAAAAATAACTAATTTAGTGAAACTATATGTTTTGTCTTTGATGGTTGATTTATTATTACATATTTATTATCACTACTTAAGATCTCTAGATAAACTGATTATTAAAAGGTTATTGTAGATCAACTTTGATCGAGATGCCAACAAAATGTAAAATGAAGGTGTCTTTAGCTTCCCAGCTGAAAACCATTCGAATCTATGTAGTCTGTTTAACGGAATGCAAATATAAGTTTGGTATGTGGACCATAATAAAATGGCACAAATTGAATCTGGAATTTGATTGAATTACATGCGCCTTGGTAAAGTATTCAAGGCTGTTGAATTGCGGCAGCCCTTCAATGTCAAGCCATAATGCCCCCTGAACGCTGCTGAGAGAGGAATGACGGCTGAGCTCCCTCGAGAGGAGTCGAGACTGGGAATGACAATGCAAGCCCACAGCACATGTCAGCGCCGGCGCCTCAGAAATGCAGAGAAATTGTCGTTGTGCTCTCCAGTTGTGTCTGGAAGAAGTGGAAGGGACAGGGGAGTGTTTGTTCTATTAAAACGGGATATAATGCTGCGCGATGCTGATGATGTAGTGTGTAACGGTGTGGCGCGGGTCAATGTCGTTGCACCACTCACCTTCAGAACTTCTTTCCTTTCAGCTTGGGAGGAAAAAAAGGCTATTAGATCAGGTACAATTCCTCAAACACACACCTGGTCCCTGCCATAAATCTCTGTCTCCATTATAGCTCTGCCAATAGTGCGGCCATGCTGGCTGCACACACTCTTTATTGTTGGGTTTGATGTATATTTCACCGAGGTGGGGGGGTGACAGAATGGGGTTGGGAAATGAGGGAGCCGCTTCATTATGGCTCTGCAGGATCGCTGAGCAGTGCTGCCCAAAATGGCATAAAATAAGGGGAATGTGTCAGGAAACAAGGGAAAAAGCATTGAAAGGAAAAACAGGACCCTTCACTTACGGAAGATATTCCCCTATTCGTGTCTTTAGAGCGTCCTGCTGTGGGCGAGCACCTATAGGGTCCACCTTCAGCTACATATCGACAAGACTGCAGCAGCCAAAGAGCCATTAATGTACACTTACTGAGCCTGCAGCTTTAAGACTCCTCCAGAGTGGGTCCCTACTTCATACCAGCAGTGGTATGTCTGTTGATTCCAACACAAGATAGAAATATACAAAAATTCGAAATTTCATTACACGCTGTACGTCCAGATATGTTAACGGAAACCAATTAATCAATTATTATTTTTTTACAGTTATAAAATCGAAAACTGAAAGGATAGGTTTTACCAGTGACAGCTAGTCATAACGTTGACTGAAACTCTGTTGCAAGTTGTTGTAAGGGGTTTTAAGCAGAGCCGGTCCTGACAACCCTCGGGCCTGTTGCAAGCTGAGGGGCGGATGTTGTTTTGTCGATGGGAGGGATTTCATTTTGTTCAGAGGGGAGGTTTGATGGATGAGGTGAGTTTACGAAGGAGTCTTCTCTTCTCAACAGGATGGTTCCACTTCATCCTTTTATTTAAACACTGACACCTGCCTTAACACAAGGGGCTGGCAGGGCTCTTGCGTAATTCGTGGGTCCCTAAGCGACATGTGTCGTGAGAGCATAGGATTGTCCGACTCTGATTATAAGCTTCAAATACCAGTTATAAAAATGAATGTTTAAGAGTTAAATGCAAGATTAGTTCAAAACAAATAAAAATGTTTCTGCTTTAATCACTGCAATGTAATGACATCCTCATAATCTGACTGTAACTGACTCTCAGTTTAAATATAAATTCATTTTCATGTGCATGGAGTGAGTCTCACCACATGTAATACATTACGCTGCACCAGGGCTGTGAATCTACAGCCCACTTTTTGCCAGCTGTCATTTTATGACCTGTTGGTACTGTTGTTGCTACTAGCTCATCAAAAATGCAAGGGAATCATCTTCTAGCCAGATACAATCGTATAGATAAAATCTTCATTTTTCTTTGAAAGAAAGGGAGGACTGAAAGAGAGGGAGGACATAACTTTATTTATATTGCCTGCAAATGAATTACACATTTATATTTGAATCATATAATACATATATAATACAAAGACAAAATTAAGTAAGAAATCTATTAGGGTTGGTTTCCCAGAGAGGAGTTGAGCCTACTCCTGCACTACTTTCTGAAAAGAGACTCTCCATTAAAAGAAAAACTAGTTAATTTCTTTGTTCCTGTCAACTAATTGATTCACATGATGTTTACCTCTAACTCAAATGGTACATATCACAAACGTACTCTATATGGACAAAAGTATTGGGATGCCCATCCATTACACCGGTGTTTCCTAAACTTTCTATGCAGGGCTCCCCTTTTCTAGATAGGAACATTAATGAGATTACATTCAGATATATAGACTTTAACATGTAGTTGGTCCCCCTTTGCACCTATAGCATCTTCCACTCTTCTTGGATGACTTTTCACAAAATTTCTGTTCAAATTTGCGCCCATTCATTCTGTAGAGCATTTATGAGGGCAGACACTGATGCTGGATGAGAAGGCCTGGCTCACAATCTCCGTCCCAGTTCATCTCAAAGGTGTTGGATGGGGTTGAGGTCAGGGTTCACACATCCAACCATGTCCTTAGTTTGTGCACTAGGGCACAGTCATGCTGGAATAAAAGAGGTTCTTTTCCAAACTGTGTCCACAAAGTTGGGAACATGGTGATGTCCAAAATGTCCTGGTCTGCTGAAGAATTAAGGTTGTCCTTCACTGGAAGTAATGGGGTCCAGCCCAAATCCTCAAAAAAACAGTGTCTCAATACTTTTGTCCATATAGTGTACATAGAACCAGGTCCCAGAAGTGCAATCAGAACTGCATCTTCTTACTTTAAGCAGAATCAGCACTTTCTGTTCTTGTGTTCCAACCCCAATATAACAGTTCTAAATCACTTAGGACTAAATTAAAACGGGTTCATTCAGTTCTATGGGCTATAGGTAGAACTGACATAATAGAAAAGTAGGACTGGAAAGCTATTAGCCCAGCTACACAGCACTTATTTATCTTTGTAAATAAGTAAGTGGCTCCAAAGTACTGTAGATGACATAGAGAAGCCTGGTATGTCTATAAGAAAGATGAGTATCATCACAAGAAAGGGTTTATGAGCGTTTATAAACGATGACAGTCAATTACTGTCAATGACAAGCACATGCTTCAACAAATTGGAAGCTTTTAAGAGGAGCATCATACATATAAATCTGAACAAAATCATTTCAACAAAATTCATCACTCAAACTCTCACTTATGTCATCACTATTCAGTTCTGTGTACTGTATATGATAAACAGTTATTTAGTCCTACACAGTACTCCTCTACTATAGATGCAGTTTTGGTCTCTTAACCTTTAGAAGTCTGGAGTTATAAATGGAGTCTGGAGTCACATAACTAAATACACAGTTCCTTACATGATGAATGATGTTTACATTCAGTTCATGTTCCATACTGACATGTTTAAATCTCAAGCCATGACAAAAAAAGACTGGCAAACGACTGAGAACACAAAAAACTTTAGCAAATTCAAATCATAGTAAAACGGCTTCTCTGCTACAAACACAAAGGTGGGACTAAAAGTTTAGAATCTGCACATTCAACAGAATTCCTATTTAAAGTGAGAAAACATATTACATTTCAATTCTTTTGTTATTCCCAATGTTGACTGCAACTTCTAATAGTTATGCAAGACTATTGCATTTCAAGATGTGTGGCTGTTTATTTTATTTATTTATTTATTGTGTCTCTTCACAGCACAGTGGATTTAGACTGTAATCGACTTCCACTCTGACACATACAAGTGAGGACAGTGGTATGTAATATATACTGTAATATATACACAATTCAATAGAGTTTGGTCGTTGTATTTGTTTTTATGGCGATATCTAATGTTTGTGTCTTTACAACTTGCTGGATATATAATTTAAAGCCCACTGAAGGGACTGTTCTTGGTTCATAGTCTCTATCTTATTCCAAACTGCATTAACCATTAGATGGCCTCTGGCTCTTTTCTAATATCTAGTGTAATCTCGCTAGTATAATTACATCATATCTCACAGAGGAGGGCTAACTCATACCATAAATAAAGTCAGAGAGAGAAAGAGAGAGAGAGAGAGAGAGAGAGAGAGAGAAGAGGAGTGACTCCAGATGGAAGAAAATGATTTATAACCTGCGATGGCTGCACGCCCTGGCCAGACTGTACAGACAGAACTGACTCCCTGTTGAAAAAGAAAAGTCCTTTAAACAAATCCATTACCAAAATGTAACTGACAAGCAATGTTCTCCTGCTTTAATGTTCACAACGTATTACAGAGAATTTCATTCTGTACTCCCTTGATCCAGTGTCCCTAGATATCTTCTTATAGAAGAGCCAAATACATCTGCAGGACTTTTCTATAGATTATTTTCACTCATGTCATTTTACTGTTAAATTGTCATAGTGTTAAAGGGCTCATGCCCTGGAAAAACCCACTTTTTTAATTAAAGAATGGTTTGTGAACACCGTTAAGGTCTCAAAATGTGCTGGTTATTCCGTATGGCCAATATATGGAAGCTCAGCTGCAAAAACAGTTCATTTTGAATTCACTGTTTTTATGATGTCACAAATATCAGTGCATTTAAATACATTCACCTATGCAACCGTTTAAAACCAATCTTCATATATGAGTTATAAGAGCTGTTTCAGTCTTTTAAATGGGGCACAATCATCACAGCCAGACAAAACAGAGGTTATTTATATACTATTGGTCTTAAAATCTCAGTAACAAACACAGGCAAGCACATTAATAGAGACTGGAAAATGTGAATGTAAAAATAAATGATGACTCTTTTAGGCATTAAAAAAACAAACACGTATCATAACTCGATTTCAAGGATGAAAAAACAGAAAATGTATTAATTTGGCCCTTTAAGAACAATGCCAGTATTTCTTTATTGTGTTAATTGCATTGCAGTGTTTTTATTTGCTATCAGTGTAATCCAAAAAAGCATATAGCATTGCATTGTTTAGTGTTAGGCTTTAGAAAACTGGGTCTACTTCATTGAGCAGATTTTCCGCCATCTTTTCCATTCGAGTGTCATCGAGCACACTCAGCGAAGAACTTTGGAGAGGGAAACTTCCTGGCTCCGTTTCCTCAAGGCTGCTTCTAAATTGCCATGCAGTTTCACGGTTTGAATGAGGAGGAAGTAAAGCCACCGTTTTATAGCCACAGAAGCTTCCACTACATTCATTGGACACAAAACAATTTCCAGTTTACCACCAAATCCCCCACTATGCCGTAAAAATAAAATGTGGGAGAAGGGTCATCAGAGTCAGAATGGCTTCTTAACTTTGGTGCAATATAGCATACTAAATGAGAAAAATATATTTTATTGCCCTTTGAAATGCTGCTCTAAGCTTTTTTTTCCCTTCCAAGAGCAGCATTCAGCCTGACCTATCAACATTCAGTCCAGCAGCAGATATAAATTGCAAAGCTGTGTGTTAGAGAGAACTTATATTGATCCCTTAGAGTGAGGAGGACACTGAAGCTCAGCTCTATTTAGATTCTTATTAGAACACACACACACAGACACACACACACGCGCACACACACATGCACAAATACACACATGCACGCACACAAACACACACACACACACACGCGCCACACACACACACACACAGAAACACACACATACACACATACACACACACATACACGCACACACACACACACGCACACTCATGCGCACACTCACTCACACACACACACACACACACACAAACATACACACACACACACGCACACTAACGCGCACACTCACTTACACACACACACGCACGCCACGCACACACACACACACAAACACACACACACACACACACATACACACACACGTGCGCGCACACACTCACGCACACACACATTCACACACACACGCACATACAAGCACACACACACACACTCACGCACACACTCACGCACACACACACACACACACACACAGATATACTTTCAATCACATATCACATATACTTCAACCGATTTTAACTTCGTAGCATGGATTGATTGAAGGCCTGTCTGCAATAACATGGCTTCGGACTGGAATTCCCAAGACTTCTTAAAAAAAAGACGTTACTCTATAATAAAGGCTTTGAAGAGAGCTCTCTTGTGCATTTTGGCAACATGGCTGATGCTTCCCTGACAGTGTGAGGTGCTCGATCAATAAGAAACAAAATGAGTAAGAAGAGAAAAACTTCAATCAGTCTTTTTTTTTTACAGTCACACTGAACAGCCCTCGGCCTTTAAAGAGTATTTTCAAATCCTTTACCCCATCAAAGATAAAGATAATGAGCACCATTTGTGCTTTTTAAAGACATTTCTGTCTGCGGCAGGTGAAGTGGAAGGGGTGAAGCAGGGGCATATGCATTAGAAAAGAAGGAATTTCGCCGGATGTGGTCAGTGATTTGGGCTTGGTCTTGAAGCTACTGCAGACCACGACGTAATGGGCCAGTTTCCAAGACATAGATCAAGCTTGGTCCTTTACTAAAAGAATTTCCATGGAGGCTGGGTTTAATCCATATCTAGTAAACCAGCGGAACACAAACAGTGTTAGGGAAAATTTAACTGGATAAAGGATTAAGGAAGGATTCATTGCATGTTACACTTGGGATGTAGGATACTTTGCTAAATTAGGCATTATATTCTATGGATGAAATTACATTTTCATTTCCATTTGTTTTTAATTTTTAGTAGCCAAGCAATGATGGAATGTTGAAGGAAGACAAAAACCTTTCAGTCACTGAGTGCTGTATTCTGCAGTCAATTAGAGAAGGTTTAGCATTTTGTCATTTAATAAAATTACACTATTATAATATCATATTAAACAAATGTCATAATATAACCTTCACTTTATGAGTAGTCTTTCCTTACTAAATGACCACTTCAAAGACAAAGTGTGTTGTTCGTCCTTTTCCAATATTAAAACTGTATCTCACATATGCGTAAACAAATATAAATATATAAATCATGTACTAAATCACTACCTTCTACCTCCATAGTGCACTAATGTGGCAAATAATATGCTCCCGCATTCAAATAGGCCTTAATATGTCTAAGAAATTTGAGATTCAGCCACATCTGCACAATTCAACAATTCCACAAATTGTGCAATGTTTCTGCAGAAACCAGAAATGTACTTCTATAGTGCACCATGTAAGGAGTATTCAGTGTATAATGAGAATTTTAAAAAAGGAGCACTTAATGATTATTATAGGAACAGATTCCAAAATGTGTACAATAAAATAATCAAGAAATGAATCCAACAGAGCTAAAGTCCAAATAGTACAACTGTTTATATAGATTCAGATGAATAAGCCCCTTTATGTAATATGTAGCACACAAGGATGAATGATCCTCAGAACGGTGGCTTGATAAGACACTATATAAAACACGTTTCATAGGTTCGATCAGACGCTCCAACTATATCCATAAATTGTGAATCATTACAGAAAGAGATGGCTTGAGTCAATCTATATAAGCTGCAGTGTGACATTTTGAAAAAACAATAGATCATCTGGAACAGGTTGTCATTGAACAAGAGAAAGAAGAAGATTTATATTGCTCAAGCCTGAGCATCTTAAATGGTAAAATATAGCTCTCCACAGGGCGCTTTGTATTGACTGATGGAAGATTGTTCAACAGGCCTTTAAGACGTATAGTACAATTACAATCAAGGGTGATTTCAGTGAGAGTTGTATTCAAAATCATCCTGTTTTGGTTGTAGTACAACTGTTTTCTATGCAGTACAGTTAACATTTACATCTTCACAAAGTCAGTGCCTAAACATACTTTGGGCAAACTTTAAAATCCTCAGATGTTTGGAAATAGCCAAAAGTGCCATGAAAAATTCACCAGACTGTTGCAAATACAAACTCTCTTGATGTGAAATGTCAATTTCAGCACAGTCATTAAAATATATTTAGATGAGAATTAGGACGAAAAATTAGGAATAAGCATCTGAATTGAATTCATTTCAAAACACAAACTTTTTTGCATTCCATCAGGATGACAGTTTGGTATTATTGAGATGGTGCTATGTCTTCCTGCTGTATCCCTGTCTCATTTCTCATTGAAGACCCCTGAGTTGGGTTGTCTGAACCGTATTCCTGGAGTCGACCTTCACTGCAAGTGTTTTTACTCTAACACACCTGACTGAACTCATCAGCTCACAAACAAGCCAATCACGAGGGTAAAGTGGGTGTTTAAGAAGAGGGAGACATTAAACTGTACAGTGTCCAAGACTTGTCTATGCAGGAAAATCCATATACTCTTATAATCAGCAGTAAAGGCACAAAAAGTGTTCTTTGGAGCAATGCAATAAAAGAACTTCTTCTGATCTACTAAATAACCTCTCAGTGGACAATTCTTTAGAGCAGTGAGTGTCAACTGGCAGCCCGCGGGCCACATCCGCCCGCCAGAGCTTTCCGTCCGGCCCCACAATGGAAAATGGACATCTATGGAGCTAGACGGCTAAATTCTGCACTCGCCCGCGGAGATGTTCTGAGAGTGGGAGTTCTCCTTATATTAAAATTTCTCTGATCTCTGAGAGAGAGACAGAGAGAGAGAGAGAGAGTCACACACACGTGCTCTGTGCGAGAGAGAGTGCGTGTATGCGTGCATGACTGCTCCGTGTCTTGTACTTTAATGTTTTGAACATTCGTTCCCCAATTTTCAACAGCTATTTTGTATTAGTAAGCTGTGTCCTGTCTAAACATGTGGGTAGAGAAAAGTTTTGGCTCGACGCATGCTGCTAATGCATGCTGCTAACGCTAACTGCTAATGCTAACGTTTTTTTAAGCATTTTCCCCCTGGGATCAGTAAAGTTTTCTGATTCTGATTATTTATTTCTCCTTCCTGCTGCCAGACTAGAATCTCCCTCGTGGATCATCTCAGTGTTTCTTGTTTTGTCCTTACAGCCCTGCATTTTAATTTGTAAATTAAATGAAAAGAGTGTAAAACATTTTACACTTTTTTAGGATTTTTTTTGTACCAAAACACAACAACGCAGTTTTTCACTATATGCGGGTGCTCATGGAACGTAACTGTATATCAAATAATAATATATTACTTAAAATATAATATTAATTGTATTTTATTTTAGGAGAGCATCTGGCTCTTACTGTGTCTGCTGAGAAAAACTCTGGCCTTGGACGAATGTAGTTGACGACCCCTGCTTTAGAGAATCAGAACTGCAAATGACAGGCAAGCGTAAAGAACTTTCAAAGAACTCCAGATAATAAGAACATTCTACATCAGTAACAGCCCTTCTTAGAATCATATACCTCAGCTAAGAACCCCTCAAGAGCCTTTTTTATTCATTATGAGAGGGTATGATTTAGTTAATGCATACATTTGTATATTAATGTAATAGACAGATGTGTAAATATGTATATAGTACTTCTTTTCGGAAGAAAACTGTCACGTTTATGTTAGTCATGTCTATGGAACAGTCGTGTGCTTTCATTTCCCAGTCTGATCTGAATTTGTGTAGGGGTGTTACAGACTCTTAAATGAAGAAAGAAAAAGAAGGTGAAGAAAAAGAAAATATGGTGAAGCTTTGAAATAACCTGTAGCCTGTGAAAAAAAAAAAAAAAATTATGTACAGCCTAAGGGATACAGCTGAACCATTTATCATATGCTTCTGTTGTGGTTGGTTAGTGTAGTGGCTAACATTGCTGCCTTCCAAGCAGAAAAGAGGAGTTCAGTTCCTACCAGTGGCGGTTTCTATAAGACTACAGGTGAAACAATGTTTCACCAAGAAAAATAATAAAAAAAACTATCACTTTTTTATTGGTGTGAAACAAAATAATGCTCATAAAATGAGGTTGCTCTCCTAATTACAGCTGTATACGGCTTTGGTCAAAAATGTGAAACAGCGCCACCCCCAACCGCGGTGAAACAGAGAATTTCAGTGAAATATGTTTCACTGCCGCTGCGTTGATTTCTATATAAATCTTCTCAGACCCCCACGGCTCGTAGATTTTTCAGGTTTCAATGGACTATAATGGTAAATAAGTCCCACCCGTGAAACAAGTGACTGCCTACTGTGAGTGACTTAACATATGGCCAGTCACTGCCTTTGTTTTCACTTCGTTCTATTTTCTGTACTGAGCACGTACCTTGAGTGTGAGACTGAAACTTCATACATAACAAAACGCGTAACATATTATTTACTAGTATTTATTAATATTTCTTTTTATTTTATATTTTATTATTCGTCTACAAGTGCACAGAAGGAAAAGCATTTGGTTGTTAGCTTGATCGCTTGCTAGCGATCCACACCACCATCCAGCCAAGCTGGGCACTGGTGAAATCCTTGGAAAAAAATCCCTGCTGGTATGACAGATTGATGAACAACTTCACCAAGAAGACCAGGAGGGTTTTAATTTACAAGGTGAGAAATGTTTACGAGGTTAGATATGTTTTCTTGGGATTTAAAAATATTGTTATTTATGTACTGTTGAAATAAACATTACTATTACGTGTTCGTAAGATATGTACGATAAAATACGTTTTATATTTTGTAGTGGTTTAACGCTAATAATGAGGAGATTGAGGGAAGAGCAGGAAAGAGAAGATACATCAGAATGTGAGGCAGCAAAAGCAGAACATGGAGGTGAAGCAGGTACTTAGGGCAAGAAAATCAAGCTGCCCAGGGTTCGGCAAGGTGCTGAGTTTGTTTTGCGGCACACACCGGGGATGAAGGGTGGTTTGTTTCACCAAAAATATTGACCAGGAGCCGCCACTGGTTCCTACCATGGGCAACACTACACCAATAAGAGTCCTTGCTTTGGATAAAAGTGTCTGATATAAAGGCTTTTAATGTAATATTGCATAGGACCATCGAATAAGAAACATGATGTCAGTAAGAATAAAACTATAAGCAAGGCAAAGAAAGCCACAATGCCTTTATGTTATCATTAAGTACAGCTGCTGTATACGGTTCCTTGTATGGTTAAGTGTGAAAGCTGACATACAACAGCAACCATGCAGAGGATCCTTCATGACGGTTGTAAAAGGGTTTAAGTATGGCTTGAGGACCAGACTGAGTTTGAATAGATTTCCTTCTTTTTCCTTTGTTGTCCTCCTGCCTCGCTCACATTATTGACGGAGCCCGAGTCCATGTGTGGTGAAAGCCTTGTGCCTGCATTGCAGAGGCTGTCGGAAAACAGATTGATTTGTAGCAACTGAGACAACAGTGATACGTTGCTACGAGACTTTTTTTAGAGAGAGATTTGGTGGAAGAGTTGAGGGGGATTTTGGATGATTTGAAATCACTTCATCCCTTGCTGGTCATGAGTACAGTTTTCAAACACCAGGGTGCACATTCTACCACAGCAAAGTCCCTCACACAGTAATGTTGCTTCTATTTTTCTGAGGTCTGGAGGAATACAAATGCAAGCTCTATTAAATCTAAAACTGCTGAGCATGTCCTTTTCTAAGTGAGAGAGCAAGACACTACAGGTGAATAGAGTAATTTTAAAAACTGTAGCTATGGAAATGATTTTTCCCCAGTTTATTACTGATATTACAACAATATGTTTTCTACTGGACATTTTGTAACATTCAGGGATGTAACTCATGTTATCTACTTAAATGTGCACACATTTCCTATCTTAAAACCCAAAAATGTAGCTTATAAATGATAGTTAACATGTTTATTTCACTGTGAAAACATTTTATTATAAAAATTTTAATACAAACTGTAACAAAATCCAGCTGTCAACGATATATTGGGAAATCCTATAAAATCCTTTAGAATGTGGTCATGAATAAACATGTGAAAATTCTTGAATGCAGGTGTTTTAGATGTTAATGTTTTTAATTCTGAATATAGAGAAAACAGATGAAAAAAAGACCAGACCTCAGAACTGCATCACCATCATGATGTCACAGTAATTGTAACAGTACAGGGATGTGGAGCGAACACAACAGAGAAGAATGATTTTATTCATGTTAACTGATAAACAGGATAATTGAATCTACAGAGCAACAGAAACTCTGGAAACTGAGACAAAAGGCAAACATGGGAGCAATACAACATTCCACATTGTACTTAATGGCCTTTTCCACTGGACAGTAGTAAACATTAAAAAATATGTTTGTATACTGTATTATTAGGGGTCCAAGCACAAAGTGCGCAGGAACCCTATTGTAATTGTACGTATTATTAGGGGTCTAAGCACAAAGTGCGCAGGAACCCTATTGTAATTGTATGTATTATTAGGGGTCCAAGCACGAAGTGTGCAGGAACCCTATTGTAATCCCACCAATTATTTATTTTTTAGGGGTCCAAGCACGAAGTGCGCAGAAAACCTATTGTAATTGCTCAGATTATTTTTTAGGGGTCCAAGCACGAAGTGCCAAGGACCCCTAAACAAAACCCCTTGGGGGACTGGTCAGGTCTCTGTGCGAGATCGCAAATCCTTGAAATGACACATGCCCACAACTAGGTGGTGCTGTAACGGGCCCATGTACGTTTGCAATCATATCTCTGGAACATTAAGAGATACATGAAAAATTATTTCCACTGCTTCTTCTCTGGAATGTATTGCATCAAATGTATATCCTCGATTTCCATATGGCCACGCCCACTGCCCCTTATTATTATTATTATTTTAATAGCTGGAATTTGCCATCTCATCTTCTACAGGTTTTATAGTATTGGCATGGTTCCAGTGTCAAAACGAGCGTTAATATCTGGTGTAGTGCACGTTTTCAGATTTTCTATCTTTTTAACAGGGTCCAAGTATTTATTGTTCAAACAGTTGATTTATTGGTTGAGTTACCTCTGTAATGTATGGGGAGAGAGTCACCTTAAAAATGTGTGTCGAAGGGGGAGTCCATTGTCAGGGCTAAGTAAAAATGACCGTTCTGTCATACGTGAACACACCACAGCATGAACAGCAGGAAATTCTTCTTGTGTTTAATCCATTCACCAAATGAAGCAGCGGGCAGCCAGCAACACAGCGCCCGGGGAGCAGTGTGTAGGGATGGTACCTTGCTCAAGGGTACTTCAGAGGTGCTTAGCGCGGCTTGGGATTTGAACCAACGACTTGCCGATCACAGGGCACAGGCCCTAATCACTAGGCTACCAGCTGCCCTTAAGGTGGCAGGAAAGGGTCAAAACAGACTTCAAGACCGTAAAGCTATGGACAGTAATGTAAAAAAGAAGCATGTCACTCTTGGCTGTGATTTGATTAAAAACAATTAACCCATGAATGCAGCTACATGTTCAGCCGTCCTTAAGTATGAGTGACTTGGTAAGAGACAGCAAGTTAATGCCTCCTCTGTGGTGCAGTGGTAAGGCACCCGCCATGGGCTGAAGAAAATCTTCATCTTGATTTTTTTTGTTTTTTTTACACAACCACACAATCCCACTTTGCATTTTCTAGTGGTAATGCATCTAGTTTATTTTGTTGAAAGGAGGAAGAGGAAGTTTACAGTGATGACCCTGAGGCACACAGGCACCCCTCTGAGGCTCAGGCAGCTCCGGCACAGCCACACCAGCGCAAACGTCATCACAGTCGTGAGCACTTTGCTACCATCCGCACAGCATCACTAGTGAGTCCTTGCTCCTTCTAAAATCACAGCAAGAATGATTTCTGAGTTTATTTGTTTTGACACCTGTTATCAAAACATAATGGAGCTCTCTATAATTCTTAGCTGTTTGATTCAGGATGGCAAGAAAAAAAAGCTGAATTTAATAAGTGCTATTTGTACAGAGTGTTAAACACTAGCCCTTTGTGTGCCCCCCCCCCCAAAAAAAAACAAAAAAAAAAAAAAACAAAACCCAAATAAACAGGTGACAAGGCAGATGCAAGAGCATGAGCAAGATTCTGAGTTGAGGGAGCAGATGTCGGGCTATAAACGTATGAGACGGCAGCATCAGAAGCACCTGATGGCCCTGGAGAACAAGCTAAAGGGTGAGATGGACGAGCACAGGCTGAGGCTGGACAAGGAGCTGGAAACCCAAAGGAATAGTTTTGCTGCTGAAATGGAGAAACTGGTCAAGAAACACCAAGCAGCCATGGAGAAAGATGTAAATATGCCATTAACTTGTCAGTCACTTCAGTTGATCTCTCAAAATGTTTACATACTTAAAGGATGTTCACCCATAGCAATTAAAGAAATCACAGCTAATAAACAGTATTTGTTTACTAGGTCAACATTCTTGCTTTGTGAAACATACCTTGTGAAACCTGAGAAATGAAACATCATTGCTAGGTGTTGTGTGTGTGTATATATATTGCAAATGCTGCTGATGGCCAGTTGGGTGCCCTCCTTGTAACTGCCTTGATTGCTTTTCTGCCCTTCTTTTTTAAAAAACAGAACTGTATAATACAGTATATATTACACTAGATTTAAATATAGAACAGGCAAAAAGAAATATATGGAAGTGCAAGCTGCTTCAATAAAATTAACTGAAGAACTGTTTTATTTTAGTATTTTATTCAGTATTACCATTACTGTTGAAATCAGTAGAAACAAACACAGAACTGTACGATTAGTTACACACAACAAAAGGGAAGTGGAAAACTTTACAAACTTTACAATGATAGCATATACAGTGTCCTCCAAACTTATTTGCATTCTTGTTTAATATGTGAGGAAAAGTTGCATGTAATCTCAAAATACATTTTATTTTAGAAAGCTTGTAATCATCTAGTACTTTGTCAAATCTATATTGTCAAAAGAACAGCAGTGATTCATCCCTTGTGATGTTTTATAAGTTTTGAGAACACAGAAAAGGAAGTTTGGACCATTCTTCAATTCAGAATTTATCTTGTCTTCTCTTGTGTACTCTCTTATTAGACTCTGCCCACAGGTTTTCAATTGGATTGGATTTTGAACTGGGATAGCCTTAGCAGGAGCTTGATTTTGTATTCATTCACCCATTTTTGAGTGGATTTTGTTTAATGCTTTGGACCGTTTTACCACATCCACCTGGTACTTCCTATAATCCATAGTGCCATGTATACAAAGAATACCACCAGGGCCTTGGACTTCACAGCACCTTGGATCTTCTGCCATATCTAACGCTTGGTATTAGGTGTTTTTCTCTGTGGCCATCTTTGTTTATATGCCAGATTCACCTCCAGTGTTTGGAGTTGAAGCGCTCAGCTTTCGTTTTGACTGACTACAGCACCCTGTTCCACTCTTAGCACTTTTGCTTACATAGTAGTGACTTCGCCCTGGTGTATCTTCTGAACAGTTCGATGCCATGGAGCTGATGTCTTATGGTGAATTTTAGACATGGCAAGTCCAAGAAGTTACCATTCTCTGTAATTACTTCTCTGATCCGCATCATCTTCAAGGCCGGCTCATAACAGTTTTTAAATTCTTAAACTTGTTAATGATTTGCCCAGACTGTTGATACGGATATTCGAGCAGCTCTTTTCTTGTATCCATTCCCTGATTGGCATGCTTTTTACCTTTTTGCAGTGGAGTGCTTTTCAGTCTTTCCCATGATGATGGATGACTAAAGGATTTGCTTAGGCCAACTTAAAATTAGTGTGAACATTCATAGTCTCAAACTTCATTTCTGTTTCCTTAATTCAGATTTCTTGTGGTGCCAATAAATGTGACGTGAATTTTGTTTTAACATAATATCCAATATGATAGCTAACAAAGTAAATTTTTTTTGTCTCTTCAGTTGTCTTTAATGAGAGTGCCAATAATTCTAGAGCACACTGGACTTCTATATATTGCGTGTGTTTTTTGTTTTGTTTTGCCTACATGGTAGTGTAGTATTAGTAACAATATTACTACTATTATTACTGCTAGGATATTGCATTAAAAAAGGAACCAGAACAATACCTTGTGCGCATTTCTGCCTACAGTTATGCTACAGGATGTAATAGTTGTGATGTGATATTTAGATGTCTCTAGAGGGAACTTACATTTTTAAGCCTACAAAGCAACAATCGCCTAACATGTTTGTAAAATGATGCAGATGGGATCCATCTACGAAATGAAAAATCACTTTGTTATGCATGTGCATGCATCACAGTTGTGCTTCATCTCAATCATCAATATGATTATGATGATGATGATGATTATTAGGTCTTTTTGCTGCCTCCTCTGGCTCCTTGTGCCCTAAGCAGAGCGTGTTATGTGCTTTTACATAGCAGCGAAACTGCGTATTGCACATTTATATGTGGTTTATTTTAGTATGGTGTTCTCTTGAAGGCCAAGTTGTTTGCCAACGATGAGAAGAAGTTCCAGCAGCATATCCAGGTTCAGCAAAAGAAAGAGCTAAGCAGCTTCCTTGAATCCCAGAAACGAGAGTACAAGCTACGCAAAGAACAACTGAAAGAGGTTTACAATTTCTTTCTACAGCTATAGCAAGATTTTCCAATGACAATTGCCAAGAACAATGTAAAAGTAAGCCAGGAAAACAGTTTAAAATCAGAATGAATTGCCAGTAACAAGTTAGGCAAATGTGTGTCTCTTTTGTTGTGGCTTGTCCAGGCAGTAATGAACAGGAATGCTGGTTTGTCAAAAAACAGACTTCTTTATAACTTGCACTCTTTCTCACAATGTACTCAGGAGCTGAATGAGAACCAGTCTACACCCAAAAAAGAGAAGCAAGAGTGGCTTTCCAAGCAAAAAGAGAACTTCCAGCACTTCCAGGCTGAGGAAGAAGCCAATCTACTCCGTCGACAGAGGCAGTACCTGGAGCTGGAAAGTCGCCGCTTTAAGCGTCGCATCCTAATTGCCAGACACAACGTGGAGCAGGACCTTGTACGAGAAGTATGTTAGTTGTGTAAACAGATTTAATGATTGTCATTACAATGTAAATAATATCAGATTAAAGAATATTTTATTATCAGTATTTACTGAATTATGCTCCTGGTTTCCAGCCTGGTGTTTTTCCTTATCCTAATACAACTGTTCCAACTAGTCAGCAAACAAGCCCTTCTGAAATTAAGCCCTTCTGTACCTGGTTTGGTGACCTCTAGCTTAAACATTGTTTTGTTAACCAGGTTTCTCCATCGTTTTGCTTAGAAATTTATGACCATACTTGCCCTGGCTCTTTTACATTGCCTTCGTCTACCTTGACCTGCCATTTTCCCTTGTCTCAGGAACTCAATAAGCGCCAGACACAGAAGGACTTGGAGCATGCCATGCTTTTGCGACACCATGAGTCCATGCAGGAGCTGGAGGTGAGGCAACTGGGCACCATTCAGAAGATGAGAACTGAGCTCATCCGCTTGCAGCACCAAACAGAACTCACCAACCAGCTGGAATACAATAAGCGCAGGGAGAGAGAACTGCGACGCAAGCATGTGATGGAGGTCCGCCAGCAGCCTAAGAGCCTGAAGGTGGGTGAGACAGAGGTGTTACAAGGGAAGGTATGACAACTGTTAATTAAACTAAATCCCAGTCTGCAAACAGATTTCATTTTCATCTCTCTTCCAATTTCTTTCTTTTGCTGTTGTTCTTGTGCCCTCTGTTTGTCTGTCGACCATCCCCTCTTTTTTTTTGGTGTATATTTCTGCTCACCTAATTATCTCAGTCCAAGGAGCTGCAGATCAAGAAACAGTTTCAGGACACATGTAAGATCCAGACGCGACAGTATAAGGCACTACGGAACCACCTACTGGAGACCACACCTAAGTCGGACCACAAAGCTGTGTTGAAGAGACTCAAAGAGGAACAGACACGCAAACTGGCTATCCTTGCTGAGCAGTATGACCACTCTATCAATGACATGCTGTCCACACAGGCTGTAAGTCAAGGATGAGGGCTTTTTTGGCAAATCAAGGCTGATCATGCTCAAAAAAAAACTTTTAATCCAAATAATTAAATCCAAGAATTAATCATGGTATATGAAGGGCCACTTTCCCTAATCCACATTTTGTGTTGGCCTAAATGGTGGTTTATGTGCAGAGCAGACTTAATCCATGTCCAGACACCGAATCCTACATGTTTACCAAGATGTGTTAAGAATATTGAAAGTTATGTCACAGTTGCTGTATAGTGTTTTGTGTAAACCTAATAAGGGGTATAGATTTGAGGACATAAGATTGTGTCCTATGAAATGATCAGTCTGACTTGATGGGTTACTAATGGAGAAAGCTAAATTAGAGGCACACGTAATAGGAATTTATGATAGTAACCTGCATTTCGTCTCCACCCCCTATCCTTCTCAGTTGCGTTTGGATGAGGCCCAAGAGGCAGAGTGCCAGGTACTGAAGATGCAGCTGCAGCAGGAATTGGAGCTACTTAATGCATATCAGAGCAAGATTAAGATGCAGACTGATTCACAGCATGATCGCGAGAGGAAAGAGCTGGAGCAAAGAGTATCACTACGCAGAGCTCTTCTCGAACAGAAGGCATGTTACTGCTAAAACTGAATCAAATTTTTCCTTGCTGTTAGATGTCTTTTGTCGTTGTGTTTTTTGTGGCACAGTTGTGGCAATAATTTGATCATATGATTTGTTTCCTGTCCTTCTCAGATAGAGGAAGAGATGCTGGCCCTGCAGAATGAGCGTTCAGAGAGGATTCGCAGTCTGCTAGAGCGACAGGCCCGTGAGATTGAAGCATTTGACTCGGAGAGCATGCGTCTGGGCTTCAGCAACATGGTGCTCTCCAACCTGGCATCGTCGGATGGCCACAGCCACAGCTTTCCAGGGGCCCCTGGCAGCTGGGGCTTTCAGCAAGGGGCCAGCTCCCAGGGGCCACACTGGGGAGGTGGTGGTGGTTCTGTGGTAGGAGGGCATCATGGCAGCCAGCCTGGACACCACCTTTACCACCCCAGTCAGAGTGGCTCCATTCAGCAGGCATGGGGCCATGGCTTGCCATCTGGTGGGCCGCCTCCTTGGGGGCCCCATGGTTCCAGGAGTAGCCAGCGGTCAGGTGGTAGTAGTGGTGGAGCACGTAACAGCCCCCAGGCAATACGGCGGACCTCATCTGGGGGCCACAGTGAGCAGGGGATGAGCAGGAGCGCCAGCATCACTTCTCAGATCTTGAACGGCTCACACCTGTCCTACACGTAAGACCGTCCAAACTCTGCCCACTACAACCTGCCTCACACTGTTCCACAATGCCATGGGAGAGGAATATAGAGTACCTTGAGGTCAAAATGGGTGTATGGGGATTTTTTTTCTTTTCAGTTTTCCCTTATATGTATATACAATATTTTTGTTTGCTTTTTTTACATTTCAAATACAAATGGAGAACAAATCAGATAATAACGATATACACTGACATGATCTACAGTTAAAAAAAATGAATATACACATACTCAGCAACAAAATTTAAAATCACTGTGCACCCTGACGATGTGTGTTTCAAATTCTTTTGCTCTTCTTATTATATAGATCATCTGCTTCACCAAATGCCATCTCCTCCTCAGTCTGGCTTTCGTATAATTCCAGATGTAGAAATTTTGGTAATTTATTCATTGTCCGTTTATTTGTCCAGTAACTGAAATATCATCCTCCAATCTCACAGCTAAAAAATGAACTCGTTCACGTTCAATACAACATCCTTCTATCTGAACTTCCTTCAGTATTCTCCTTCTATCTGTAATACCACTGAACAATCACAAACATAAGTTACATTAAAAACCAATTTTGAGATTGAGAATATATCTTACCACTTAAGCATCGCATCATGTTATGGTGAAAGTGGAAAAAATGAGGTGCAGGTATACTGTATGTGGAATTTTTATTCAGAAAACATTA
>JBBPCY010000032.1:7353652-7378116 GCA_037974405.1 Brachyalestes nurse | reverse complement strand
TCTATCTATCTATCTATCTATCTATCTATCTATCTATCTATCTATCTGTCTATCTATCTATCTATCTATCTATCTATGTCTGTGTGCCTATCAAGGTTTGGGCTATAACTGTAAAATGATGCTGAGCTCATATATTAATACTCACAAGTCTACGGTATTTGTAATTTTGCTACTATTTACATTACCTTTGAATTACTGTATAGTAAATAGTACTATTTCAATTACCTGCATGGTGACATAATCACACAATAAGTTATTCCACACATTTTTAGAATTAGTACATATGTTAATCACTGAGATGCAAACAAGATAATTCAGGCTGTTTTGATATAACGTGGTTTATTTGTGACTGTTTTGTGCAATAGCTTTCTGCAAAATGCCTTTAGAAAGCACTAAACTCAAATTCCTGCTCTAAGACTCATTAAGCTTCACTCCAAAGCACTATGTTTGCATCTTAACCTTTTATTTATGCAGAGATTCTGACATATATGTGGAATTCTCCTTTGATGCGTTTTCTGTTTCAGTATCAACTCAATAACATGGTCAAAATGTAACAGATATTTTTAATTTTAACAAGGCTGTACACACAGCAATAACTTTAATTCAAATTAAAAACCATCATAAGATGACTTCAGAATGTGTACATTTCTCTGCTTGATTTAAAGAGCCATAAAAGGGAAATAATTAATATATCAGTTGTGATCAGTGTTATTCTTTAGGGTTTATATCTTCTTCTATCTAAACCAAAGCCAAATCAAAGCTTATAGTTTACCAGGCAAACCTTTTTAACATCCACAGGATTTAAACTACTTGCACATGTGGGTTTGCACATGTGACAGCCACCAATCACGTTCATGCATTTTCCACGTGGGCAGGGTAATAGGTGTACTAATGGGAGGGGTAACAGGCTGGGATTTGGATAGAGCTCTGTCTCCTAGGAGCATCAGTGATAGGATAACTCCCAGAAGAGCAGTGGAATGATAAATTCATTGTCCATTTATTTATGCACCTACACACAGACTGAACTGCAAACACAAGAGGGCTCTCAGGGCAGCTGGACTGTGTGTTGTCTGCATAATGTGCAGCTTTACAACGACTTACATGCTCAAACAGAGGATGAACTTTGTCAACTGTAATGCTCGCCCAGTCTCTCTCACCAAATGGCTGGCTCTTCAAATAGCTTAGGTGGCACCGCGTGCAGTTAAAGTCAGACTTGAAGTCTACGTGGGGTGGGGTGTCAGGTGGGCACTGGTGGGAGCTTGATGTATATAAAGAAAATGCCATCAGGGATGCTGGTGGGGATCAAGAGTGTCTGGGTTGATTTGTTTTACATAAGATGAGGTACAAAAAACACAGCCTCCTAGAACGGGGCCACAAATATTCTTTACTACATGCATCTGCATAGATATAGCACTGGTTTCTCAAATACATATTCACTGACAGCCTAATAGATACACTTACCTTTTACTCACTGGTCAAACTATGAGGTCTTGGAGACTGGTAAGAAGAAATTTGACCCTGCACTTTTCAAAGTACTGTGGTGATGCTGTACATGATTTTGTTTAGTGAAAGTCAATGCACAAATAACTGTGACATGGTTATATTTAGACTTCTTGGATTGTTCGGACGCTCACAACCATATTACTTTTGAAATTTCTTAGAATGTCTTATAACATTTTCAAACCGACAGCCCTAACATGATTTAAACATGATAAGATGTTTAAAATGATTTATCATTGTGTTTATGAATGTTTCCAACAGCTATAAGACACGGCTCCATATAAACTCCATTACTGGTCATGAAAAATTTATTTTACAACACAACATCGTTTAACATAACTCTACCCCTAACTGATGTAAGTACTCACTTCGGCTATTCCTGTTCAGTTAGTGACACTGATCACTGATCAAGTTGAACACAGGTGGGATTGTACACATAAAAGAGCCAGAATGGTTCTTTTTTACGGACATTTTTACTTGATGACTCACTGAAACCACTCGGTTGAAAGGTTCTTTAGAGAACCAAATCTGAGAGGGCATTATGTAGGTTTCTACACAACCAGCCCCTCTCTGCCTTGTCCATCAGTGGAAAGGGACCGTCATAGGACCACTACTGACCAGATATTGTTTTAGTAGTAGACTGTTCTTAACTTGGCATTGGCATGCTGCTGGTGGCCTGGTGGTTAGAAAGTCATCCCTGTGATCGGAAGGTTGTGGGTTTGAATCCCAGGACTGAGAGTGGCACCACTGAGGTTCCCTTGAGCAAGGTGCCGTCCCCACATACTGCGCTGTAGCTGCGTCGCTAGCTGCTCACTGCTTCACCTAGTGAACGTGTTGAAAACAATTTCACCCTGTTCACACTGTGTGCTGTGGTGTGTTCACATGTCAGGAAAAATGGCCACTTTACATGCAGTCTTTGAAAAAGTTCTTTAGTTCCCTAAAGAGCCATGTTTGTAAATAAGATATGTGAGTATGAAGAGCATTTTAGAGATATAAAGAACCTCTAAGTAATGGAATTTTTAAAATCAATTTAAGGGATTTCCAAACAATCTTCACATTATGCCCTTTAAACTTCACACTCACACATACCTTTGCAACCATGGCGCTTTTACAGCAATGGTTCTATCCACTGGATCTCAGGGAACCAGAATGCTTCTTCTATGCCATCATGAAAGGGCCTTTTCTGGCACCCTTATTTTTAAGTGTGTTGTGTGTGCGTTTTTTTTTGCACCATTGTGAGTCGTGTCTCTGTGGTTTTAACACCTCAGTGTCACTGATGGACTGAGAATAGAAACTGGGCTATAGGATGACTAATGTAAGTCGGGAATAGAGCTGGAGTCTGTAGGTTAAGGTGTTCTGAAGAAGTAGGGGTTTCTAATGAATGATCACTGGATTTTGTGCATTAAAGTCTATATCATTGATATTTTTCAGTCCGTTTCCGTCTGTTTAGTGAGCTCTGCTCTGCATTGCTCTAATTGTGGGTGGCATAAAGCCACTGCCTCACAGATGGTTCTCGGTCATCTCCAGCAACACCTTATGTTTCTCATGTATGTGCGTAGGTGCAGGGGCGCAACAATACAATCTGAATGAACTAATGCAGAGCTCATTAGCAATACAGCTCCATCCAGTACTGCTATACCAAAAATGCATTTTATTGGAAAAAATTTGATTCCTGTTCTCTGTTTACACTGTTGAGAGGTTAAACTGTAACTACTGTAAGTACTGTATATTAAGCATGGGAGTGCTGGGTAAGCACAGGAGGTGTTTATCTGTGACTACACAATGATTTCACAATGGCTAATGAAAGCACCATCAAATCTCAAATTTCATCATGATTAGATTACTTTGGTCCATTTGTATTATTTTAAAAATGGCAAAGAATACTCAAATGTGCCTGCAGGAGCTGCTCACACAGTGTTATCTTAAAAATAAAAACCAAGCACTTTCGGATATTTATTTTTCAAAAAAGAGCAAAGAAATATATTTATATTTATATTTCCAAAAAGAATTTTTTTTTACCAAAATATTGCATACATTTGTTTATTTTTATTTGAAAAAAAATCGCAAAAAATTATAAATACAAAAAACATTTGGAAAAAATGCTTTTGCATATCCAAATGTTTTATATATTATATTTGATATGTTCATATTTGCAAATGGTAACACATTTTATTTGATTAAATAAACATTTATTTACACCAAACAATCTGAGCATGTTTTTTTATATTTAAAAATAGCAAAGGAATTCATTTTGACCCATGAACTTTTGCACAAATTTTCCACCAACACATTTTTACTCCTCTAGCAAAAATGCCCCTAAACCGTCACATGTCCTTACAGGAAAGTGGTCAATTATCATTTAGTTTTACATTAAACTTATCGTTACAATGATAAGTACATGGGAGATTTAATACATGGGAGTTAAAATGACTGGAATCCTGTGGGCTGCAGAATAAATTAGCAAAGGCACTGATGATGGTAGCACAGATTTTCAGCACATGTACTGTAGAACTCATGTGTGCCTCAAGGGCAAACACCAGCAGGATATGGAGCCAAACATTGTTGCGTGATGTGACAGCAGATTGGATGGTGTGTCATGTGAGAGAACACACACCATGAATTAAAGAACGGACAGGCCGTTGCAGAACTCCTGTACCGTGCGTGCAGTAGTACATATCATGGGAGTGTGATGATGTGAGGGAAAACAATACAGATATAAATGATTTTACCTTGTGGTGGCGGAGGCAGGATAAATGAATCAAGGAGCCAGCCACCAGCATATGTCTTATTAGACAGCATCTTATTACACATTTTCCACATCCAAATGGACTGCATTTATAAATGGTCCGATTGACTCATTTGTCTTATGGAGGACTGTGATGCGGCGAAGGAGAGAAGCTCAAAAATAATACAAAGAAAGAAAAAGCAGGCAAATCAAATCCAATTAAACATCATTAGTGTTTCCTCTACTGCTGGAAGAATAGATTAGATGGCATTCCATCTTTTCAGGAGGGAAACAGCACGTATAGTGGGTAGAGGCGAACGGGCCGAATGGTGACGGATGGATCTTTAACACCAATGGATTGGAAAGAAATCGCAGAAATTGCAGCCGTTATCTGCACCATACCTTCTTGAAATTTCCAGGTCAGTGTAATTGGTATTTCCCTCTTTATCTTTCAGTTTCCGCTCCGCTGCCTCCTGGGTTCATGGTGTATGCGTGGAAGGTTTGTGCATTTAGCATGAATGGCCTAGAGATTCACACTTGATTAAAGCACAGTTCAGGCTGGATTACCTTTACCTGGTGATGAACCGGAGTGATTTTCAACGAGATTTCACATGATTTTAATCCAGTACGACTCTGCAGCATCTGTACTTTTTCCACATAATAATTCCAGACTGAATTGCCTGCTATAATTGGCTGAAGCTCCTTCACTTGTGTTCAAATTGGCCTGAAAATAATATTGTATCAAAATACACTAATATACATGAGTATGAGTGGTTACTAAGTGTGGTGGTTGCAGCATAATAATGACAGATTATATGCTGCAATATACCATATAACTGCTGTCAGTACAAGACCTAGCATCTCCAATTTTGTTACATTTTACTGCATAATATGGAAATATTCTTTTTATATTATGTTAACATTTTATGATGAATGGAGCAAAAGAAATGGTCTAAAATGACCTGGAATAACATTTTGCTGCAATATCTTACATTACAATGTTTTTTGTTTCTCTTGTTAAGTTACCATACAGGACAATATGAGTTTTCATATTTACATATCATTTCAGCTATTTCATTTTCAATTATCACAACTATTAAAGCTGGCCAGTACTTAGGTTTCATAATCATATATCACAAAAAGCAGAATGTAAATTGTGTACGTTTTTGAAAGTTGAGTTCAGGCAAAAGAATGTGGATTAAAGAAAGCAGAAAACACTTTCAATGACACATCATAGGCTTTCAGTCAGCTACTTCCTTCTGGGCCTTCAGAGAAAGGTTCATGATTTCTGGGAACTACAACAATACATTCATTTTATTCAATATTATAGTGTTTGCATTTAAAGCACTGCTGAGCTCGTTATAAAGTTTTGCTTGGAGACAATAGGAAAAAATTCTTGAAATGTCCAACATTGAGGAGTAAATGATAGCTAAGAGAGTTCTCCCCATTGATTAGGCCTGCAGGAGTTGGACGTCCTAACGTGTCAGATTAATTACCAACATAACTGGAAACTGACAGAGGAATCAGCTAATCATGCTCTGATTTATAATTTGCAAGACCGATTCTGTGAAGGAAAACGTCACTCTAGGCATTCTGGCATCACTGAGTGTGAAAACCAGAGACAGTCTAACCGCTGCCTCTTTGTCAGGCTGGTAATAGAGGCAGCTCTGTGTCAGGACTCTTCACTGGTAAATTACTCTAGAAATGTTACGTATAAAGTCTATTTTAAAATTTCTGATATTATGTCTGTTACACGCTTATAAAACATGCAAGGTCTTTTACAGGCTTCAGATAATCTCGAACTGCCCAAAAATGTGTGATTTGATCTTGACCATGTTTTGATGTTTATGGCCCAAACTAAATGCCTGGGTCTATTAGTCATGGTGTTTTTGCTCCTACTACAGAATCTCTTTTAATCAAGTGAATACAGCTCAAACGGTGCGAAAGACGATTAGCATGACTCATCATTCACAAATGTTACAAGCCAGTACCCTCTCTCCTGCCTCCCTCAGACGACATGACCACAAGATGGGCTTCGGTCAATGTTAAATGATTGTTTTCCACTAGACGCTACATGCGCTCGGGGCGCAGCACTCCACTAACTCACTGCTTCACACACAAAAATACACCACAGCATCCCAGATATCTCATTTTGACATTAACTGTCATTTTGCTTTATGTCATAGTCTGGTAAAGCAGAGAGACTTTGTTTTAGACAGTGGTGAGAGCCAACAAAGCTTGTTCTCGCGAGTGATGCAACTATCGAAGGGACGCAGTGAAATGACACATGACTTGGACAGAAAACAGTCTTGTTTTCATATGCCTCAGTAGTCCGGTTAGTTGCTTCATACGTTCTTGCACAACGTTGCGACCTACCACATTCGACATGTCCCGCATTGCGCTGCGTGGCATGGATCTAAACCCAAAAAAACACAGCAGACATGGGTGGATTTAACGCAACACATAGCTTATGTTCCAGCGACTGCCTGCAGGCTCCATTTCTGCCCGTGTTATTGTGTTAAAGAGGCTCCTATCTGCTCTCCAGCCAGGGGCCAGGACTGTGATATGAACAGCAGAATGCACCTGCATCAGGTCCCCTCTGAAATGGGCAAAGGCAGGTCAGACAGGAAGTGTGGGTTTAACAGCCGTGAACTGAAGCGCATAAAGCCATCGGGACCCTTCAGAGAGTTACAGAGGGCAACAGGCCTAAAGGCAGCCATGCCTGAAAAAAAAAAAGAGAGAGAGAGAGAGAGAGAGAGAGAGAGAGAGAGGGAGAATGCCTATGCACAGGGGCCTGAAGGTCAGATTAGGACCTCATCTCTGTCCTACCCAAACCTTTTTTGAGGGGATTTTATGTTTTGTTTTTGCACTGTTTGAACCTATCATCAGCCTCCCCTTCACTGAGTGAAGCCTTTATGACAAATGAAACAAATGAAAAAAAATAGTTTTACATCAACATACATTAGAGTTACAATTTCAGAGATACAACGCATTGTTGTTAAATGGCCTTTTGCCTCAGAAACCACTTTGCATCCTCTGCTTCCTCTCAATAAAGGAGTAATCTGTCAGTCAATCCAAACAACCCAGAGAGCCACGCCTGGCAGAGGATCACTGAAATCGAGTATGTAAACTATACTTGCCTTTGTTGATTAGACCTGTTTGATTACTTGCAATGTCATTACTTACAAATGACTGGAAGGACTTTTTGGTGCACAGAGTTAGAACAATTGGAGGAACTGATCTAGTCCAAAAGCCATTAGGAAGCAGGGACAGACAAACAAGCTTATTTGCTACTCAGTGTGAAGGGTGTTTAACTCTGAAACCTATTAAACCCTAAGCGACCCATTGTTGGCCCTCCCTAATCCTAACTACACTATTTAGCCATTAGGTTTAGAGCAGTCACTGAATTAAGAATAAGGGGTGCAGGCTTATTGTTCAGGAATTAAGGGAACTTTATTTGGCTAGCTTGTATTTAACTAAAATTAAACTAAATATCTTTTAAATTCAGCTATATTTACTAAATCCTACCCCTTTACCCCTTCCCAAAAAATGTAACCATCAGTCTGGTACCATCCTGGTACTTACACTATCCACACCCCTAACGTTTAATCACAACCGATTCTGTATCCAGTTATGACTATAATTAGTGTAAATTTTCCAGCAGCTACTATGAATTACTGTCCTCTGACACTAAAGTCATATGCAGCATCCATTACGTACAACAGAATATTTAACCTAATTGATCTATCGCTTAATATTCTTCATATATAAGTGAGGAATGTAGGTTACTAAATAATACTGGATAAAATATCTTAAGATTAATAACCTAATAATAAGCTTTCAGTTTTAGGGGTTGACCGTTAGGCTTATTTTCCACTTATTAATCTTAAGGCATATAATTAAGTCGCTATTATTATTCAGGAACTGTTATGAAACTAATGTCTATTAGGTATTAATGGATATTAAATATGTCTCTTATCAAATATTCATTCTGGCTAAGTGAGGAAGTGACTAGTGGAGGGCCAGATCCACTGACAGGCTCTTTAAGAGGGTAAAAGAGCTCTTAAATATTTCAGTTTTTGTCGAGTGAGAACTCCCCTCGCAAAGCAGTTTATCAGCACTTTAGAAGATGCTTACTCTTACTTGTTGATTTCATCCAACTTTGAGTTCCTTTTTTAGCCCCTCGGCCCATCAGCGGCAGATTGTTAACAAAACAATGTAATTTCACAACACAAAACGGGATGCAATTTATCAAGGGTCCGCAAGCGGAGAGCAACTTCTTGGCACTTAAATGGAGCTGTGCTTGTTGCTAAGCCTAGGCTGCCTCCTAGATCTAAAAAGGGAACTGGGGCCAAGCGTTACAGTTCCAGTGCAGACATTCAGTATTCAGTCTAGAGAGAATGATTATAGTGCCTGAGATTTAAAAAAAAAGTTATATGGAAAAGAATAAAGGATAGTAAATGTGACCAAGGATTTTCATTGTCCTTGGTTTGACCTGGTTCTGAAGTACAACAGGATCACATTATTACACTATTGTGATATATTATATTGTGTAGACTACTTTTTGAAATGACTATAATGATAACGAAGCCTAAAAGTAAAGAGTGCTTATGTCTATAGGGAATGCAAAAAATGTAGTTAACACCTTAAAGACATGCATGTCACATGAACAGGAGCTGCCAAATTGCCCCTAGGTGTGACTGTGTGTGTGAATGTGTTTGTCTGTGTGTCAGATTAGTATAAGTGGCTCAGATAATGGATAAACGGATGGATAGTCTTTAATAAATGGCCAAAGAAATAAAGCGGTCATTAATTCCTATGTGTTCATATAGTCAACACCAATTCTTTAGAATGACCACTTAATGCCACTATGTGTTTGTCTCTCTTTCTCTCTCTCTCTACATATATATATACACACACACACTTGTATGTATTTATACAGATGGATGTTGTGAGGTCAGGAAAAAAAAAGCTAGAAGACACTAGCTCTCCCACACTCTCTGAGAAGAAATGCAGGCATACCTGTGGCAGGTGAACAAAGAAGTTCCTGCCATGCTTTTCAAATTCCTGTGTTTTCTCCTCGGCTTGGCGATGAGGGAGATAGAGAGAGCAGAGAAGGATACAGGGACAGCAGCCAAGTGTGACTGTGCTGCTCGTATTTCTCTGGAAGCCTCTGCAGGCTCCTGCTCGGCGGCTGAGCTGAATACTGAACACCGCTGTGCCGCACTGCCGCTCCTACACCTCCAGGATGATAAAAAGCAACCTCTACACTCAGGACAAAGCAATGGCCTCTGCTGCACTGAATTAACACCATTTCTTCTATGCCAACATAACTGAGACGACATCCCTCCCCCACCCTTACTCCCTTCCCGTCTTTATTCGTGCAGTAATTACGCTCTTTATGGGTGAAGACCATGAAGAATTATTTGTAAACAGGTGACCTTTCTATTAATTCAGTCCTTCACTTTGATGCATGGTCTCAGCACTGTGTCAGCTGTGTTAAGTGAGTTTTCATAAACCGTAGCCGCAAATTTCACTGATATATGGATTTGTTGTACCTAATCATGCATTGTGATCTAGATGATTTACGAAGTAAGCATAGATACAGTGAGGTGGATTTTAGCATGAGTTGTCTCCTGTAGATGAAAGAGCCTCCGCATAACGTCTATGAAGCAATACTATTCACTCTCAGGAGTAAAGGTGTAAGAAAGGGATTTTTTGTGCCATGCACACTGGCATAGAAGAACCTTTTTAAAAGTTTAAAGAAACTCCTCAGAGCATGAGGTTTTATAAGGAATGGAAATAGAGCCTGTACATTATGGTCATAATTTCAAAAATGGTCCTTAAAGAAGTGGTACTAAATAGTGCAGACACTCAGAATTCAGTCTGGAAGAAATGAATGTTGTGAGATTAAAAATAAAGGTGCCAGAAAGGGCAGAGAGACCACAGAAGAACCTTTAAATGGTCCTTTAGAGAAGTAAGATGTGTGGTTGTCTAAAACCCAAAGTTTAAAGAACTTCCACATCATGTAAAGGTTGTATGAAGAATCTGTGTCATGGTGTAGAGCCCTTACATTTAAAAAAATCTCCTGAATTCTTTTAAAGGTTGTTCATTCCATGGTCCTTTAGGAAAGAAGTGGTTCCTCTCTGGCATCATGCAAAGAACCCTTTAGGGCATTTCTTTTAGATTGTCCCAGTGCAGACACTCAGTATTCAGCCTGAAATAAATGAATTTGCTGCTTGCAATTAAAAATAAAGTTGGAAAAGCTGATTATTTTGGTACCAGAGAAGATCTATAAAGGATCTTTGGTTCCATTGATCTTTGGAACCATTTATGCAAATACGATGTTCTCTCAGGCTGAATACTGACTGCACTGGGACTATTTTAAAAAATTTGCCACAAAGGTTGTTTTGAGCAATGACAGAGAGGAACTACTTCTTTCTTTCTTTAATCATGTTTTAAAAAGAAATGAAGAGCCATATAAAGATTTACAGAACCTCAGCATGCTGTAAAAGCTCTGTTTGTATAATAGAGACAAGAAATGTGTATCCAAGCCAAGAACTGCTTAGGAACCTTCATTGTTATGAGTTTCGCCAAGTCTGAGCCTGAGGTGGCGGATTGATCTCAGTCATATCTCGCTGGCTCAGTTTACTACGATTAATGCTAATCAAACAGCCAACTCAGCGGCAGCACTGATCCGTTGTGTTGCTGAATAAATAAGCGGCACATTCCAAAATTAAAGGACACCTGAGGCCACTGCAGCAAATCAAGCTTTGTGCAACAGAAGCTTTAATGTGCGCGCCTGTGTGTCTCCTGCTTTTTGTCATGTTAATAGCTTTGGGCGTGCAGGAGGGCAGAATAAGTGCGAAGAGGTATTGCGAGCTTGTATTAAGATTAGATTAAATTCAAATTATTTTCCACTCACTCATCTGCTGAGGTCTTAATCTCTAAATAAAACCGGTGGCATCATCTGCTTGGGCAAACGCGCACTGCGAACGCAGATAAAGATGCACAATCCAATAACATTCCTTCTAATTGCACGCAAGAGAGCCCCTCCCACCTTGGTGATGTGTAACCGTTCTGTATAATTAATTGAAGCGTTTTAGCCATAATAGAATAGCTGGAGGGTTGCTGCAGTCCGGACACATGCCATTAAAATGCAAATCAAGCCCGGAGACATAAAAGGAAGATCTATGTCACTGTAGACTCTGCAGACTCTGTAGACACTGAGACACTTCATATCCGAGTCTCCAAGCTCAGTGTTCGGTGGATGTTCGGCACTCATTACACTGGACAGGTGGCTTGCAGGGTCAGCACCAATGATCAGGGTTAAACAGTGATTTAATTCTAAGCAAGGTCAGGCTGGGAGGCATTACCAGGTCGATGTGCTGCAACCGTCGAGCTGGATGTGGACTGTCTAGACCTTCAAATCTGCCAGCCGGTGAATGAAATGATGAGCTAATAAGATAACGCCTGCTAAGCAGAAGCCTTGAGTTTCGTGTTGAGCATGAGTGTCAATTTCTATAAAGCTGTAGGGGTGGAGAGAGCACATCGCAAAACTAGCTGGGAGGGAGATCAAAGTGACATGTTTTGTAATTTAGGGCAATGGGTTATCACCGAAGTTAGTTAGACTAATTGGTTGTTAGACGAAGATGCACGAAAGATACGAGTGCATAAGAAAAACGTCAGTGCTGTAACAAAATCTTGCATCTCCAGAATGGTAACTTGAAAAAATATGCTTTTAATCATTTCTATTGGTCAATCTGTCATAAAACAACAGACCTTCATATTCATATTATCTTGATCTTGATCCTCTGGGAGTCACTCAAGATCTAATCTAAGCTAATACATTCTCATTCCCTAAATCATTCTGAGATATAAAGTTTCACATTAATAGAGTAATAATGACTGACACTGGTTCATGAGGCATGTTGCCAAGCTACAGCTGGACGAGAACAAACGGACAGTGTGTTAGCCTCACAGACTGTGTGTTAGACACTTAATGAGGACTATATGTATTTCTATATGTATTTCCAGTTCTTAATGGGCCTAAAACTGCTGGCTATAGGCCTAAAAATGAATAAAGGGATGTATCTCAAAATATAATTCCTCTTTTTTCATTTCCTTCAGGCTGTTTGTTTAAGGCTCCAGAGTAACATCAGACAACAAACTCTTTCAAAGAAAATGTAAGCAGCAGACTGAAATGTGAGGAATTTCAAGGCGATTGCCTTCTTTTTGAATCTGGCTAGTCAGTGTGCAAAGAAATGCACTTTCAACAGAACTTTAGGACACTGTTTTATGTACCTTTTGACAAACAGAATAGCTTCAGGCATGAACAAGCCTCTTTTGCTGTTAGTTGGGTTTTCTGTAAGGCGTATGCGGTGTTCAAGAGGGAGCGGTTCAAACTGGAGAAAAAAAACACAAAAATTCTGTCCTCCAGAATGCTGTAGGCTCTGCTCTCAACCTGCCATTTACAGAACAAGATTTGATAAAGTATGCATGTGGGAATGTGTGTTTGTGTTCATGTTAAAATGCCAGTATTTTTAGTGAGTAAGAAAATGCGTAAATCTAAAGTTGAACCATCAATATACTAGAGAACTCTCTGTGTATGCTGTATTGATATTTCAATAAGGATGTAAGTGGCAGAATAGAAGGACCCTGGGGTCCTTACTGGGCCCATAGGTCCCTTTAGGCGAGCATTAGATTCAGTGAGTGATGAAAACACAATATTCTAAGACAGCAATTCGACAGACAAACACCCATTAATATCCTCTAGGACTACTTAAGGCAAGCTAAATTTTATTTAGGTTTCTGTATTCGCTAACGTTCATTTTAAAATCACATCAATGAATAAATAACACCGCAGAACAATGTTAAGGTTTTCTTAGCTTCAGCCTATCTGCAGGGGTAACGATTCATTATAAAGGAAGAGACATGGCATCAGTTTAAGGCACAGCCCTGTCTTTCAATGTAAAGAGCCAATTGGTTTGCCAGGAAAACTACAGGCATGAAAAGAGATGCTCTCCTTGAGAGCCACTGAGAGTTAATTCACAGGCACAGTAGCCAGAACAACCTGAAAAAAAATCACGCTTTATTTCAGGTAAACACTTTTTCCACAATTCTTAATTTTAACTTTTTTAAAAGTTTGGCTTTAGTGTCTGATTTATAGTTTCTGTCCACATTCAAAGAGAGAGGAGCCTGGTCTTGGAAATCCCTGCCCAGGTGTGCTGCCCAGATAGCTGTTGTGTGGACAGATTTTCCTCTAAGGACTTTGGCAACGATCAAAAGTCCTCCTCGTTAGACCTAAAAACCTATAACATCCAGAGACTAAAAGATCCCCTCCTGCTTGATTATTGTAAACATGGTCTCATAGTAATTTCTGAGCATCTTGTAAAGAAAGTACATTTCTGAATAAAAGAAAAAATCCCACTGTGCCGCAAAGTCTTACTAATGTAACCATGTGTTCTGAGCCGAAAGCCTGACAAACGCAGCGGCACAAATTTATGGAGGCAGGAGTTGGTCTGTTGCCTTCAAAATCAACAGTAGATGAGGTGATGGGGTGAAGATGAGCTAGCTAGCAGTGCATTCATATCCACCATCCTTGGAACAGATTCTGTGCGTACAATTTTTGAGAAAGTAAATGCAGGCCCATATTTATTCTTATGCAGTTTTTAATATCTTGGTAATAAGTGTGCCACTTTCAAAGGCCTCCTCAAATGCATTACGTTGTTAATTATAAAGGATTGTGTGTATGTGCTGTTATACTGTCTGCTTTGAATTGTGTGTACTCTAGCCCAGGGCTGCGCAAACCTGATTTTGGAGATCTATCAAAGTTTCATTTCTAGCCTACCTTAACACACCACTGTGCGCCTCTATCTTCTGTCCTGATCTCTCCCTTATCAAAGATCAGGTGTGTTATAGTAGGGATGGAATTAAACTCTGCTGTGTGTGTGTGTGTGTGTGTGTTTGTGTGGCTGCAGTCATTCCTGGCTTGACCATGTCTGGTAATGGTTTGAAAAAATGAAAGAAGTAAATCAGCTGAGATGAAGATGAGATGGAGACGGAGGTGTCCAAAGCAAAACGCTACATTTGGTAGATTTTACATGCCTGTCACATGAGACATGTTGAAGAGAGCCACAAACACCAGATATTTATGATAGCCTCCACCCATAAACCCGGTAAACCCAGGTTTAAAGCAGTCAAACCCTGAAATGATGACATACTCAGAGATGCAGCGTGGCACAGCATCGTAAAGCTGTGGAAAAGGCAACAGAGTCCAGGCTTGAATATCCAGCCCTGTTCAAATGCTTCTTACACAGCAGCCCAGAGCCTGTCTGTGCCAGAACCCTTTCCCATTTGAAAGTCTTCACAGTGCATTTACATCAAGAGTCAATAATATAGGCTGATTAGGGCACTCCCTTTGGGGCTTTGGAATGAAACGTGCCTCTTTTTGAGATGCCAGCGATATGCAAGGGGGAAGGCAGACCTCTCCAAAATAATACGCCTTCTCTCGAAGCGTGCTAAATGCATTTTTAATGATCCCTTTCTCCTTTATTACATTTTATTGCCCCAAACCTGGTAATTTTGCCAAGTAAATTATTCAAAATATGTACTGATGTACATGCCTGAAGGAAATATATTGAGTCTCATCATTATTAGGAGTGCCGAGTACTTGGATTTGTTTTAATAACACATCAAAAGCGTTCCTTTCTGAGGACTTATTTTCCCACGCTTCCTTCATCTTTTCTAATGAAACCCTTTTAGTGCTTCTTGTAAAACTGGTTCCCAATCAATGCCCTGACCTTTATGGTTGTTTGAACTCGTAGTCAAACTTTGTTGCAATAAGACGCCACTCCAAATCAATACCCACTGATCTAACTTCAGTCAAAAGATGTTCATGGCTATCCTTTTCAAATTAGTGATAAAACGCTGATTTAATCCACTTAACTATGAGCTTTATTGAGTAACAGAATTATCAGGTCTGTATTAATCCTCAAACAGCTGAGGTCCATCTGCTATAAATTAGGTAAATAAAAAAGAAACCAAAACCTCTGCAGTGATTTACTGCTTAGCTCAGCATATCAGGAATATTGAAATAAACAGGAGCCATACATGGTGCTTTCCGCTGACATACATTATGTATGCATATTCACATCTGTTGTGAAGGAGAGAGAGAAAGAGAGAGGTAGAAAAAAATTAGCCTGCTTAAAGGGATTCAAAATGTAACGTCACAACTCGTTCCATCAGGAAAATATGGCAAAAATCCACCGCCCCGGGGTAAAATCATGCAAATTGGCAATGGCAGGGGAGTGTGGATTGGACATGACTATAAATAGGAAGGCACAGTCGTACCCCCTGGTTGTGGCAGTGGCGCTGGGCGATGGCTCACTGCTAGCAAGTGACTAGAGGAGTTCCCCAGTGACTCAATGCCAAAACACTTCCAATGTCATGTGCTGACTGTGGCACACTTGCAATGAGCAGCTTTACACCACCGGCTACAGTCCCTATTCAACACATGAACCACCGCTAATTGATCTCTCCAAAGCACTCAGCACCTTTTAAATGAGCTCATATCCTTGATAGTAAGAAAAGTTTATTTATAAGCGCTTTTTGCAGACAGATGTCATAAAGCGCTGAACCATAAAATTCCATGACAGCTGTAAAATGGAATTTTAATAGAAAAATGGAAACAAATTAAACATAGATATCAATAAAAACTACCCAAAGGCTTGTCTAAAAGGGTGAGATTTAGGTTGGGCTTTAAACTATTTCACCAATTGCACCAGTCTCAGTGCTGGTGGAAAACTGTTCCACAGTCTGGGAGCAATAGATTGAAATGCACAATCCCCACGAGTCTTCAGCCTGGTGTGATGTACAGAGGGAAAGGCTTGTTGTAAGTGGATCTCAGGGCTCGACTAGTGGTGTAAAGCTGCAGGAGGTCCACAGTGTATTGAGGCGCCTCACCATGCAGGGCTCTATAGGTGCGAATGCAGTTTTTGTATGCTGACATTATATCTAACCTCATAACTGTCATACCATCTAGGTGAATAAAATTGGTCACAATGACTCTCTGATATTCCCATACAGTTACCATGCAACCACAGTCAGGTTGGTTTATGAGAGAAAAGATGTGACATGTTCGAAATAGTGGACTAGCGATTAGAAAGGGAATAAAAATATATTTTGGCTGTAAAATATATTTTTTTATTAAAAACAAATAATTAAAACATTTCATTAAAACCTTAGTTGGCTTGATATTATAATATAATAGCTTTGTAAAGCTTTCATACCTGGCAGTTTTCTTTGAATGTCTTTGAATACCTGTAACATTCTGTCCTGTGTTGCAATTGCCTTGTTTTCAGTCTCCCATGTGTCTCAGCCCATGTGCTTTTGTTCTTGTTATGGTTTCCCTGCTCCATCCTTGTGTCATGTCCATCACCTGTGTCTTGTTTGTAACCCCACCTTCTGATTGTTTTCAGGTGGACCTTGTTTGTTTTTCTGTGTTTTTATACTTCTTGTATGTGTCTTTCCCTTTACTGCTTTGAGCCTTTGTGGCCCCGTTCCCCGAGCTGTTCTTTAATAAGTGCTTTATTGCTGTAGCGCCTTGTCTTGTTAGTCTCATTAGATTAGGTTTTTAGTTTTGTTTTTCCTCTTTATTGTTTTTTTTAATTCTTCTGTTTTCACGAATTTGTAATAAAAGCACCTTACACATGTGTGATGGACCAACCAAAAGAACCAATGGAGTCTGAATTTACAAAGTCAAAAATGTCTTTACAAATCAGCAGCAACTCAACATAAAGCAAACATAAGCAAAGTAACAAGTTAACTCAAACCAACCACTGCTACATGTCAAACAAACATTTTCCAATCACCAACACAAAGACACTAATAGTGGGTGATCAGGCCATTAAACAAACCATAGGGGAAACAACCAAGACTACTAACCTCAAGACAAGACTAACACAGCAACCAAAGCAAAAATCTAAATTAAGCGAATACATTAAACAATGGATGGTTGGGTCAGTGGATGGTTGGGTCCAGTGTTGATCAGCAACAATCAAAGTATAGGGGGAGCCGTTTCCCCAACACCGACTGACCTCATGGGTGACAAAAGAAAAGAAAAGAATTAGACAACTGAAATCAAATGAAATGTGTGCAACTACACGAACGACTATCAATAATGTGAGATAAGTAATCAAAAATGTAACTAAACAGAATGAAATGATTATAATTAACTATACTTAAATAATTATGCTAAAAACATCACCAATGTGCTGCGGCGTCTGTCACAACATGCATCCTCTCCTGTTCGTCCCAAGTCACACACATGCACACAGAAAATTGTACTGTTTGTGAATCAGTGAACTGTTCCACTGCTGTTCCAAATTTCTTTTGGTCAGTTGCAAACAAAGGTGTATTATAGAGAAACAGATTTTTTTTTACAGTGTTGATAGGAACCAGGGGTCTACCACACAAATCTGGTTGTTTAATTTTGTTTTAAAAAATGTCCTGATCCCTGATCACTGATTTAAAAAAAACCTGGACTTCGGGGAAAAATTTTTAGAATTTTTTTTACATATCACTTCTAAAAATCAGTTCTCTGCATGTACCTCTGCATGTACCTCTCCATTATGAATGGCCACATTTTTATTTTAATTCTATCATGAAGAATATCCCAGCCATCGGGAATCATGTTTGTAACAGTTTAATGTCAAAAAATTTAGCGGTTAGAAGTGTTCATCTTCAGCACCACTGAGAACAATTCTGACTCTGTAAATTCCTGTAAATTGGCACATATCACATCAAACCATTCTGAATGACTTTTTTTTATATTTTAACTATCTTATTATGTAGAATTTTTGCAATCACATGAATCACATTTTTGGTTGCATTGCTGCTTGGTCGTTTGTTTCTGGCTTGCGTTTTCATGCTATGAACAAGTTTAGAGTTCTGCTGAGCTATATTCATTCAGACACATCAGATTGAAAAACTATATCACATGAGGCCCTCTAGCCTTACCATATGTATGGTTAAGGTTAATGGGTATATTTAGCAAAATACTTGTCAACTTGCAGTTCATTTCTTGTTCATTACACATTATCCTTATCATTGACTGAGCGCATGAAATAAATGACCTAAATGTGCATAATTCCACCATTTGTCAAGCATACAAGTGAACTCAGATGGTGCTAAGATTACACTAAGGAACAGCCTTTACAGATCCTCATATTACAGAGGTGCGCTCTCTTTCTCCCTATAAAAGCTCATTTGAGTAGGTCTGCGGAAACAGCAGGAAACTGTGCGGAATGACAGCTCTCATATGCTCTAATGTCATTCCAAAACATTTTGGGTGGTGAGGATGAGTGTGTTAATGAGGGAGGGATATTGCCATTTTGCTGCAGTTGGATGGTGGCCAACTGCCTGGTGATCTAAACACAAGCAGAATACAGTAATGAAGATGGAAATGGAACATGCAGGTAAACCAAAACAGAAAGTGATTAGCATGTATATATAGAGCAGCCATAATAGAAAAACCACTTGCCTAATATCGTGTCCGTCTCCTTGTGCCAACAAGGAGTATCTGGCACCAAGATGTTAGCAGCAGAAGTGCTGTAAGTTGTGGTGTAGTTTGATTGGACTTGTTTGTCCAGAACACCCCACAGAAACTTGGATTGGATTGAGATATGGGGAATCTGGAAGCCAAGTCAACACCTTGAAGCGTTTGTTGTGATCCTCAAACCATTCTTAAACAGTTTGTGCAGTGCAGTATGGCACATTAACCTGCTGAAAGAGGCCATTTCCGTTAGGGAATACTGTTGCCATGAAGAGGTGTACCTGGTCTGCAACAATATATAGGTACGTGGAAAGTATCAGAGTAAAATCCACATGAATGCCAGGATCAAAGGTTTCCCAGAAGAACATTGCCCAGAGCATCACACTGCCTCTGCTGTCTTGCCTTCTTTCCATAGTGCATCCTGGTGTTACCAATGCACACGCACCCAGCTGCCTACATGATGTCAAAGAAAACAGGATTCCTCACACCAGGCCACTTTATTTGCTCCGTGGTCTAATTCTGATTCTCACATTCCCATTGTTGACACTTTCGCTGGTGGACAGGGATCAGCATGGACACTCTGACTGCTCTGTGGCTATGCTAGCTGAGATGTACTGTATGTTTTGACACTTTTCAGTTATAGCCAACATTATTTTTTTAGTAGTTTGTGCTGCTGTAGCTCTTTTCTGGGATCAAACTAGAAGGGCTTGTCTTTGCTGCCCATGCACCTCAAAGTGCCTCAGGCACCCATGAATCTGTCACCGTTTTTTTATATTTTGTTGAATATTGGAACAAGGAGAAGTTTTATGTTTATCTAGGTTATGTTTGGTTATTTATCTGGTTATTTATTCCAAATTAATTTCTTATTTTGTTCCTTTCTTCAAAAAGTTCTGCCTTTAAAAGGAATTTCACAATGTGTTTGACATATAATTTATAGTTTAAGCAGTACATTTATGTCCTCGCAAAATGCCACTGCCAGCTGTAACAGGTGCATATCTTCAATTCAGCACACATCTCAGTGCACACCAGTCTAATGTCAAGGCTACCAAGGTCAGCAATTGTCGCAGCTGGTTACTCCCTTCACATTTAATTACCAGATATTTCAGCCATTTCTGCCCAATTACTGGACAGCTGTTTTATTTTAGGAACTGAGGACAGAGTGACCATAGGGCCCTCAAATGTTAAAATAGTAAAAAGGATCAGCGCTAAACTTTTATTCTATATGTTCTTTTAGCAGCTGTCAGCTAGAGTATTGCGCTTCTAAACTCTATGCTCAGAGTATTTTTGGCATTAATAGGAAGTCAATTATTATACTTGTGCTATGCAAGTTCTTACTGCAGTGTCATTTTTCATTGTCCTTACTGCAAAGCACTTCCATGAGTTGGTCTGTATAAGAGCTATAATGATGTAGCTGTAAAGGTAAATGGAGACCAGTGGGTGTTTTTGATCAATATCTGATGTTTTTGTACTAAAGCACTTCCAGGGAAAATATACATCAGAACTGAGCTTATCAATAAGTCCAGTGCTCTGTGTTGGTCTGCATTAGCCCATGTAAGAACTAGCGTTATCTTCAATATTAGCCTCAATGGGACTAGCCCCATTGTCAGCCTCAGTGAGGTTTCCCATGCTTCAGTGTTAGTATTAACGAGCACATCCCTATAGGTCTGGTGTCAGCGTCAATGAGGTTACCAATGGTAGACTCAGTGTTAGCTTGAGTATTAGCATCAGAGGCGGCATCCATGGATAGACTCAATTCTTGCTTCAGTGGGCCTTCCCATGTTAGAGCTAACAGTATTAGCTTCAGTATTAACATCAATGGGGTTACACATGTTAGTCTCAGTGTTAGTGTCAGTGTGGCTACCCATTTTAGACTCAAAGTTAGTATTAACAGTGTTACCCACATTAGGCTCAATGCTAACCTCAACATTAGCATTAACATGTTAATGCTAACCTCAGTGTTACCATGTTAGCGCCAGTGGGGTTAATGCAAATGTAACATGTCCCAGGTTATGCAAATGTATCAAACTTAGTAAGGATTAAACATAAAGTTTAATTGCATTGTATAGTAGACAAGGCCTCGTATTCTTTTTTTAATTAGGGGTTTAAAAGATTAAAACAAAATGATACTAATTACAATAACTTTACTAAAAGAAAACCAGCCAGGGTAGTTACAACATAGTCTTTCCACTAAAAAAACTTTTAACTTACTGGAAAAAGAACAATGGCATGAAGTGGAAACAAAACAGATTTGTTTCCCATGAAAAAAGAGTATAAAAGGTACAGCCCATTGTTCTTTGTTCCCCTTCCAGAACTCAGTCAGTCTTTGCTGGAGAAAATATATCGTTGCACATTTCTATTTCTGTTACCTCATGGTTGCCTTTAAAAGTAAATCTCAGTATCATGTTCTCAAGTGCAGAGCTTAGTTATGCATGCATGGACTATATATTTATGTATTTATGATCCTAATGCTCCAAAATATAGGTGAGACCTCATAAAGGATACTGCATGCCCTTGTTTTCTACCTGTCAGGCCATATTTCAGACTTATTGAAAATAGCAGTGTACGTGAGCTGAACTCTACCTTACTGTGCATACAGAAAGGGCTAACCTTGGCTTTATCAATAGATCCACCTTGAGGGCAAAAGCCCTTTGTAATTACACACCTATCTCTTTTGCCTAGTACCAATTTTCACAGTACACTAGCACACACACACACACACACACACACACACACAAACACACACACACACACACACACACACACACACACATACACATCACTATCTTATGTGTGCATAATGAAAACAATATCTAAGCACCCTCTAAGGTCCAAACAGTAAAGTAAGACTTGACACTGCTATAGACTGATTCACTCTGCTGTTCTGAATAGCTTGAGGTGTTTGGTACATTATGCTGACCAAGCTGGATGTAATGAGGAAGATTTACAATGCAGTCAAATGTTGGGATAAAGCGAGTTTTGTGTAAGTGGAATTGTATTTCTCTCTAAAGTTTGCTCATTTAGTCTTGGAACTCTTCCAAGGATTATGCTGGGTAGTCTTCCAAGCCCTAGTCTTATAATCTCACGAGAAATTAGTTCCTGAGTGAACTACAATATGTTGGGTGGACTGTACGAACCAAATCATTATTGCAGGGCTGCTGAATCAAAAGGTGTTCACAGTTTTGCCTGTAGGTTGTCAATAAAGCCCTAAAAATAGAGGATTTTACACACATACCGCTTTATACCTAAAGGAGATCAACTTCATCCAGTTGCAAAAACATGAAGCAGTCTTTCAAGCAAACAGCCCCTGGTATCATTAATAACTAATGCTAAGTGGATAAAGCAGAAGATTTTTACGTTTTCCTCTTTTATAAAACAATTATTTCTGTCAGTGTTTCTGCCAACATATTCAGTAATGTTGAGTTATCAGTTTATTCGCTACAATTAGCCCACACAATTTATTAGAAACACCTGCCCTGCACTTTGCAGCTTTATGGTACACTGTCTGTTGCTAATTACCAGTTTCTTCTGCTCTGCCCATCATTGGAAAGGGACCACCATATGACCACCACTGACCAGATATTGTTTTAACACAACACACTCTACCATGCCACTAGCATGCTGGTGTCCACCATCATCAATAGTACCTGCCCTGTGGTTTCTCTACGGTGGTCCCTGTCCATTGATTTACAGTTGAGGGGAGGAAGATAAATCTTGCAGACTACAGCACCCATATGGTGTGTGTTCCTGTAGGCTAAACTCACAACTCAGTGTGGATTATTCTCTCACTTTTGATTCAGATCTCATGAAGTCAATGAGCTAAGCTGCTACCATATGACCTTACTGAACTGTGAAGGCAAAATATCAAAATTCAAGTCACTTTCACTTGCTGTGCTGAATGAAAACCAATCATTAACATTCATGCAAACACTGAAGCTCTATTGATGTCAGTGTAAGCCAGTGGGCAGATAAAGGTCCCCTATGGAAGAACACAGATAAAGGCAAGTCTTCCGTCCTTGCTTATCAATGAAATGACATTGTACATTTCTGATTGTGCAGGTGTCAGGTGTGCAATTTTTGAATTTTTTTTTCAACACATAACATCTGAAGATAACACCTGCATTTCAGAACAGTCTTCTTCTATGAGAAAACAACTCTTTCAGATACCTTTCTAGTTCTTTTACAAGCTCCCAAAACTTTGGAAGAAATGTGCAAAAGTGCATCAATTCATACTTTGATGTTTAACAACTGAAGAAAACAGAGGCTCAGCATCTCCTGGGCTGGTGATTCAATGCTGGGTTTGAAACTGCAACAAGAATCAATTCTGTACAATATTCATAAGTATTGATCCAAGTAGAACAGTGCAAAATACAGGATCAGCCACAGCAAGGGACCCACGGAAGAGCAAGATTGTTCTGTATTTACAGGCGGCCAATTAGCTGTAGTTGCTTCAGCTAACCTCAGTTACTTTGATGTCCTAGCCTAATGGTTTAAAAGCACGACTAAATTAATGAACAGCTTCCACAGTTAAGCACACAACTGCACGCACACAACCCATTCGTGACTTCAGGGGAAAGTTTCATGATTAGCCTGAAAGATTTTATTTATTTAATTGTCCTTTTGCATCTCATTATCTTTCCATTAAAGGCAGTTTGTACAACTTTTACAACAATTCACTTAACAGTCTCCTCCTGCTTATTTCACGCAAGGTAATGCCTCTGGCTCTTTTCAGCACTATGTACCGTCTTTGCCCTTCTAGAATACAGCTCAGGTTTTCAAACTCAGAATGCTATTAATGATATGTTTCTCTTAAGTTTCCAAAGACGTCAAATTTCCTTAGCTTCACTGATGCATTTAGTAAAACCACAATCAAATAAATGGACAAATATGTAATTACAATATGCAATAAAATCAATGCTTGTTCTGGATGTTCCTGAACACAGTAGTTAATTCATAGTCCATTTAAGCCAGGTTTCTTCTCTTTCTGTTTCTGATTAGGTCAAAAGTTTTCAAAATTCATTTTTAAAACAAGTATTCATTTCTTCCTACACTCAATAGGGAGCTTGCATACAGAATAGGTTACAAATATGTGATCACACATTTTGTGATCATTTTCACTGCCAATAGTCCAGTATCATACCCAAGTACCTGCTCTGAATAAAGATAGCTTTTATTGACAGGGTACCAATGTTCATCCTGTCATAGCTTGAAGCTCATCCATTATTAGTTTGATTGCAGAAGCAATCACAGTATTGTTGTTCTTAAGTTTAACTATTAATATTATTTTTATTCCACCCACTTTTAGAGCAGTTTCTTGTTGGAGCCAGCATTGAAATTCCAATGTCAAAATGTTATTTAATATTTGGTGTAGTATGTATGTATGCAGATTTTTGATATATTAATCAGGAGCCAAGTACTGATTGTGTAACAAATCGATTTTTCTGGTCAAGTCGGCTCTATAATGCGAAGAGAGCGCAGATGGTTAAGTTACCTTCAAAATATTTATCGGACAGCGAGAGAGCCATGTGACATGTGACATATGATGACCATGTTAATTTAAAGAACTTCTGTTATACTGAACCTTCAGCTGCATAACACACATGCTGTTACCTAATTTTCTATCTGTTATCACCCAAATGAGGATGGGTTCCCTGATGAGTCTGGTTCCTCTCAAGGTTTCTTCCCATT